>JAWNOV010000009.1:600000-1078723 GCA_035045575.1 Drosophila falleni
CTTTATACTGAGAAGAATTGAGAATAGTTCCTAATAAATATATCTAAACAGAATAAAAAAATTTTTAAGTATACTGAATATTATTTAAAAGTTTAACAAAATGTATAAAATATTTTCCAATTTCTTTCAAATTATTTATTAACCCTACATTATTCTATAGCATTACAAGCCAAAACTCTTAAAATATCTCAGTTAGTGTATCAAAGTTTCGACATTTGACACTGAATTCTTATGTATTTTTTTCGCTTTGTAACATTTTTGATTAGCTGAAAGTTTCTACTTGGCTTGAAGGGAGGCTGTGTATGCCTGTGTATATGGATGGGTGGGTGTGTGTGTGTGTGTATTGGAGTGTGCAATGGGGAGGCAGGAGATGCTTTAATTTTTGTTTAAACTTGACAGAAAACACCTCAGGCGTCCGATGGGGTCGAGTGTCTCTTTGTGGCTTTGACAGCCTTTGTTTTTGGGGGCGTTTGGCTACTTTACCGAGAGAGAATTGGCATGCCAGGAGCAATAGCATTATAATATATCCTTGTTAATTTGTCTAGGGGTTGTTGTTGTGACCGGGGTCATGTTCATAAATCATTGTAATGCATTTTGTTGAGACAAGTTGTTACGGTCAGCTTGTTATGGTCATTTCAATAACAAATTCATCATCATCATCATTAACAATAATAAAGTAAATAATAGATAGGTGATTGCTTTGGTTTTTGACGAATATTTTTTCAGTGTATTGACTTGTAGCTTCCAAAAATACGATTTTATAAATTAAAAGAAGAAAAAGAAAATAAAAAAGAAAATGTTTTTTTTATATTTCCCTTGGGAAACCCCATTTTTTTATATTTTTTTTTTTTTGTTGTTTTTTTTTTGGGGGTGTCATTTTTTTTTTGGTGTTTATGGTCTAAGATTGTATTTCCTTTTTGAAGAAATTATATGCATAACAATTTTGTAAAGAATTACTTTTTAATTTAAAATTATTTAACTTAATTCAAAAAAGCTTTACATTTATTTCGATTTTTTAAAAAATAGACATTTAAGGAACCCAATATTGGTTTTAGGAACATCCACCATTGTTTTTCGATTTCTACAGATTTCTTGACTTTCAAAATGGAGTGCTTGTAATATAATTATTTGATGACGATATCTATCTTTAGGACCAAAAAGTGTATAGAAATGCAAAGAAAACACTTCAATTCTAGTAATAAAGCTTCATGGTGATTTAAAAGGCTAAAATGTAATTCATACGAAGCAAACAAAGAACATAAAAAACATGATGGAACAAATAAATACTAAATATTTTTAAATCAAACAGAAAACATTATTCAGAAATATCAATAACATATCAAAATTAATTGCTTAAAAATATTCGTTAACTTTTCGCTAAAATCAGTTATTGGACATGGTCGCCGAAATACTACGACTGTTTGAGTCGCGAGCGAATGCCTTAGTTTTTTTTTTAAATTTTGTTGAAAACGCAATATCCATCTTTTTTTCACAACAAAATAATGTTTTTGTAAAACAAAACTCATAAAAAAGTGAGAAATCGTGATTTTAAACTAGCACTTTACTATAAATAACAAATTAAGAAAGAGAAGGCAAATAAAATAGCCGAGTTTTCTAAATCAATTTTAACTAATTATATCACATTATCACAATGTATCCCCTTCCCACGGGATATTTCTGATCCTGCAGCTGTTCGATGCACATGTCAATTGAGCAAATGAAAAAATTTCGTTGTGTTGTTCACGTACAACTTTTAGGTGTGTTCTCAATAATTCATTAAAGTCGATGACTGGACAGCTGAACAGGAGGACCGCCGGGAGGAGAGTTGTCAGAGAGTGTTGGATTTATATGCTGCACCAATACGACAATTACAAAAGCAAATAAAGCACTGTATATAGAGTTGAATATGTACTCCAATGTTGGAGGAGGCGTTGCACCCTTCGCACGAATTACATTAAATTTGCTCGTGCTCATTAGGGCAGAATCCTGCTGGTTGTGCTGGTCCTGCCGCCGAACGGACTTTCCACTTTCACTCTGCTCGGTTAGACACAATGCGCCAACCCCCAAAATTGATGATGATGCACTGCAGCAATCCACCCCCGCAGTTACCGTTGCTGTTGCCGCTCTAATATCATTTTGCAATTTGCACTTGGCAAATAAAAGAGTGATGCTGTGGCAGATAAAAACATTTCTATCCTTTGTTCTAGCCCCCGGGGCTACAATGATCCCAATGCCAACTTTGCACCAGCAACAACGGCAATGTATTTTTGCAACCATTTACAACTCAATGGCCAAGCATCCAAGGGCAACAATGGCTCCAAGGCTTAAACGCATGCCACACATTGTTAAATGAATTATCGCCTACATCGAAGCCATCGATAAATCGCTAGCTTCAATATTTATACCCTGCAAAGTATATAAAAGCTGAGGGTGTTTTTTTAGATAAACGGGATATTAACTAAAAGATATATCGGTTCTCAGCTAAAACACCTTATACTAAAAAATAATCTTTAAAAATGCTTATATTAAAAAAAAACTCATTATAAGGCCATTCGTCAATAAAAGGTCGTTCAAATCCCAGATTCTTAAAAATAAAAAAAAATAGGAAAAAACAAAAGTACCAATTACTTATTTTAGACATTAATTATTTTTTTCTAATTACAGTTTTCTTAGTCTTTCATTCCACTTTTTTTTTTTGTAACTGTTTGCCTTTTCCTTTTACTCAAATCTGAAAAAAATTTGTGTTTGACTCTGCATATTTTATGGGTTTACTAAATTTTACTTCAAATTAGAGGGTATCTTTTTGACTATCACATTCGATAAGTAGCATTTGACCACCCCAAGCAAGTTCTCATGTCTGGTGCTTACAACCCTTGGGACACACGTTGTTCTTGTGGCTTGATTGACATGATCCAACAGCTCAGCCCATTCCATTTCATCCCATTTGATGGTGTTCCATTCCGTACTATTCCTAACCTGCACTGTGACAAACAGCTGATTGCGTGTTCATCTGAGGTCTAGCATGATTTATGTATTAAATTGAATTTCTTGACTTTTTGCTGGATGCTGGACACGTGACCCAAGCTGTCCAAGAAGTCATCGACTCAAGAAACTAACAGCAATTGGAGAGCAAATTAGCTCATTTTCCGGTACACTTGTCTCACGTGCTAGTTAGTAACATTTGGGGCGAGTTCATTGACATTTGCAACTGTTTGTTTTTTCTCCCATTTGGATGGCGGCTTGGTAGCAGCTGTTTGAATTTTGCACTACATTTTCCAACATTTCTCTCGCTCTGTTATCAATAGTTGTTGGCCACAGAATGGAAATCATCAAGCGGGAAGTTGAAGCTCATGTCACGTACGCGGCAGCTGATTGCCTCAAATTGTTTTTGGCCATTTTTTTCTGCACATTTGGACATGCGTTAAGGAGCCGCAACCCCTAAAAAGAAAATTCCATCAGGGTTGCCATTTAACAGCAAATTAATATAAGTGGCAGTTAGACAGTCAACCAGTCTGACAGTCTGACACTTTGCCAGTCATTCTCAGTTACTCAACAACGATTATTTCCAAATGCGGAACATTTAATACCCTTGCTATTTTTACAACTTTAAAAATGTGACGCGAACTTTAAGTTTTTCATTTTGTTCACGATTTAAAAATACGTTTGCTCTTTCAAATTTGTTGGTTACTTTGGGAGTTGCCTTGGCAGTTTATCTGCTCGTTGACAGCTGCCCAAAGGGAATTAGTTATCAAAAGACGCATAAATCCATTGCAACAAAACGCTTTGCCAAACACTGTTCAAACTCAACTGAGCACAGCTTTGGGTCTCTGTCTACTTTCTTTTCGTACATTTTACACTTTTGCTTAAATAATATATGAGCCAAATTGAGAGCTGAGCAGATGTCTAGATATCAGTCAGACAAAAACTTAAGGATTTCTTTGATTTAAATACAGAAGAAAGTAGTAAAAAGTTGTTAAAATTGAATAGCTTTAATGAATTTATTTAAGACCAGTTATTAAGCATATGACGGATTTTGTCTTTGCTAATTCAAAATAAAACGAAAAGTGGTTATCTTTAATCATTCCAAATATAGTAATATTATAGTATATAGTGAAAAAGAAAAAAATCATAGATTTCATAAATATTTATATACTATATATGACTCAAAACTTTTAGAGTTATTTAACACATTGGAAAAAAGTACTTAAAATACTTACAGATCTATAATTTTACTTTAGCTTGATTTAGAAATCGTGGACAAATACATTATCTTAAGTCTGATTTCTTAACATTTTTTTAATTTAATAATTGTACTGACTTAAAAAAATAATGGAACATTAAAAACTCTGTAGCTCTTTATTTTAATATTTGTAAACTTTACTTAACTAAAGTCTATTTAAGGTCTTGTTTACCTATAACGTTTCGTTTGTTCCGTTTCAAAAGTAAAAACGTCCTTTATTACCGTCTTCTCATTAGCACTTGAAATGTCTTGTTATTGAGGACACGAAGTAAAATGGGTTGCTTCGTTTCACAGACGTCTTTATGCCTGTTTGTTCATGCAAATACGCCAAGTATAATAAAATTATTTCCGCTATTGTTTAGCGTGTTTCCGTTGGTTCTTAATTTCCGTGTTGCCACCAGACTCTTGTGGCAAATCAAAAAAGGCTCGCTTGATTTCTTGACACGCGACAAAAGGACTCGACTTAGGCTTGATTTAGCTGCGTTGAGATAAATGCGCTTTGTTTGGTTATCGGTCGTTCAGTTGAATGGAAAATGATAAACATAAGTTGAACTGAGCCCAGACATTGACAGGCGGTGTCCCAATTGGTTTCAGAGTACAACGGCATAACAGAACACGTGCTGTCCTGCGTTATGTAAAGCTATGCAATTTCAGGACCCCAACTGCCTGCCAACTGTAGCGACCTACGCTCTATGCCTTCTGCTCTGTGCTCTGCTGTCCCTGTTACATATTGAACCCTGGTTTGGGTGTTTGCATTTTAAAACCAACCCTCGAAAAACGTTTGCCAACTTCAATTTCAGTCGTTGTCATTTGAAGCGACCCGTTAGCCTTACCCCCATTTCAATTCATAGCCACTGCACATTGGTGTAAATGCTTATATTTGACATTCAAATATGTCTATACGTTTTGATTTCTTTATATAGAAAATATATTAAATAAATAATAGAAAGCTTATATAATATAGCAAATATAAAGTCGCTTTAATTTTATTGAAAAGCTTATAAGAAAGCAAGACTGATATTGTTTGCAATGTATATATATGTATATAGATTATGTATATAGAGATTTCCACATTACATTACATCACATTCGTACGCCCAAATGTGACAATATTATAAAAAAAATGTTATATAAAAATAAACAAATTTTTGTTTTTATATCTGAGTAACAATTCAGTTTAAATTTATTTTGTAAATACAGAAGAAGACAATCGACCTTTCTGATTAAAAGATATAAGCAAAAATATGCGGTGAAGCTACGATACAAAATTAATAGTCGGTTATGAGTTGAAATTGAAAATTGCAAATCTCTCCGAAATGATAAAGCTTTTTTCATAAAACTTTTTAAGGTTAATTTGAAATATTGCAAGTTAATTTTCTAGGCTAATTCTTTAAAAACCCGTTTCTCTCAAAATATACAAATCGATAATATTAGCATTTTTAACATTTGTTTTGCCACTGTGCGTCTCTTTGGAGAATCCACTGGGAATTGACGTCGCTATTTTGTAACCCCATTTGGCCTGCATTTTGCGCGCTTTTGGATTTTGGTCCTCTGTGCATAGCAATTCACGAATGAAGGGTGTCCTGTGTCGCCTGTTTGACCAGGTAGAAATGTAGCCAGAGGTGCAAGTGGCCATATTCGAGACTGGATTCGGTTTTTGGGTTTGTTAATTTTTTATTAGATTTGTTGCAGCGTCTGCACAGTGCGCATAATTTGTTGCTTTGCCAAATTGTTGCTTTTTCCCCTTACTTTTCTTCCTCATATCAATCTCTTTACCACTCGTTGCCAAATGCTCGATGGGGCCAAAAATTCAATTGGAAAACTACAAGCGTAAACAAGTGGGTAACATGGCCAACTCGTGTTCCGCATCCACTTCAAATTTCAAGTGTTTTCCTTTCAGTTCAAGCCGAATACTTGTTTAGGGTGCTGTCCTTTTTTCATTTTACCGTTATGGCGCCGGGTTTTTTGCCTTGTTTGTTATTGTTTTTCTTTTGAATTGAAAATCGCAGCTGACAAAGTTTGTAATATTCAGGTTTAAACTGCCTAGTCGACAATTTCTGTGGCGCAGCTTTATACACCCAAACAACCGTGTTAAGTCCTTGCCAGGCTTATGAAGAAACGTAGCTCAAGAAGTATTTGCACGCATTTGGCGGCCTTAAAGTATGTTTTGCTTAATGCCGCTGATATCTGCCGATTTTCTATTTGAGCTTTTAGCACTCTTTAACATGAAGGGTAATATAATTTTTGGAGAATACTTGAAGACTCTACTGCTAAAAATTCCAGAAAATTTCATGAAAGATTTTTGACCAACTGGCAGTGAAATTGGTCTGTAAATTGACTTATAAAAAATTAATGCTAATGATGTTCTTTAATCATATTTCTTATCTCATTTTTATCTATATTTGGTATACTTTAAACCGATTCTCTCGATATAAGCCATAATAATGTGATACACTGACGGTAAACCGGTAATGTGTAATTATATAACCAATAATTTCGGTTAAAACTTCATATTTTAGTTTCTGGTTTCATAATAATAAAATGTTATCGCAAACAAAAAATCAACCTATAATATATAAATATTTAATAAAATAATATACATTTAAAAAAATGTTTTGTTACTATTTAATTGAATTGAAATTCATTCTAATTTTTTTTTTGTTTTTTTCTACACTGCCTTTTTAGGTTTTGTATAGCTAGCTATTTAGTTATCTTTTTCAAAAATTCTTTTATATACAGATAGAGCATCAGATATTCTGCATTACTTATGAAGTTCGCTTTTTTGCGTTTATTGCTGATTGTTTCGCTTGTTTTTAAGGATAACAATAAATTTTTATTGTTATTACGGTTCTCTTTCGCTTTCTTCTCTGCTTGTTGTTGTTGATAATGCGGTTTCAGTTGGTTTTGGGCTTACGGTTACGTATTGAGCTCAATCAAGAGTGGCCCTGTCTTATTTATTTTTTGTCTCTTTTTTATTTATATTTTTAGATTTGTTAGCATTTTGGCAAAGTTTTTGACGGCTGTGGCGATGACTGCGGCTGACAAATGGTTTTAACTTTTACCAAAGTTAACAATATTCCTTTATTGTTGTTTTTGTAGTTGCTGAGCACAAAACTTCATTTAATCTAATTAAATTGCAGCACTGTAACTGTAAAGTTCATTAAGTTTTCTGCCGCAACAATCTCCTCGTCTGTTATTCCCCAACAACAATGGAACAAGTTAATGTCCCTGAACATTGTCAAGCAACAACAACGTTGAGGATGAAGAAAGGGTGTTGTAAATTGTCATAACTATAAGCAGTTGTTGCTCTTCTTTAATATTTAGTTGTTGTTGTTTTTGCTGCAATTAGCTGGCAGCTGTCTGCGGAAGTCTGAATTTGGTTGTACTTAACCTGTTGGGCTTAGATTGTTGCTTAAACTTGGGGTAAAAGTTTTTTGCCTTGAGTCTGTCGCATAGTTTATCATAAAGTTTGGGACAAGTTTCTGTGCAATGTGAGTTTGGATTAAAAGTTGTTATTGTTTTACAGCTGGCATTGCGACAAACTGTAGAATAGAAACATTTATACTTCAATGAGTTAACTAAGTTTCACGCACTTATGTCTATCAATTATGAATTTTTGTATTTTATTTCAATAAGAAAATTCAATTCAAAACCTTTTTTTATTAATTGTAGAATGTTTTTCAACAAATCTTTATCATTAACAGAATTACTTGTTCTTAATTTCCCAATTTTGTAGCACGATAATAATCCGATTATTCGCTTTACAAATTTCATTAAAAATAATCGGATTATCGTTCGCGTCGCAAGTGCCACACATCGAGGGATTAGAAAGAATTACAAGTTCATAAACTTTGTTTTTTTTTTCTTGCCAGAAATGCTTAAATTTGTTTTACTTAAAATCCAAATTAAACAAGGCTTATTATCCCTTCAAATGATGTTTGATTATTAATAATAATAATAATTTTAAAATTATTAAGATCGGTTAATTCTGATAGCACCCAAATTCGTTTCATTGAAAATTGAGTTAAAAAAGATATGCACATCTACAATTTCTTTTTCACTAAATGCATACAAGTTAGGTAAATATGCTAAATCAAAGGTATAATTATTATTTAGTTAAGTTTTTTCGTTTGCGACATCACTTTAAAGTCATGTAGCAATTTTATGCTTCCTTGGCAGACGTTTCCTTAAAACAGTGTGCAGTGTTCCGCAAGTACAGTTTTCTAGGGGAGAAACTACTTTGTAGAACAGTTTGTCATAATTTGCAACTGCTGCACTGCATTGCAGTACCGCCTGTCGCCCCCGCACTTGTGCTTATTAACTGCTGAGCCATTTGGAGTATTCTATGGAGTTAAAAGAGAATATGGAGGGTGAGAAAAGAATGTGGGATATATAGAGAGGAGGCCAAAGAGGGCAATGCCTTGGCATTTGCATGTTCATGTCCTTGCTGCTTTTGTTGGCGTCGTTGTTGTCCTTTGAGTATGTCGCTGCATAATTTATGACTGCTTACTTGATAGAAATGCAAGCAGTTGGCTCTTTTTAGCCAACTGCCACATGCCACTTGCTACTTGCTACTTGCCACTTGGTGCATGCCACTTGACGGAAGTTTACTTGCGTTGGCCATGTGCTGACCCTTCACTGGAGCGTGAGACTTCTGTCTGCTGCGTCAGTGCGTGGCAGGACTCTTAAATCAGTTGCAGTTCGATTGATACCACACAATTTGCATTTGCCGTACAAGAACAACAACTTTAAGCGCCTCGGGTCAACACGTATTCGCCTGAAGTTGCACTAACTCAATTATTAAACCATTTAATTTATATCCAGCGAAAGGTCCAGTCGATTTAATGGGCTTGCTTATGGCACCACTGTGATTTGAGATTAACATGTGCTTACCACGTACAAACACAGACCAAATGGCACGAACATTTTCACCCATCCTTTCCCCCTTTACAAATACACACACACATATAAGCAACTAATAAATTTTAGTCATACAACATATGGAGAGCAAAAGGACCTCCCATTGTATAAGCCAGCTTGCCTGCTGTCCCGCAGGGTACAAAATAAGTTGCTGTTGGATTTAGTAGTACTTCAATCTCCTACTTCATCTTCTACTTTCTATTATTGTTACTGTTGTTGTTGTTGTTGATATTCAAGCATTCAAGCAACTTATCTAAATCAAATTGAAGTTGCCAATTTGTAGCGCTGTCAAATGTGGTGCGTCACAATTTTAAGCTACTCAAAACAATGACTAATATAGAGTAGTAATTTAGTACATTACATTACTACTACTTAAAATCTTTGCCAGTAAAATATAACAGTACATCACTACAGATTTCTTCCCATTACTTCCGCCTAAACAAATTTATTGTAAACTTTGTCCAGAAAATTGTCAGAATATCCCGCTTCCACGTGTATTTTGTTGGTGACCTTTGAATCAAATTCAGCATATCGATCTGCTCTAAATTCCTTGAATTTGGATTTTAAGTCTGAGTGAAGTTCTCTCGTATACTGGTCTAATCTAAATCGATTGTTAAGTTCTCTAAGTGGAACTTTAGGCAAGATATTTATCAATTTGTATATATATTTACTGAATCTGAATTAAATTTTGACACTTTCAATTTTGACTTGACCGGCCACCATGCTATCCACAATTAAACGTGTTAAGTTGTTTAAGATCTTTGAATGAGGAAAATTGAAGGATCTAAAGAGTAAAATATTTCTGTATTTTATAATGGATATTCTTATATAAGATTTGAATAGCTTATTAAAATGGCATCATTAATATATAAATTCTGACTAATCAGCAAAAAATTATTTATAGAAGAATCTCGATAATTGCGTACAAATTTTATCAGAATCAACCCTTGACCGAGGTGGTGCAAGTTTCTAGCACTCCGTCTTGTATCAACAAAAATCAGTAAAGCATTCGTTGTCTAGAAATTGAAGAGGGGTAGTTTACTCAAGAGTAGCCTACTTTAAGGTCTCATATCAATTTTCTTAATCCTTATAATTCCCAAACAGTTTAGGTCTGTTGAAAGGTAAACTATTTGTGGTTTATTGTGCAGCTTCACTCTGGCTTCTCTTCATTTGTCGAATAAATCTTTCGCCTTTTACTAAAGATTTCCGTGGAGAGGAGCACTCTAATGAGTCTAAATTAAATTTTTTAGTCGTGCCTGGCGATTATCGTTGCTGGGCCAATTTAAAATAAATGGAGTGAAAATAAAGCGATGGAATTTTTGTCCTGAACGATATAGATATACCTATATACGTATGTCAGAAATCCGCAGTTTATTTTCAAAACCTTTTTAAGTCAAAACAAATATTTAAAATTATTATATACTTTTAAGGCCAGTATTTCAATGTCTCCTTAAACTTTATAAAATAGATACATTCAAAATATTTGTTATATAGTTATCAAACCCCTTAAGTAAACATTGAAAAACCAGCCCTTAATATTAATTTTTTAATTGGTCAAATATATTTGGCCACAAAATTTAAAAATTATGAGAGCTGCGAATTTCCCCCCTTTAGAGTTTTGATTAAATCCTCGTTAACATAAAATTTTATACCCGCTACTTCAAATATAAGTAAAAGGGTATCAAGTGTTCGTTGACATTTATGTAACAGGGAGAAGAGGGCAATTCACACCATATTAAGAATATATATTTTTGATCAGCATTAATAGCCGATATAGGCATGTGTGTATGTCCGTCTGTCCTTCCGTTCGTCTGTATTAACAAAAGGATCTCAGAAACTATAAGTGATAGAGATACCAAACTTTTACTCATAGACTTCTATATACCTCATGCTGATCAAGTTTGTTTCAAATTTAAGCCACGCCCCTTTCCGCCTCCGAAAAAGCGAAAAACCCTTCGTTCGTTTGTCTGTTTGAACAAAGGGATCTCAGAGACTATAAGTATTATCTACTATCCCACTAAATCGCATTAAGATGCAAAACAAGTATTTTCTTTAAAGATATTTTATATATATTGTAGTAAGTAACGGGTATCCTCTGGTCGGGATCTCGACTATATCCTTTCCGACTAGTTTTTTTAGGACTCTTAATTCATTTAGATAGACCTCACTGCTTCACTCTGCCGCCTATTTAAAAATTATTGCAAGCTATCTGTTTCTAGTAGAATAAAGATAATGTATATAAGCTCAATCTATTAAAATGATGTCTGAATTTGCCACCCAAGCAGTTAATGGTTCAGCTTGATGTGGCCCCAGTTAACATGAGTTTTACGAGCATTCCTTATAGTTGTGCTTAACGTAATTTTGGCTTGTAAAATAGTCTGAACATAAAGTTTAATAAGCGTTCAAAATTGCCCCGCATTTGACAGCTGTTGCGCGTCCTGTGGATACATTTTATGTGTGTCAACATTTATGACAGCTACAAAAGTCAATTAGCCTTGTTAAACAGGCAATTGTGCGTTTCCTTTTTGCTTTAAATGGCCAAAACGGAGTTTAAGCACTTCCATCGTCTTTATTCTGGTATTTTCTTTGTCTAAGCAAGACAAACATACAGATAAAATTTTTGTCTAATTAGCACATGATGTTGAATGGCCAATCAGGTATACATTTTCAGACCAGACATGGGCAATTATTGTGAATTATTGTGTTGGGAACATAATTTAAAAAAAGCGTATTAAATTAAAATACATACTCTTTATTAAATACTTTAAATTAATTTATTTAGAATTGGTCTAGTAACTTGGATTTGATAATATACGAATTGTTTATATGCGATTTTTTTTCTTAGCTATACTTATAAATGTCTTTTCTTCCAACTACACTAATTCTTAGCAGATATTTTGTGACCCCATTATACACTTTAATCAACTGAGTATCAAAGCGTTTAAATTTTTTTGCGTTCTTTTATTGCTTCTTGTGTGTGTATTCAGCTTATAAATTTAGTCAAAGCACGTAGCGCAAACTTGCCAATAAAGCCCAAAAGTCCTATATACTCTATCTTTCTCTCTCACTTTATCTTCCTATTGCTTATTCTCTTTTGCAAACAAACAGTACGCTTGGCTACACGTGGCGTATTAACAATATCGACATGGGTAAACATGCCTAAGGGTTAACTGGGGAAAGTAATTTACACTTTTCAACTTGAGCTTCACATTAAAATTATTTTTTTGTATATTTTCATTTTCGACTTTTCTATCTTTGCAGTCAAATTAAACCATTTTGAAGGGAAGGACAACAAAAATTAACACAAATGTATCATAAAGTGGCATATCTCGAGCAACCCCAGCAACATCGACAAGGTCGACAAGGACACGTGCTAAAAGGCCCTTATCCGTTCCCATTATCAGTGAACCAGTGATACAGTATGCCGAACCTTCATCATGTTGACTATAATCGGAAATATTCCGCAACGGAAACGATACAGGTAAGTGAATGAGCTCCCAACATATTAATTTTTATTTTAGCGAATAACCAAGTTTGATGGCATTTAAAATTCAACTTGAGTGCGGTAATTAAAAAGAAGACGTTTATTTACGAGCTGTCGTTGCGGCACGCGACCAAAACTGGCAGCATTTAAAGCGTTCCCTTTTTCTAGTTTCCTGTTTTCCCATTTTTCTATTTGATCTCCAACTCTTGTCCACTTGTCGATTTTTCACACCCAAAAGTAAAGGCTCTCCGTTTCTATTTGACTAGGTCTTGATTGATGCGCGCGTTTTGTTGTCTGGGCAGCTCAACAAATTAATTGAAGAGTTTTCTAGCTCTACTTGTAATACTCCCAGAACACGCCCCTTTGACACGCTAATTGCTGTCATAAATTTGAGCTCAACTTGAAGATAGAAACATTTCTTTTTGGCACACAGTCAGAGTGCGGTTAACTGAATTGTTTAATCGGGTGTATAAGACGTGTCAATAGATATGCATCCGGTTGGGAATATTTATTAAGGCCTTTGAATTTGGTTTGTTATTATATGTTAACTTGCCAGAATAATAGCCATTCTGTAAAAAAACTCAGTTGAAAAGAACTTAGAACACTCTTGTTTTCCTAAAGATTGAGAGACATCATAAACATGGATTTGGATTACAGGAGTATGGGTTTTGTAATATCTAGAAAATAAAAGTTTAAGAATAAGAATTAAGAAATTAGAATTCATGAAACTTTATAGCAAATTCCGGCCTAAAAGATAACAATTGAGCTTTAGGAGAAAGTACTTTGGATTGCAAGGCTTTATAGAACATTTAAACAATGTCAATAATACTAACAAAATAGACCTCTGAGATACATTTTGAAAATATTTTGTTGTTATGCATTTCTATCGCATCTAAATCGTATTTCAGGATTAGCATACCCTCTTTCTACTGTCCCATAACTTCCTATAACATATATTTTTACACATTTAGCTTTTCTTCCCGTCATTTGTTACTTTATAGAGCACCCGAATTTAGCAAATCATTATTTTCCAATCGCCAGATGGCTTAGTCTCTGATCAGTTTGAATTTTACTTTATTATCAACCTTTATAAGTGTAGAGAATCTGAAAGTCGTATTATTTAGCATTCTCAGTGGGGTTTGACTTGTATGTTGTCTCAGCTTTCAGCATTCCCATGTTAATTTTTTTGTTGTGTGTTTCATTTGTTGTTTTTGCCGCTACAATCACAAAAAAAAAACACAGACCGCGTCGGCTAAGTTTGCTGCTGCTGTTGCTGTTATCCGGGCTTTTTTATTTGCTTTCTGTTGCATACGAAACGGCGCTTACGCCCGCCGGAGTCAAAACTGGAGCTGGATCTGGAGTCGTAGTCAAGGCGTGTATCTATATGAGTCTGGGTCCCGGCAACGAATGGAACTTGATTAAGTAGTTTCCGCGTGTTTTTATTTGCACAATAAAAGCATAAAATTTTTGCCGAGTTTGTTGCCCGTTTATTAAAGCTTGCAAAAAAGTGCCAGAGCAAAAAGTGTGAAGTGGTCGTTTTTGTGTGGCAAATACGACGTCATGACGTCTCCGGGTTCTGGTCTCCGGGAGTCCGGGATAAGGGGCGCACAACACTGGGTAAAATGCTAGACACGCTGTTGCTATTTAAGCCGCTATTTTTATGGCTTTTGTCAGAATGATGGCGTTATGACTCTATTGTGACATGGCGCCGACGTGGCATAGTTAAAAGTTCATTTATTTTTTGGCAAACAAGGGACACTAAAACGAATACGAGAACGACTTTGAATACTCTATGATAGTAAATAATCGTGGGTCTAAGTTTCAGTGTTCATTTAATAAAACTTTTTGCCACTTTGGGATCTATTTAATTTTTAGTACACACATATATATGTATTTACTGCATAAAATAAAATAATTTAAACACCAAAAATCATAATATGTACAGAAATGTATTAGCAATTTACAATAAAATTTTTAAAGTTGGTTTTAAATTGTTATTAATGTCTGCGAAATTTAAAAATATTTTCTAATTTGTTTTGTAAAATTTGAAAATGCTGAAAGTATGCAAAAATATTTTACGTATTTAACTAACTAGTACTTATCTATTAAGTATTTCTGCAGTATTTTTATTATATATTTTTAACAATTTCCATAAACTGAAAATATTTTTTAAAAGTTTTTTCAGTATTTCAAAAATACGACGAATATTACAAAATTTACAAACAAGTACTAAAAATGCTGTGCTCTGACAAAATTTTGTTTTTATTATACATATAAGGTATGTCAAATTTAGTCATTTCATTTGTTTTCTGTATCTTTTTTATATTTTAAATATGTTGTCAAGAAATAAAAATTATATATATTTTAAATCAGATTCTTAAATTTAATCTTATCAACTTACATCCTAATATATTTTTTAATGATAAGATATCAGATATTGATGATAAGTGTAAATTTCTTTAGTTTTGTACTGATTGAATTTTCTAATTTCTGTTTCTGCCCCTGACCACAATTGCAATGAAAATGTTTGGAATCTACAAATGTTCACATGTATTTTCTGGACTGGCATAAGTACTAAGTATATAACCACCATATGGCGCCTTCAGACGCTGCCCATTAAAAATGATTACATAATGCTCCTACACGAATTCTGGTAAAAGCAACACGAATATTCCCTCATCGTTCCCACAGTATAAAGTAATTTCACTTTTCGACGCATATGCTGCCTTACAACCTTTTTGGCACAACAACAAGTTAAACAGTTGAACAAGTGTTGTTGTTTTTGTAATTTTTTTTTTTTGGCAAAACAAACAACATAAATATGGATTTCTCATTAAAATGCTAAAGTTCCGCCGGAGTTGACTTGCCGGCACGTCGAGATTGCCGGGTTATTATACGCGCAGGCGCAGGAGCTACTTTTTTTTTACTCTCTCTCTGTGTCTCTGTCAATGTCAATGTCGATGGCTCTGAGCTCGCTCTCTTTTGTGCTCTCTGCCAGCGAGTCACGTGCAGTTGTTTCATTGAAGGAATTTCACTGTCTGTTTGCCGGTTTATTCGTCCATCCCCTTGTCCCTCCCGTTGTTGTCGACGTTCTTAGCACTCCAGCACGACAATGTGACGCATTTGTCATGAAACGGATTTCCGGTATTCGCTGTCATTGTGCCCGAGTCTTCTTTTATAGCGCGACTGGGGCCGTTGGGTTTCTGCCTTTGACACTCTTGACTTCAAGTTTGAGCGTTAGGATTTTCAGAGCAGGGAGGTTAGCTTGAGCACTTGGCCTTTGCCTACAAGTTGTTCAATCTTTTATGACAAAGCACAAGCAAAGAATAAATAGAATAGAGACAAAAATGTTGCTTATGGTCTGCCGCAAAAGTGGCTATTTAGCATTTTAGAGTAGGCGACCCAAGGCTTATGGTATGGTCTCTGCTCCTTTCTTCATTCTCCAAAAATGTAAACACTTTTCAGCAGCCATGTTGTCGTCCCTCTTTTTCTTGCTGCGTGAATTTTTCATTAATTTCATTAGATTTTTACACCAATGGGAATTTTAATCAACGCTTTCAACATCCATAAATATGCAACGAAATTTGACAATGATAATAGTTAATGAGCATTAGATGTCTAAATGGATTTAGAGGTTGGGGCTAAAGCGTCGACGGAGGGATGAAAACTATTTTGTTCAAGTAAATTGCTTTGCAGGCTAAATTGCTAAGAGTGCGACACTTTGTCGGCAATTTGGAGATAATTTCAGATAATAACTGGCAGTTTCTTCAACGATTTTTTGGGGAAACTATCTGAATAGTCAAAATACCCCAAAAAGGGTACTCAAAATGCTAATGACACAACCACAAGCACTTCTTTTTGGGGTTCCTTTATGTATATTTATAATATCTAAGGGTTTAATAGGCTTCATAAGTATGAGAATAAACTATTGAAGTGTGTCGTATGTCTGGTAATGAGTAAATAAAAGATACATTATATACTTAGCTTAAAGGACATCATACATATAAGTAAATCATTTGTGAAATTCTAGTAATAACATTTAAATTATTGCATTAATAGTAATAACCAATTTACAAGTCTTAAAAATGTTTAAAATAGCTTATGTTCTGTAAAATTTATTAAGAAATGGTACAAAATTGGTGAATTAATAATTATTAAATTAATTATTAAACGATTTTAACTTTCTCATACTCATAATAAAAATGGACGGTAGAAAAATAGTAATTAATTTCATCATACTTATATGCAGCTGCACCAATTGTTCTTTTACCTCATCCCTTAATCTTACCTTACCTGCATGACCTTATGCTCGCCTGGAAGAAACTGTCAAAGTCAGCTCAAAAGTATGTTACACTTTGTTTGTTCATGGAATGCTTACGATTCGCAACTAGTTTAAGTGCTTGCTGCATGGTAATGTTTTTGAATATGGGTGATTGGTTATCTTTGCGCAGAGGCGATATCGTAACCAATGAAGTCCTACTGAGGTGCGATTATTGCTAGTTGAAAACTTTAACCAATACCCCGCCATGGGGACGTGAAATACCGTCCACTACGGCAATTTTTGGTAGCCCGAGAGGGCTCATAAATTAATACATTTCATAATCACCAAGAAGATGACAACAGTTTCAGTAAGATGCGAAAAAACATCAAAACTCTCACATTAAAACATGCTCATAATTTTCTGTACACAAACAATATCTAGTACAAGTATTTGCAGCATTGTTGCCAATTTTAGAATTTTCTGAAATTGCCCGAAATTATTTTCATTGAATTTGGTATGCAATAAGATACATTGTATATTACTTTGATATTAGTATATAATGATATACTACATTTTGTACATTCAATATAAACAACTAAGCGAATTTGAGTGTATAATATTAAAAAATAACGAACTTTTAGTTCCAATACTTTGATTTTACGGTCTTCAAAAATAGGCGTTGCGTTATGTGGAGATCTGTCATTCGGCTACGAGAGTAACAGATGACAAATTTTAATTGCGGAAGCTAGCCGCTCCGAAGTCACTGAACTACCAGGGCTAATGAGGTATCTTAACGCGATTTTATAAAGTCCAGATATTAAAACCTTAATGCGAATTTCAGAATTGCAAGGGATCACTTTCCTATGAAGCAGCGATATAAGATAAGATAAATTGAAGCAGAGATATAACTTCAGCTCACTATTTTCGGGGTCGCTTTCGCTTGCTACCCAGACTACAGAGACTTCAGAGTGACCAATGCAAAAATATCATAAAATATCCCAAAAAATATCGCATATTCAATATTTCGACAAAAAAATAGCAATATTGGAACGATTCATGAAATGCAGTTTTAGGATTGGAAAGTTTTTTGTTTGGTTTGAGCAAATCTGAATCAGTTTCAGAAACGACCCTTTTTGCAAACTGATTTGATTTAGATTTTGAGAATTTAAATAAAAAGGCTGATAGGAACCACACATTGACAAAGTACTTTTTTGTAATACTTTTTTCTTGTTAAGATTTCAGAACCAAACGATTAGAATATACACTAGTCAGCATTATATCCTGACGAATTTGGTTAGTTTTAAAATATCATAAGCTGCCAAGGTAGCAATCGTCGATCACCATCTTTCAGTACGGTACCTTGGTTCACCATTCAAAAATTTCAAGCTTGCTTGACTGTAACCGCCACTATTTTTTTTTTGCTACCGAAAACATTCGATTTTTGAAAAATCATTTTTCTTTTGTTGCCACTCTTAAATCATTAGTATTTATTTAAAACTGGCCTGGCAACGAGAAATTGCCAGGCACGGCTAAAAATTTAGCTTAGACTCATTAGAATGCTCCTCTCCACGGAAATCTTTAGTAAAAGGCGAAAGATTTATTCGACAAATGAAGAGAAGCCAGAGTGAAGGTGCACAATAAACCACAAATAGTTTACCTTTCGACAGACCTAAACTGTTTGAGAATTATAAGGCTAAGATAAGTTGATATGACACCTTAAAGTGAGCTATTCTTGAGTAAACTACCCTTATTAGTTTAACATCTGATAGCTCCTTGACTTAAGCCTTCAATTTGAAGGACATCAAATGTTAAACTGGTCGCATACATAAAACACATGGCCAAGGAAGACTTTTCGACTGTTTCGACTTCTCCTCGAATTTTAAAGTAAAAAAAGTTTAAAAAAAATCTTTATTTTCTTAATTCAACAATTGATATCTCTTAAACTATTGGTTTAAATCTTTAACTTGATAATGAATTATAGGTATATTCATTGGCTTTTAAAAAAATTAAAGCTCTGGAAAATCGGTATTGGCATTCACGAGTAATGATCACAAATGTGGGCGCACCTCTGGAAAAAAGTAATAAAAAATGTCAGATTTTTTAAAAATTCTAAAAAAAAATCTCACCATAAACAAAAAGTTCTTTCGTCGTTTGGGGTCCAAGTCTATCCAAAAAAATAGGTTTGGTTCCTGTAATTTTTTATTTTAAAAATTATAACTGCCACGGTCCTTGCAAAGAAGTATCAGTTGCAGAACATTTTTGTGATACTTAATCAGAAAGCATGCTTTCTGATGAATGCGACTAAGCTTTCGCTCACACAAAATAAATAAGCCTGATTATACATTCATTACACAGAGTTTACTTCTTTGTATAATATATAATTAAATAATGTCTTGCGTTTAATAAGATTTATTAAAAGCATTTTATAGTAAAACACGTATCTGTCGTACATACATTAATTTATAAAAATTAACAGAACATGTAAGTTACAGATTTTTTTTTAACATGGCAGGGCTCGAAACCAGCTATTTTTATTTATTTAAACTCGTTGTCAATTAAACAGAGACAGCATGATTTAATAAACTTTCGATTAATCCACCACTTTTCCATGTAGATAAGACAGAAAATTATTAAAGCCAATGTACCGGTCAGTTATAAGGACAGCCTGAGCAAACCTATTGTATACATCATCGAGGGAACTGTCAGTATATCCAGCTTCCTTGGCCCTACGTATCATTTCGGAGGCATTAATCTGAAATTCAGCATAACGATCCGAAAGAATTTCTGTAAATTTTGACATCATGCCCCCCATTGCACTCATAAAAGCTGGATTGTCAGGTTGCCTAGCTCGAGGTTTAGATAGAAGACTTAACAAATCTTGTCTAAATGTTTCTAACTGATTTTCATCTTGTACACTTTCATATTGAGAACGCCAACTAGCAATAAAATTTTGCCACTTTTCAGTTTCTGTTGGATCTGTCATATTGTTGTCCACAATAATTTTAGATATGGAAAGGATTTGCCTCATGAAGTCCAGATTAATCAGCATTTGAGTCTGCTCAGCAGCCTGCTTCAAGTCATCTTTGACATTCCTGATTGGAACAGCACTCACAGTGATCTGCAAGCATTTTAATTACTTTTCGTTTTTTACGTTCTATAGAATACAAACCAAAAGACCGAGACTAACTGCGACGGGTACGAAACGCATCTCGTTAATCTTAAAAACGTACTAGACACGAAACGATCGACCGTCCTTTATACGATTTGAATAGCTTATTAAAATGGCACAGTAAATATATAAAATCGGACTTATCAGCATGAAATTAGTGCTGCAAAAACATCGATTAACATCGAAGAATCGACTTTTGAACATGCAATATATTTTAATACATGGGTAGCCGGACTTTTCTCGAGGGTCCAAACAATATTTTTAGTCCCGTAAATCAAACATAAAAAACTTTAACAAAAATTAACAAATTTAAGTTTTAAACTGCTTATGACATAAAAAAAACCTTTACACGCTCTACCCCAAAATTTTTAATATCCAATTTTTTGAGGAACAAAATAAGGTTTAATATTAAAATTGTAAATGAAAATATGAATGAATACAAAATAAACAAGAAAATTGGCATTCTGCACTGTGCGCATAAAATATTTCTTTTTCCGCAGTGCCAAATATAAATTTTCGTGTTTATTTTGTGTTCATTTATATTTTCATTTAAAATTTTATTGTTAAACTTTACACAATTCGTCACAAAATTGAATATCAGAAAATTTGGATCTGAAATATGCTTTCGAAGATATTTTATCTTTTTCATCTTTTTAAAAACATTGATTAATATTTAAAAAAGTTTTAGTAAAATAAATAAAGAAAAAAATAAGTTTATTTTGTAAATCAACTAAATCTAGCTAATACCTGGCTTAGCGAAAACGTATGTACATAATTGTACCGCGCTCTCCCTCTTCTATCACCATTTTATTGCGAGGTTTCATCAGTTTTTGCACTTTAAAAAAAGTTGCAAGTCGAGAATTGATTACCAAAACGTCCTGAAGTAGTGGGAAGGTGTCAAAAAGTGTCAAATTTTAGTTGTCTTCCATCAAAGTTAAAAAAGTTAAAAAGTAAACAAGTGAAAAAAACTAATTTGTTCGGGATTTCATTATAAAAAAAACCTACTTTTCATGTGAAACTAAAAACATACAATTCAGTTTTAAAGTTTGCATTTGTTTAAAAAATGGGTCAAGTTTGAGATGCTGTCCCACCCACAATTTTTACCTGTTTTCAAAAACCTTTTATCTTTTTTTTTTTAAAGGTTTAAGGGTATCATTAAGAAAATCTTTGATATGATTGCAAAGCCAACGGACCATAAGCAGCAAACAAAATGTATTACTTAATTGAGCTGAAATCCCGGCAATAGTGCAAAACCGGGTCAACCCCTGACAAAGGTGGAGCAAGCTCCTAGAACTTCGTCTGACTCCAAAAATCAGTTTAACATTTGTTGTCCTCAAATTGAGGAGCTATCAGATGTTAAGCTGATAAGAACAGATACTACACTTGATCTTAGCCAAAAAGGCCGAGAAGCGATAACTCTAATGGCGCCACTGGTCATCACTCTATTCGCCGACAACTTAAACAACTTGGAAATTATAAGAACAGTGTGTTTGTAAACTGAGCACATGCATTCATGCAGTCTTTACCTAAGGGCAGTTTTCGAAAAGGTAGCCTACTAAGGTGTCATTTCAAAGTTTCTTAACCTTATAATTTAACGTCTATCGTCAGGTAATCTGGCTTCTCTTCATTTGTCGAATAAATCTTTCGCCTTTTACTAAAGATTTCCGTGGCGAGGAGCACTCTAAGGATTCTTACTTCATTTTCAGTCGTGCCTAGCGATTTTCATAGCCAGGCCAGTTTTAAATAAATACTCATGATATAAAAGTTGCCGTTTGGCATGTCATAGATTTGATGCCCTTAAATTTTGAATGATTGTTCCAAACACAGCTAAATGACATTTTGGAAAGATTTTTACTAAATTTGATCAGAGTTTATAAAACAAGCAGAGATGCTTTTTTTAAAATTTTTTTTTTTGTGTTTGATCAATTCACTTATTTTGTTTGAAAATAATTAATTTAATTTAAAAATACAAAATTATTGAATTTCTGAAAAATTTAATATTTTATTTGAGTTGTTGTCAAATAAAATCTTTTTAGGTCAAGAGATAAACATATGTAGATAAGCTTATTTCGCTTATGCTTATTTAACTAACTTCATAAACATTTTGGCATCAATGGAAGGGTCTTTAAAATTCTGTTTGAATGATACAAAACTTTCCTTAACCCAATAAGTACCAATTGAACATTTTGAATATTTGCGAAAATCTTATTTTTTTTTAAATTTTTTCCTAGGGCTTTAACATAAAATGTTTTAATACAAAACGTTTCTTTTCATACAAAATTTTTCTAAGGTTATCGCATAAAAATAATTACATACATTTTATTAATGATGTAAAAAATCATCGAAGTATCGATTTGAGTCCCAGCAGCTTCCAAATCATAAAAGCTACTAATATTTCCTATATATCGTAAGAAAGTTATTTAAGTGCTTTAAGACATACCTTTCAACTTTTTTTCTACAGTGCTGAGGTAGAATCTTACAATTGAAAGTGTTTTTTATCTTACGTTCCCAATTTTTAGAAATTGACACTTCACATCTTTATCAAACTTAATTATGTTTTAGTTAGTAAAACTACGAGATTTTTTTTTTTTTGATTTTTTTTTTAAACTGTGGCAACGAAATGCAGGATGGCTAAATTTAGTTTAGACTATTAGAGTGCTCTTCCACGGAAATCTTTAGTAAAAGGCGAAAGATTTATTCGATAAATGAAGAGAAGCCAGAGTAAACATGCATCGTAAGCTACATGCAGTTTACCTAACGACAGACTTAAACTGTTTGAGAATTATAAGGTTAAAGAAAAAGACACCCTACCTCTGCAAAAACTACCCTGGAATACAAGTATACTTGTACTCATTTCAATATCAGCTTAAGATAGTACCTGAATTGAATGATAACTATAAATAAATATAACAATATAAATATGTATTCTCTGTGCGATACAAACGTGGAATATCATAAAATAATCTTGACAAGTTACTTTAATTTATATAATAAGAATCAATCAGTATCATCTTAATGTGTGTGCACAAGATTATTTGCAAAAAGACAAAACATAATATGTAAAGGGGAATTATATATATTGCAATCCATAAATTACACATAAATTTTTAAAGACAATTAGACACTTAAAAACCTGATTTATTTAGTAATCCATTTATTTGTTTGTGTCAAAATTGTATCGAAATTCCTAAAGAGCGGTAATGGCATGAAAGGGATTGGGCATTAGACAAATTAAACTAAATGTTACTCCTTTTTGGATGGGATAAATGGGTTTGGTAATGACAACACGCCAAGACACTTAAGCGCAATTACAATAACACAAATATAGCATGGAGTCATTTAAGAGTTAGAAAAGGTCTCTGACAAACCCCAAATACGGAAAACAAGTAAGCCGAATGCCAACCTGACCGAAAATTACAGCCACGATTTATGTTTATGTGAGTTGAAAGTTGTGCGGATCCGTTGGATTTTTATTATAGTTCAAGTTCGACGTTTAAGGCTGCAGCAAAGTTTTGGCTCGCATGTAAATTTACTGTTTTAGCCAACAAACTTGAGCCTTTTTATGGGCCCAAGAACTCAGAAAACGAGAAAAAACAGAGAGAAAAAAAAGGTAAACCAAAGCCGTTGAGATTTGTGTATGTTTGTCTCATCGCAACGAGCCGAAACGTTGGTCAAACTTGACTGCGCTTTATGAACTAACCAAATGTAATACGCTCCCTAACCCCAAAACTCCATCGGTTGACCCTTCCAACTGGCTTGCAGTAACATAATTCATTTTATTATACACAGCCTAGCCTACTTTTGGCCGCATTTGCATGCCGGGCATGAACCAAGTGTCGTCCTGATTTGATTTCTTTGTCATATCCTCGGGGATTCGTTCATCTAATTTATGCTTTATTTATGCAGAAATTCCCTTCTCATACTGATGAAGGCTCGTGAAAAGAAACCCATAAAAATAATTCAATTAAAATGAATCAATACAAGTAATGCCTTTGACATTGGCGACAAGTTAAGCTAAGGACTATTAAAATGATATAAAATAAAACCGGATAAAATATAAATGTAAATCTTAAAGATTAAGAAACGAATGTCCCGTTCACTTTAGTTTTAATAGAAACAATTGGCAATTGTTTTACACACTTAACACCCAGATAAAAACATTTAATTTTTAATACCATTTTTTTTAATTTAATATTATTTATAAATTAACACCGTAACCGTTACCAGGTGTTAACCGATTTTAATCTATAACCAATCTAAATTGTGTTCAGGACGCTTCCCAATTCCGCGAATATGAACAACAACTTATAAATTGTTTACCTAAAATTAGATAGACCGATATCCAAAAGAAGTCTGCTTTGAAATTCGGCCTAAGCTCGAGGAATTTAAAGCATAACGGTATCCTGTCTCTAAAAAAGGGGAGTATACTGACCATAGACTCAAAACAAAATATGATAAGGCTGTTAAGGCGGATCCAAAAAAAAAAAGGAAACACTATTTTTACAATTTTTGGTAAAATTTCTTTAAAAATCTATATACGTACTTGCGATTAGGTCTAAAATTGATGTCTTTCCCAAACATACACATTACTATAATAACACATACAACAGACCTACTTCGAAGTTACAAATTAAAAAGAAATACAAACAGTAATTAGATAAATTTTGCAATAAACATGAATGCATACGTTTTTATACTTTATACTTTAGTTATTTATTAACTTTTCATATTGGGATTTATAAGATCTATATTCAGTATTGTTTTGTCTTGAGTAATAATTAGGTCAATTTTATATACATTTTTGGTAACTGTGCTTAGTTTATTAGGACCATAGCATCGTTGAATGTCTTCATCAGTTTCTTTTCATCAAAAGTGAAATTAGTCCACCCTTGATGATTCCAAATATGTAATTAATAAAAACCGATTGCGCTAATGATCTTAACTGTTGAACAAGCAATAAAAAAGTTATAGAACAGCCCTCGGTTGGTAATCACAAAGTTATTTTTTTTTTTTGGGCGTAAACGGCTCCTTTGGCAACATGCAAATTCACGTATCAACAAAGGATGCCACGGACAAGGACTTGTCAGCTGCTGACATTGCAATTGTGTCCTGACTTTTGACTGTTTATTTCTTTAGTCAGGCTAGCAAATTGTTTTCCTTTCAAATGATTAATTGCTTAGGCTAACTCAAGGCACTTGTCTTCGGTTGGCAAGGAATCAACTTGTCTTGTCCTAAATTGATTGCTCGCAGTGCAAAGTTTGAAAATCAAAACACTTTTTATTGACAGCTACAAATTTGTCGCACCCTGCAAAAGAGAGAGTAAGTATGTGTTCACTTATGTGTGTGTGTGTGTGCATGTTTTTGAGTGAGTGTTTTAAATTTGACAGTATTGCACACGTTATTTGTCAGTTGGTGTAGGAGAGGATAACAGAGGGTTAAGTTTTACTGTTGTGCACAGAGAATTAAAATTAAAATTACATTTTAGATTAAAACAATTTAGTAAACTTTACTTCGTTACTTACTGTTCATGAAACTAATGTTAATATAATTTAATTTTAGTTTGAATAGTTCGTATTTAACTTCATATTATTTTTAAAATAATTATTATTACTTTGTTTTTTTTTTAACATCCATGTTCGAAAATGACTCCAAAAGTTAAAAAGGAAAATAAAAAAAGATATAATATAGGGAAGGGTATTAGGAGGAAAGAGGAAAAAGAGAAGAGAGGGAGAGGAGGAATAAAAAAAAAAGGAGCAGAAATAAAAAGAAAAATAAAACGCCATCTATTGACATCAAAGGGAACATGCGTTAACTTTTCGACTCAGTGCTTTCAAGGTAGTTATCTTAGCTGAATAATTTCAAGTGTAGACAATAGGTTGTGTGTCCTTGCTGAGAACTTAATACGGGGATTTGTTACAGAAAAAATTCTTCAACTTATGAAATAAGCCCGTATATTTGTTTGGAGAAGAGCAATATTGAAGCATTTCTTATTGTCTTCAATGGTTGCACAACATGCTAAGGTGTGTTAAAATAAGTAGATATGATAATATTAAATAATGAAGCGTCCCCTAATGTCTTCGATGGTTGCAAGACGTGCTAGGACATTGGATACTAACCAGATCTAAAAAATGGTAAATTAAGAATTTTCGGAACCTTAATCTTTGCACTTCTTATTTTAGTACCAGTATTTTTATATTAGAGCCAGAATATTCCATTTGGTGAAGAGCAATATCTCAACAACCGCCAATGTCTTTAATGGTTGACAAAATACAAATTTCCTTAATTTTTTTCGGTCTCGAAAAGTTGTCTTCAGGTTTTAGAACCCGTATATTTTTATTTAAAATGTCTAATTTAGTGAAGTGAAATTTTCAAACATCCTCTAGTATCTTTGATGGTACTAACAGGAGAAAAAAGGGGGTGGCGTTTTTAGAGTCAATAGTTGCACAACAAAATTATATGGGGTGTTAAAAGAAACTAAATAATAGTAAATTCGGATGTTTTATTATCGGACTCCTAAAACATAATTTCCTTATTTATAATCCGTATATTTGTTCAAAATATCTCATTTGGTGAAGAATAGGTAATATTCATACATCTTCTAATGTCTTTAATGGTTACAAAACATGCTAGGACATGGGATATTAACCAGATTTAATAATTGATAAATAGAGGATATCCTGCTGTTTTATTTTTGGGCTGGTTGAGCTTGATGTTGACGTAACGTTGAACTTTAAATGTAGTGACTTTCCAAATTTTTAGAAATAGGTTACACTTTTTATTAGAACGTTAATTTTAGTAACGATACTCTTCAGACGATACTTTTAAGAAGTTTAGTGAGTTTTGACACCTTAGTACCCCAGGGCGTTATGACCCCGGGCGTTATGACTTGCACCCAAGACTCTCTTCTTGGTGAAAACCAATTTCTTCTATTTTTATCTATTATTCTGCTTAATGTTACCAATTTCAGGAAAATATTACGCAATTGTGTGCAGTTTCGAGTTTTTAAGCATAACAGTAGCGCCTAAAAGTACGCATTAATTTTTGTACCATTCGAAGTTACGATCAGCACTGAGCTCAGTGTTGTATTAATATAGATAATACCTTTATTTATAAAATTAAACCCTTCCATCGCACAATAACTTTGTTTTTAATGGTTTCCTAATTTTTTTTATTGACAGCTCTACTTGCAAGTTGCTCACGCTGCAATACCAAAATAATATTATGTAGTCTCTTTGATGCTATTCTTGAAGAGGACAGCTAGAGCAAAACAAAAACAAGAATACAGTTTATACTAGACCAATTCTAAAACAGTGTTGACACATTTAAAGTCCAAATTTTAACTTGGACTTTTTTATTTTTGGCCTATGGGATGAACCACTGTGCTGAGGTGACGAATATTTAGCCCTGCAAATTATCAACTAACTGGCTGCAATTAAATTTTTACAAGAAAATCAAATTTATTCATCAGTTCATTTTATTTAAATACACTTTGTTCGAGACTGTAAGGTCGGAAGTCCGTTTATTCTCTTTACAGAATGATGTAAATCCATGGGCATATCAAACCTATCTACTCTATACCTATACCTATTTTCGTTTTAGGGATATTTTCGTTGCCATTTTTTGTATTTAAAGTTTTGTTTTATTTTAATTGCAATCAGTGTAAAAAACGTAACTCAAAAGATGTTATAAACAATATTATCAGTAAAAGTGTCTCAACTGTCTGCTTAGTTATTTGGCTTACCCTTCGACCCTGTTAAACCCGTCGCCTTTTCACAATTTCCGCATCTGTGTATCAAGTAACTCTGTGCTGTTATTTCAAGGCATTTTTATCTTTGTTTTGCATAAATTTTCACTTTGTTTTTATCAATCTTTTTAAGGGTGTAGCTGTGTTTGTTGCTTTGTGAATGTGTGTATATTTTGCCTTAATTTTTGGTTTTTTGTCCTTGCCCGCCTGAGATTGCTCTATTGAGATAATATTTTTGTTTCGCCGTTTTTTTAATCCTTTACCCAATGACTGCGACAACGATGGCGTCCCTTGCCGACTGCCCCCACTTTTGTTTCCACTCTTGCTCCACCCCCTTCGCTTCTATCCCCTTGGTTCTGACCCTGGCTGACTGCAGGCGACGCAACGCGACGGCTGCGTTCGCTTTGAACATTTTATAGTTATTGCCGAAAATTCCCTCGATGGTTTAAGCTATTTCTGTGCCATTTACATTTTATTTTGTTGCATGTGTCGCATCGCTTGGAAATTGCGGCTCTATTGTTTTATAGTCGCAACGGGGAGTCTCTCGGCTCTGTTATCAATCGACAAACATGATGTATAGAAAGAAGTTACTTCATAAAAACCAAAATAAAAAAGTAAGAATACTCGAGTTAAAAGAGTGTCATTCTGTTGGTCTTCATCGATGCAACTCATCATTGAAAGCTGAACTTGTTTAGAAAATAATTTAAGCTTAAGAAAATAAATTAAAACCGCTCTGTGTTCCAATTATTTGCTGAAGTTTTTCTAGCTTGACATATGTGTTAAGCAGCATTTAAATACCTAATTTTCAACTAGTTTATAAAATTGAATATTTTATAATTCTTTTCAACTCTTATTTTATATACAAAACCATCAGACACTATAAGCTTATCTGAAATTGCCCTATCGAACACAATATCTAGCCTAGACATTTTACACATTTGTTCAACTAGAATTAAAATGCTGAACAATTTTTACGAGCAAGCTAATTTCATTTTTATTTCTGTGGTCAAAAGGTGAGAAATAAATAAATAAAATAGCAAGTACTACCCTCTGCTATTATATAACTGTATGTGTGTTTCTTTTTGGGCGTGTGCCCTTTAAACAATAATGAACAAAAGAGAAATACATAATATTTTCTTATATGCATTATAATTTATATATAAGTTAGATTACAATGATTGTTAAATCTAATAAACAAATTTTTAATTGCTTGATTTATTTAAAAATGTTTTGGAATTTTTCTGTATTTTTATATTACTCACATACTTTACGTTCATTAAAAATTGGATACAAAATGATACAAAGTCTGGAAAGTATGTTGGAGAAATGTCCAGCTAAAGAGGAATATTTGTTCAGAGGGCTTTCCCCTGATAAATGATGACGTCATTTGGCAACCTGTTAGAACCTTGGCATTTCAATGCCATAGGCAACTAATTTTGTGTGGAAACTACCCATTAGGTAAATTCCCTGTCCTGAGGGGTAAATTGAAAAGGACAACCCTCTGGCTGGTGCGTTGAACCAAACCGGCAAATCGAAGGCTAAGGTCAATTGCAGTTGATAGCTTCCAGTGAGCGAGGACAATGCGAGAAATTTCCCAAAAGTCCAAAAGGGAAATTTCGCAAATGCCGCTGTTGAATGCTGCTATCAAAAGTGCTTCCGTGTTCTTTCATTCAGTGCTCGCTGAGCAACGATGGCGCGCGGTTCGTCCCTGCAGCGTTACGTTTAGAAAGTCCTTAAGAAATTTCTTAGATAATGTGCGCGTAAATTGGCGTATTGCGTTGGCCGGCAATGAAGCATTCTTTAACAACTGTGGATTAACATAAAGAATGTTTCTTTGATGGAGCCAGAGTGTTAATAGTGCAAAAAGTGAAATAGTGGAATAGTGAAATAGAACTGGTTAGATATTTTAATAACTTATTTGCAATGCATAACGGCTAAGGGAAATCCCAACACTTTATGCATAAAGAATTAGCTGGCGGGCAAGTCGCCTAAAAGTATGCAAACACGTAATGCAAACAATGTGTTAAAGTGTGAGACGACGGCAGCAGAAGGAGCAAAAATATGAAAATAAAAATAAAGCGAAATACAAATAATAAATGCTAAAACATACACACTCCTCGACTGCCTAACTCCATGTGAGTGTGTGAATGTGTCTGTGTTTGTGTGTGGAGTGTGGAGTGTATCGTGGCACTGAGGCGAAATAATCATAACCACCGTACGACATTACAATGTCTGCTGCTTTCGACTGTGGCACCGACTTCCGTTTCCTGTTTTAATGTTTACGTTTTGCGGCTGGCGGCTTCCGACGTCATGTTGCCACCAAATAGTCCTGACCTCTCTGAGTGTGTGTGTGTGGGGAATTTTTGAGCTAATGTAGTAGCATTTTAGGCGCAACAAAATAATAGATAATAAAATGTAATGTCGTCCTTTTGGCTTAGCCAAACACATACATACGCTTATAGGCCATCAGATCCTTCTGAATCCATATGAAAGTCGAGTCTCTCCAGTCGTTTTTCCTGGTGCGTGCCGAACCTCGATTATTGCGCTTTTCGTTCCGTTTTCCTTGTTGTTGGTAATAAAAATCAGTCGGAAATCTTACAGCGCCTAAATGTAGACAACAACAAGCCATCATCTGCCTTAAATTAGATTAGATGATGTGCCATAATGAAGCTGTGCGTAAAGATACAGACAAGAATGAAAGGAATGAGAAGATAAAACCTAAAAGAGTGGATAGGGAGCAAAGGTTACATTCCCGCTTAAAGTTGTGTGGCATTCCAGTATATTATTGACTGGTAATGATAAACCGTGATTTATACATATTTAATTGGGTGATGCTTATAATAGATTATTAGATATTTATTTTTAAATTGTGGTGTGTTCTTAAAATAATTTGTTTAAGTGGGCGAGATGAAGAATGAAAATGGGCAGAATTAACATGGGATTAAAGAGTTTTTCTTAATATTTAAATTATATTAAAAATGGAATAGATGATACAATGCAATATTTATGCTTTCTGTTTTAATGAAAGCAATATACTTATATATATATATATTTATTTAATTCTTTCTGCTCAAGTATTGTAACTTAGTATTTAATGCATCAGTCAATAATTCAATCGAGTTAATTGAATGCAATAGCTATATTGGTTGAATGCATTTCATTCATAGTGAATGGTTAAACTAAATATTAACTTTATCGTTAACAGACTAGAAATAACTTTATATATAAACTCATATAATTAGTTTAATTGGAAAGCAATTTAATTTCCGATAGATCATTGTTTTTTTATTTTAATTTAATTTAATCAGGTAGTTTGTTTGAGCTCGAAATTAATACACAATAAACTTGAATATAAGGACTTGAGAATTCTGCATAGAATATTTGAAGTTTGTTCGTTAAATATTCCTCTTAATCTTCTTCCATTTATTTTGCTTGATATAATATTTTTGATAAGTAGTTCGTATTTAAAGCTATGAAACGTTAAGGAAATTTCATGCAAATTTGAAAACAAATAGAATTCAACCTTTTGTTTAATTTGACTCAATATTAATAAAAATTGAATTTAAAATATAAAATGTAATAAAAATATTAATTTCTTAAGATTTTAACTAAGATCTGAGAAATGTTTACGTAAATTTTCCAAGCATCTTTAAGTTTGCTTAAGGTTGTGATGGTTGCATGCCACTTGGTGTGTTTGCCATACTTATTATGCGGCAACTGTTGCCAGCGAGGTGCACAAGCTCAAACTGAAACTCAAACACAAACACAAAACGTGCTGCCTAATTTTAGGCGGGCGTATGAAAAAACTTCTTCTTTGCGATTCTTTCTTCGGCTCTCGTTTTTTTTTGCAATACGTGTGAAAATTGCAAAAGCTGCTTAAAGTGATGCGATGAAATGAACGAAATATGTTCCGCAAATTACTTTCAACGAAATAAATCAATTGCTAGAAAATCTTTATCATTGGTGTATTGAGGGGCTTTGTCCAATTCAATTTTCCAGTCGTAACAATTAAAGCCTCAGTGCTTGTCATGTTGCATGCGTGTTTCGTTGTGTGTCTTTACTTCCGGCGCAACCGGAAGTACTCAAGCAAAAAGATGAAAAAAAAAACACACGAAACGAAATGTTGTAAGGGAAAAAGACAAACAAATCCAAAATAAACAAACGTTGTCTGCGCCCTCCAAAAAATAAAAGAAAGCTGTGTGTGATCCAAAAAAAAAAAGAAGAAGAAATGCTTACGATGCGGAAATTAAGACCCACTCCAGTGAGTGAGTCCCAAACAAAGCTGCCAACTTGGTAAACAAACACATGTCTGACTCGGTCTCTCATCCCCCTATGTATATGTGTGTGTGTGTGTGTATGTGTGTAAACAAGCCGAAACATATCACATTTTAATCCGATGTAGTGGAAAATTGCGCAAGAAATGTTACACATAAGAAAATTGTATTGTTTTCCCGAAAAGTTGACACCGTGAATTGATTGTGCGCAATTTTTCTCTCTCTCGTTCTCTCGAGCCTTGGCTCCTCCAAATGGAATAGATTAAAATCCGTTGTAATAACTTTAAATAGCAGCTGCTTAATTAAAAAAGTAACTGAACGTCTTTGCTTACCTGATATATTAAAACAAATGTCTTTTACGTTACATTTAATAGTCCGTGAGATTGTGCTAAGTTATGAGTTTAACACGTGACCATATGGCACTGCCTTTACTCTCTTTCTGTCACTCTCACACTCTCCCACTCTCTCACTCTCCCACTCTCCCACTCTCCCACTCTCTCACTGACTTTGTTAATTATAAGCTACAAAATTGAGCAGCTTGACAATGTCTAACATAAACAACTGTCCAAGGTGCTTCGTTGGGTGGAAATACAACTTTAAATTAGTGTAAATATGCAAAGGTTTTTGTTTTCTGTTGCTTTTCGTTTTTTCTGGAATTTAAAAATGGTCATTTCATTAATAAAGTAACTAGAATTGCCTCTGCTATTCTAATTATCTGTGTGCTCCGCAGTTGAGGTCAATTGATTAGTTGGGTTTGTGTTTGTAATGGCTGAATTAAGAAGAGAGAATGTAGAAGACATGCTCATATGCATATATTTAAAATAAATAATATCCGACAAGGTTTCAATTTATTTCTTGGCATTAATTTATTACTTCCTACATAATTTATAAATAATATAATGATGAAGATATTAAACAGTTTCCAAATTTTAACAATTTTTTAACGTATTTAATGTCAAGAACATAGTAAAGAATTTATTCTGCGAGATGTCTAATAAATTGTTCATAAAAAGTGATTATATTAAATATATAACATATGTTCTCAATTGTAGTTTTTTTTATAATTTTCTAATATTTTTCTTTTAAATATTTAAATATTAATTATTTTTAATTATGTTATAGAGATAAAGATTCCGCTCTGTTCTTTTAGTAATTTAATTTTTTGTCAAAAGCCAAATTGATTGGAAATGGCAACTGAGAAAGCATACGACCACTTTTAAAATCATCTTAAATACTATACTTATTTTTTTTTTTACTGATTAGCTATCTCTTAATAACTGCAACGAACTCAACGAATTTGCTTTTGCCTAGGATCCAAGCTGGGCAAACTAATTTCCATATTTCCCTTCTGTTTGGCGTCCTGCTTTTGCCCATAAATTGTCTATTGCTGTCATACTTTTAGGCATTTAATAAATTTTATGACTCTAGAGTTTGCTCGGCTGCCTCTTGTTTTTTCTTACTTCTGTAACGTTTCGCTTTCCTTTCCCTATTTTTTTTTTAATAACATTCGTTCGGTTTTGTCCTCAACGTCGACGTCTTCTTCGCCGCAGTCCGCCTGGAGCTATGCTAGCTATTTTTTTTTGCAAATTGCAAATGTGGGTATTTATGCGCTTGCTGGCTACAACTTTGTCCTGTACCTCCTTCTCCAACTCTCCTGCCCTCTTCACAACTCATTTCGGTGCTCCCCCGAAGTATGCAACAATCTTTTATATAAGTTTATTATGTATGCTTTTGCTTTTGCTTAAAACATACAATTTCCTCAAGCGATTTCCGTTTGCACTGATGAGTCTTATTAAATTCGAGATACTCCTGGGGGTAGCAAACGGGCGGGGTGCGCACCCCCGCCTCCAGACCAACCAAATTGAGCTGCCCGGATTGGGTCGTTAACTAACTAAAATATGACGCCTGCCTGCAAATTGCGCTTTAATTGAATTGCGCATAGATTTTCGTTTGGAACGGCCGGCTTTTCCCCTAGACAAATTTTCTATTCACACAAAAAAAATAACAACAGAGTTCCCAAAGTTTCGTTGCATGCAACATTTTGACGCCTTCCTCTGCGAAATAAAGAGAAAAACTCGCGGCGCACTTCAAAAGTCTTGGCAAATGTTTGAAACTGTCATACGCACGTACTATGTTCTTGCACTCCATCTCGCCATCTCATTCCCTTGCCGGTCTGTCTCTTTCTTACTCGATTTCGACGACTACAACAACAGACTTTACCACTTTATTATACTTTAGCTAAATTCGGGGTACTTAATGGGTATATTGACTTTGTGAAACGGTTTGTTTTAAAATTAAAAATTTATTAGTAGATATTTAAGAATACTTTATCTATTATATCAGCTTCGTATGCATAAAGATTTTCAGTAGATAGGAGAGTTAAAACCTGAAAATGTAGCTGTGGAAAAAAATTAACAAATAACCAATAACTGTTATTGCAAATAAGCGATTATTTAGCAATTTCTTAATAATTAATATTTTACAGTTTAAAACTAAATCTTAAAATTTAAAAATTTGTAATATCAAATGCAATTTCTAATGTAGCAATTAAATGTTATAATAGTTTGATATGTAGAAAGCCTTTTAATTGCATAGAAATTAAAGTCAAATTTGATAATATCTTTTTTGGTAGAATTTAAGGAGATCTAGTCAGTAATTTAATAAAATTATTAAAACAAAATATAATTTTTTTTGCGATCGAACAAAAAACAGCTATACGAATAGTTTTTTAAGTTCATAATTTAAAAACTGCCGACAAAATCTTTTTTTAGGGTATGCAGCCAATCGAATAGTTTAGTTTTTTTTTTTTTTGTTTAAGTACCATTTTTTGCGGGAGAAGAGGAATAGACGCTAAAGCGGGGGTCGTTGAGTGTCCCAAAGAATAAAAGTAAAGAACTGACGCGTTGGCCAACATCGAATCAAAAGCATTTCTAGCCAAGTTTTGTGGCGAAGTTTGTGAAGGCGGCGCAAGGTTTGAGATTGAGTGCAAATAAAATGATGTCGTGAAGTGGCGGCAACAACTAGAGTTGTAGCTAAAGTCGTTGTTAGAGTGGTACAAAACGAGAGGGAATGTGGAAAATGGCAATGCATGCCCCACTTTATTTTAGCTATCAACTCGTAAAGTTTGCGACTTGATGGGGCAGTTACTTAACGCAGGGAAAGGGAGAAACTTCCTCTGCCAGGATGAGATGGGGTGTGATTTTTCTGAATGAACTCACAGAAACCACAGCCGGCTTGCGGCTTTCAAATTCTAAAGCACTGCAATTACAACAATAATAACAACAACAACAACAATAGTCATCAGAGCACAAATCTATTCAAGTTTTTTCTTTCACTTTGTCAGCTAAGAAAGCAGCTGTTGCAGTTTCTTATTTCCCTCCTCTGCAGCGTTTAAGAAATCGAGTGTCGAGTGTCGCTTTGCGGCCATAGAAACCGAGAGTTGCCCCAAACGCATTGGCCCAGAAATGCAGTTAACCATCTGCTGCTGCAAGTGTTCGTAATTAGCTTGATTTTCAGATTTCGTTGCCTACTTAACGGCGCTCGAGCTGCTGTCTTTTTGCAATTCAATTTAAAATTAACATTTTAATTGCAAATTACTTTTATACTTTACGGCAGCGCGCAGAAAAAAAAGCACTGAAAACTTACCTGACGGCGACACATAATGAGGCACGCTTTCATTTCCATTTCCATTTTCTGGCCATTAAATTTGATCAGGCGCCAACAATTATGCAACTTGTTGGGTTCACTTGCTCTCCAGCTGTGCGAGAATTTCCAGTTAGTTGTTCGCTTGTCCGCTTCGCTTTTCAATTTGTTTGGCCAATAAAACTTTTTCCATTTGCCGGACATCAAAGTATCGTTTGTTTGTGTCATCATTGTTGTTGCATACTTTATGGACTGTTGCATGATTCAAGAGAATGATTATAAAATCAAACTTGGAACAAGCTTCTGCAAATATTTTGCATATCAATTTTCAAAAGATAGAAATTGTAGCTTAGAAATATTTTTCATGTTTAATAGATAATATGTAATACCCTTTAATATTTGAAAACTAACAAAAAGTGTATACAATTTGGCAATATGAGTTAAGGCTAAACAAGGGGTATCTCTTAATCGAGAACTCGCTGAATTTTTATTTGTTTTTTTATTGATTTTATCTACAATTGAATTTTTGAATTCTTTTAGGTGAAATCAAATATGCCATGAATTGTTAAACTATGCATTCAACTTGAACTTTCCTCACACATACCTAATATTGTGACATATTTTTACCTACTTTGAATGCATTTCCTTGTAAATATTATGACAAAAATTTAAATATGAGATATTTGTGATTGTGATTGATTTTTTGCGATTTTTGTGATTTACTATAAAAAAACCTTGCATATTTTGCGGCGTATTCGTATAAGGAAAATCATCTTAACTTAAATAATATTTATTTATATTCAAAGGTGTTGTACAAATCTCTAACAGTGCCAAAGCAACCCGAAAGCAAATGCTGGGGTTCCTAAAAACAATAAGGCGTTTTTTTAATGTCTTAAAAATTTTTTGGGAAATTAAAATAAGATATTTTGTAATTATTTGTAATTATTCAATATTATTGAAATCTATAAATTTGTTAGCGAAGTGTAGGTCTAGCCTTTTAACTTATAAAAAATAAAATATTCTTAAAATAATTGGGCTTAAAATACGTGGTGTACGTTTGGCAAAGTATTTAAATAATTTTTATTTATATACAAAATGCCATTTTTTTTGTTCAATAAACTTTAAATAACTAGTAAGGAGTTATACATTTAATATTTGGAGTGGAAGTCAAGAAAGGAAACTAAAGTGTAGTTTGGGGCGTTTTGGGGTTAGACTCTGTGCTCACTTCCTTCTTCAGCACTTCTTTTTGGTTGTTAATTGCTTTTGTAGACAAATTATAAAACGGTCGAGTGGCCGTGGCTGGTGCCGTTTGTGCATCACTCAAAAACAGACAAAACCACACCCTGGACATGACCATGACTTTGCTCAAGGGCTGCCCAACCAAACTCAAAAACAACAACAGAAATATACAAAAAAAAAAAAAAAAATAAAAAAAACAAACAACAAATAGAAAACTCTTGTTGGTGGCCCAGTCGTCAGTTTTAATTTAACTTTGACATGCATCAGCTCAAAAATCCAATTACAAAACAAATGTACAAAGCGTGAGCCCTTTTTTCTCTACTTTGGCTCCAACTGAACCCAGATTCCGGTCTGTGTCGTCCAGCTAAACCCCATTAACGCCTGTGTAGATATTTTTGTGTAGCGCAACCGGAAAAGCAAATATAAACTGACCATTGAGTTGAAGATTTATGAAACCATTAATTTTGTGAAACGCCTAACAAAAAATAAGGGAGAAAATATTAAATTAAATGAAAAAGTGCAAAGAAAATAGAATGAAAAAACAAGTGCAAAAAGTGCAGCTGGACTATGAGCTGCCATTATGAGTGGGAAAAAACGCGGAGGATAAGCAGGACGTGCAATCAAATAACATGTCCAGCAGCCGTGGCAAGTTGCTGCTGCGTCCCGATCGCAATGCCAACGAGGAGGAACAACAGCAACACCAACAGCAACAGCAGCAGCAGCAGCAGCTGGGAGCCAAGCCTAAAACTGCTCAGAAAATGTCCCATTCCCGAACTGATAACCAGCTGCCAGGTCATGGCAACTACATGGAGTTGGAATTTAGCCAAATCGAGACAGTGGGATCCAGTTTCAGTGAGTTGCCCGTCAGCTATGCCACCAGTTTTGTGGTGCCAATGGCCTGTCGCGAGTCAGACCCACCCACACCACCACCGCTCTCCCAGATACCCTCGCGTGAGTCGCGACTCCTTCACTCGGCACCAAATACACCGAGCCGGGGCAAGGTTGTGCTGAGCAAAAAGGAACGCAAGGAGCTTAGTAAACAGCTGGGATTCGAGGAGCTGGGCGTTAGCAGCTCAGCGCAATCTAGTCCCTACAAAGGGCGTGTCACGGAGCTCAAAAACTGCATAGCACGTGGACTTTTTGCCACGTTGCATCGCGGCTCACAGAAATCGTTGCAACAGCAACAGCAACAGCAGCAACAACAATCAGAGGGTAGCTCTGAAATGCAAGTGAGTCAGGAGTTATCGCCACCACCGCCGGCACCGGAATTGGCCAACAACAACGAGGATGATGCGGCTGACTACAGTGAAAAGCTAAAGAATTTGCCGGTGCGTCAGAGGAAAGCAGCCACCTCGCACATGGATAACTACTGCCTGTTTGATCCTGTGGATTTCATCAATGAAAAGGCAATGCGTTATCCTAGTAGTGCGAAGCATGGACTGCGTGATCCGCTCTTTAGTTCCAGGCAGCATTTGGTTTGCGAGGACGATGAGGAGCTGGTGCCCGAGGTAATTTACGATGTCGAGGAGCTTGAGGAGACCATCATCATTGAGACATCCGGCGAAGCGGAGGCTGAAACGGAAGCCAGCGCCTGTGCTTTGCCCTGTTTTGAGCATCACAATTATTTTGTTATTGATCCGGCTGACTTTGAAATGCAGCCAAGCTATCGAGGACATTGGTATACCGAATCCTTACAGCAACGAACAGTTAGTGCAAGCCAAGCTCGAACAGCAGAGTCTGGATAAACGACTTCTAAATGAGCTCGAAACATTGCCCAGCATGTCCAACAGTCAGGAGTCAAAGGATACGGAAACCACCTCCACAGCACTAGTTGAATCATCTACATCCAGCAATTCGACCAGCTCCAGTGGCAGTTCCAGCACACAACAACAGCATCATTCTATGAAGAAGAAACTTACATTTCTCAATCTCTCGCCCTTTCGACCTGGCTCGAAAAAAACGAATCAAAAATCCAATTTGGAACAGCGTGCCATATCTGAACTAGTCACCTCCGATCACATGTTGCACCTGCAACAGTTGTTGCAGCAACAGCGAAAGGATCAAAGAGCCCATACCGTACCCATCGAGTCCAACTACGTCCTGTTCAATCCGGGACCCGTGCCCAGTCGCCATGTTCAGTACAAGATACGTAAACCTCGACCGATCTCCACTCACAGCGATGCGGACAGTGGATTTCTATCTCCCTGTTCACCAGATGAACTAAAGACGAATCCGAGCATTCTGGTGCTGCAACAATGCGACAGCGTTCAGGGTTATATCGAGGTGAGTCCTTAGCTAAGCGATTTCAAGTATTGTACATAAAATGTAAGATGTTATTGTCTCTGCCATGTTGTGTGAAAATTTCACCCTCCTAGCTCATATGGCTTAGGCTGTGCAATGGTCAGCCATTGTCTATTTTATATATACACGTGTAGATTGCATCGATTTATAACTCTTGAAAATTAAAGGTTAGGATTATACTTTATTGTGTTTATTTCCAAACCCTCCAATGACGATTCCAGATGACGAAGAACCTCTATAAAACTTATTTTTAACTTAGTTTTAAGCGTGATTTTTTTTTGTATTTTGAACTAAATCTGGCCACCAATTATGTATAATTGAATATAATATTTAATTAAAATTATTTTAGATTATATTAATAATTATTTATTTGTCTAGAATAGTTTCAACTATATAATTTACTCTTAAACTGAAGTCTTATTGATTGGTTTGTAAACACATTTCTAAAGATATTATATTATTATAGAACTAAACAAAATTTTTTTCAAAATAAAACATATTAAAAACAACATTCTTCTCTCTAATTATTTAATTTTCTGTAGAAACCTGTTAAGATACCTATAATCCTTACTATCAATGAGCTTTTCTTGTTATAAATCTTTCGTTAAGATAAAGGAATTTCTTTTTATCAGCACCAACATGGAGTTTCATACCCATTTATTTTGATAAGATATTCAACGTTTTTTGCTATTTTATGTCGATATAAATGCTCTCCGATTTGAAACCTTTACGTTCCACAACGAATCCATCTGCACCCCATATTCGGGTATTCGCATATCTTAAGCTGGTAATCATTGTGGCATGTTCAGTTCGCACTTGTCGCCATTTGCCGGCTCACTTATCTTAACGAGCGGGCAACTTAACAAGTCTTATTATGCAACTGGAAGCACCCCGGGGGAGTTACCCAGAGTTGCCCCTGCTCCCTTAGGTGGGTAGCACAGTGTCAACCCTGTAAGTAGAAATTATCAAACATCCATGAACACAGTGTCAACCCTGTAAGTAGAAATTATCAAACATCCATGAAAGTGCAGTTTGGGCTTAGTCAGTGCAAGGCAGCCTCTCGGGGAGGTTGCTGGGAAAGTACCAAGGGGGGTTGGAAGTAAAGTGGGGGTTGACTTTTGGTCCTGATGATTGCAACAATTTTACTGTTTTCTTTGCTTCAAGTGGCTGCCGCTGCCATCGGAACCTCCGGGGAGCAATCAATCCTCGCGTTTCCACTGTGCGCTTCATTAGTTTTCTGCGAGCTACCAAACATTAGTTCGATTGTGCTAGAGAAAGAGAAAGCAAATGAAACCAAGAGAGAAAGAGAGAGAGAGGGAGAAAGCGAGAGAGAGATAAATAGACAGATACAGTGTGTGGGAGAGATAGAGAGAGGGAGAGAACAAAAATTTTCGCACAGCTGTGCAACGTCTTTGCGACTTTTAATGGAATTGAATTAAAACTGTTGCCATGGCTGCTGTATTTGCTGTTGCTCTTGACTCGCCACATGCTCTTTAACAATAAACCCAGCTGCAACAGAGCTTGCCACAGGCATTTTGACTCATTTGTAAATTGAACTGCGTTCAGCAAAGAATTTCTCCAAAGTAACCACCCAAAAACAACGTTTTCCTCTGGCTATTGTGCCTCTGGCATCAAGTCTGCTTTTCGGCATTCAATGAAGTGTTCCAAAAAGTGTTCCGTTAAGTGTCAAGTCCAGTGCTTCTCATATTTGTAATGGGGCAGTAAAACAACTATGGAAGAGTCGCTGGGGTGTTTCAAATAAGTAAATGAAATGTAAATCGATGTAGCCGGAGGGTAACAACCAGCTCAAGGTTAATGGAGTTTGAGCAGCAGAGAAAAAGAGAAGAGAATGCATGGTGGATTGTGAGAAAACAAACAGGTATGGACCAAGTGATGGACAAATAAGTTCAAGTAAAAGCAACGGTAACGATTTAAAGTAGTTTCTTATAGTTCATAGTTGTAGAGTTGAAGTAGTTAAACAGAGCAAAATTTTTGATTGTAACTTTTAAAAAGGCTTCAAGCTCCACAATGATGATGAAGGTTTGATTGCAGAAACATATAGTAAAAGAATATTAGCTTTAGCCTTGATTAAAACTTATCCAAAATTATATTATTATTTCAATTCTTTTTCATTTATTCTATTTTTTCAAATCTTGATAATTTTTAAAGTAAATAGATTCAAGTGGTGATAAAATTATCGATAGTTAAAAATTCTTTTTTTTAATATTTTGATTTTTTTTCGAGAGGTAGATTATCTTAAGTGTTCGGATCATATAGATTTTTTAAATATAAGGTCTAGAAATTTTATGTATTAAATATTTAATTCCTTTTATAATTTTTAGACCGTAGGGGGTTGGTGATTGTTGAAGGAGGAGGGGAGATTTATTATTAGAGTGATTATTTTTTTGTTAATGAGAAGAGATGAGAGAAGGGGTTATGTTGAGATAGTGGGCCTTTTAGAGGATTATTGAGTGATAATTTTTTTTATGGACTGAATTTGTGGATAAGCATATAACTTGGGCTTATATATTTTGTCCAAAGATGGTTAAATCGGAGAATATATATAGGAATAGGATGATGGGTTGTTAGTGTTTTGAGATTGTTTTGATGAGTTTTTTTAGGTAGTGATTGTGGAGGGAAGGTGTGATTTGGAGAGTTTTGATAGATTTGTTTTTTTTTTTTTTGTTTTGTGAGGGGTGAGAGTTTTGTGATTTGTTGTTTTTGATGTTTGATTTTTGATATTTTTTGGTTTTTTAATCTGATTATCCCATACATAAATGATTAGTATAAAGTTGGAAAAAGATTAAATTTAAAGTATTTATTCAATACATTTAATTTCTAGGAGTTTTCTTATATAGCTCGACAGTTTCTTAGAAATGTTCTGGTTGTTTGTATTGTAGATACGCAGTTTGTCGCTTACACTCGATGTTCGTCTCATACGCCTCCTTTGCCTGCCACGCCCACACTCATTAAATCAAAGCAAACAAAACGTAAGCAATTTATGCAAAGCGACACATGGCTCGCTTCCACTTAGCGCTTCAAAAAACCATAAATTACCGACTTCCTCGCACTGTTTTTTGGGCCTAAACCAATGTGTTGTGGCCAGCGCACATACGGTGAAGCTTCGCTATGAAGTACTATCTCAATGTTTGTGTTTTTGTGCAGCCTTCTAGCTAAAAGTCTCAATTGCAAATTGCAACGGCACTGAGGCATGCAATTTCCGAACAACAAAACAGACCGCCGGACATTATCCGGCGACGACTGCGACTACGTTGACATGCTGTTACCTCACCCGATCCACACCTCTCCTCGTATTCAGACCCTTGCGCTATCACAAAATACAGTACACAAGGCGCTAAGCCGTCAAATGTCCTGTCTGGCTGCTGTTCCAATAGGGTTGCTCTGCACCCAACGTGGTTTACAATGCGCCCGAAATATTTCCTCTATCCAAATTGTAGTTGGGGGAGTTGTCGGGGTAAGTCGCGTGTCGCGAGCTACTTTATGTGCCCCCCTCGCACCCTAACCATGATGTACTGCGTCCGTTTCTCTTTTGCCTCTGTGATTAGTCCAATAAGTTGTAAAAAGTGTCGCCCGAACGAGGGCAGAACGATTATCTGCTCTGTCCTTTATTTCGATAACTTTTTGATTTATGACTGGCAATAAATGTTCGATGTGCACTTTATAATTATGTGGCGCCGGATGCTGCACAGCCCATACAAAAGAAATAAAATAAAATCCCATTGCCATTGCCATTGCCAATACCATATGTGCATAATTATGCTATGTAATTTTTTATTTGTGGAAAAAAAAACGATGTACTCAGAAATTAAATTTGGACAAGTAGCTGGACTGCAATATTCTCTGCAATAGCTTCAACTGTCTTAGGATCGAAGAAACTTGAGAGTAAATAAATGGAAGATGAAAAATTAATGTAATTCATTTTGAAATTGTTTTTAAAAATTTCTTCTTTAAATATACTACCTTATAGTATTTTTATTTTACTAAGGAGTAGTTTTTTTATCTTTTTTATTTTTTATACTTTTCATTTGCCATTCTTTATAAAATTTAGCTCGTTTCTGGCATCGATATTTGAAATTTTGTGCTTATAATAATGTATAGGTGCACAACTTGCATATAGTTAATATACCCTTGTTATTTATTGAACTTCATTGAAATATTGTAATTGCATTGAAAAATATGCAACAGTTATTTCTTTTGTTGTTTTATTATTTTCCGTTTGGCGAAACTATTTTAAATGAATCGTCATGTGGCATAAAAACCTTTACGCATTCCAATTATGCATTTGAGCCGATAAACAACTGCAACTGCAAATGCAATTGCAATTGTGCAACTGCATCTGTCAATATACTGGATATGCCCGCTGGGGCATTAAAGTTGGAGCTGCATTAAGCTTCAATTTATTTTCAAAAGTATTTTCCATGGATTTCAACTTTAAGGCACAGTGCGCAATGGATTGAAGGGGTTAATAAGCTTGTGACATTGTATGTTATAAACCATATAAAATACATTAATTTTTGATAAGCATAAAATATCGAATTAATAGAGCTATGTTTTTTTGCATGTGTGCATAAACACAGAAATCTCTAAAGAATGTCGTCAACACTGAAATGTGCTTTTACCTGTATAAATATTTTTGCTTACAATTACATATAATGGTTCCCTGAGTACCGGGTATCTCACAGTCTATCACGTTCCCCTGTATCGTTCTTATTTATAAGTAGGCTCACCGAAAGTACTTAACTTTTTTGATATACGTATTTGAGGATATACAGATGATTTTTTACAATATTCATTAATAATATTAGTAAATTACATATGCATCTTTCCCTTTATATATGAATACATGCCCATGAAATATTTTAATTCAATTAAGTCATAAAGCTGCATTTATGAGTACAAAATGAAGTCAAAATATATTAATTCATCCGATCAGCAAAAGATTTGAATTTTGAGCTGGGTTTTATCGACATCACATTAATATATATCAATCAGTAGTAAAAGGATTAATCGGAGTGTAAATAATATCTAGATCTGACAACTTTTCCAACATTTCTCGTGGGATCTTGCAAAATAAAGGATGGTGACCAATCGGAGTTAATTATGTTATAAAAGACTATTTTAATAGAGTAACAAAACTTCGTTTGTTTATAAATAAATATACATTCCCATATATGTACATTTTCCCATATTTTTGCCACATGGTTGGTTTAAATAATAATTTCATTGCAACAAAATAAAGTATAATATATACTTATATGCTTGTGCATGTGTGTGCAGCTGTATAAGTATTATATTGTGCGTTAATTTTATGGGCAGCTGGTCCACATTATCAACGTCTGTTGGCCGGAAGCGAGTGGTAAGGGGAAATGCGCACAGGAACTGAGCCGTTTAATGGACGATGGCGTTATTAATGCACATGCAACGACGGCAACGGCACCGACGACGACGTAGATGTTGATGACGTTGAGAAAATTGTCCTTCAACAGAATCCTCCATTTCATATTTTGCTCCACTTAAAGTTTTCAATTTGCAGCACTATCAAGGAGGAGAGAATACGTTTTGGGGTGTCGACTCTCGTTTGGTCCACTTTATTTAGGTGGATAAAGGGGCAAAGTTCGGGACAGGGGCATCAGCAAGAGGGAATCACTGGGCTCTGTACGGGCTTTAAAGGCAGTCAGCCAAGACCAAGTCCAAAACGCAGTCCCAACGCAGCACTGACAGCTAAATGCGTTGCACTTATGCTTAAAACATGTCAGACGCCGTAGACAGCACTCAAACAGACAGACGGACGGAGAGGCGGATTCCGGGTAGAAATAGACCCCTTAAGGGAAGGCAGAAGAGGGACAGTTATATGGAAGTCGAGCATATGCAGTTGAAAATTTGCTGCATACTTTTTGGTGCAAGCTCACGTTATTTAATGCTCTCAGTGAAAATTAGATGTTAGAGGTTTCTATGGAATTGATTTGCGGTTTACAGAGAATACGGAATTAGCTATTAAGTACATTGGTGATCATAAATATTTAAATTAAGACTGCTAACCATCAACATTTTGTGAAATGTTCAATATTTTTTGTGTCACTTTATAATAAAGTAACCGAAGTAAGGTATTATCATTGCAAAGTTATTTGCATTATTTTTCAATAATCACGCGCTTTGTCGAAAGTTTTTGCTTAGCTGTTGCCGTACAATATACCCCATTTCTCTTTCTCTCCCTTTCTCTTACTCGCTTTTTCAAATTCGTTTCCACTACGCCTTGCAGTCGCTCTGTGTGAAAAATTATAGCCATAATTTTTAGCCACTAACAAGGCAGTCCGGGCCTGAAAATCTCCAGTGCTCCAGTCGCACTTTGTGCCGAGTTTCGAGTCCCGAGTTGATGTTGCCAGCTTGTTGCTATTGTTGTTACTGTTGCATACTTTTTGGCGCTTAATGCATATTTTAAAATGTTTTGCCTGCTTTGGCATCTGCGCAGTTTTGGCTTATTGGCAAATTTATTTATTAAATTTTGCTGCTGGCCAAAAACAGCCGCTTGGTTGCACTAGCTGCAGTTGTTGCCACTATTGTTGTTATTCTTGTTGTTTGTGTAACTAACTAATTAAAAAGTTTTGGTCGTGCATGGCGTATTTATGAGCTGCCGTTAGCCTCAAAGTATGCAATTAATTTCGAAAGTCAAGCTCAAGTCAACGCATAAAACTATTCACAAATACAAAATAATTGCATTGTTGCATTTCATATTTCTTAGAAAGCGATTTATATCCCTTACCCAATCTCTCCAGTTATTTGCATTTCTTTTATGCCATAACGCATTGCCCCAAGCTATCGTTGTGCAACTGAAAGGTAGGAAAACATGGCAAATAAATCAGAGCAGCATCCAGAGAGACAAAGATGCCACAGAGCATTGCCTAGAGACGCCAAAAAAGCAGAGGCTGAAAATGGTAATATAAAGTCGAGTCAGAGCAAAATAGCTTTGCAGAGCTTATAAATATGAACAAAAAGAAAGACAGTTGAGTTTAGGTCAAAGTATTACGTGAATACCCTAACTTTACAGAAGTCGAAAGAAAAAATGTATTAATATTACATATACTAATTTTGTTAGATCTAAGAAATGTTTCTTTTCTTTGTTATATAAAACACTTTTAAATATTAATTCAAATTATTCATAACTTATGTCTTTTTATACCTGAGCATTAAATGGGAGGTTTGTGTTTGGATGTATGTAAGAGAAGGGGGGGGAAGTTATGATGATAAGGAGGAGAGTGTGTGGGTGTGGTGTGTGGGGATGTTGAGGTGATAGGATGAGAGAGAATAGGGGTGATAGGGAGGTTTTTTTGATGGTTTTAGGATAGGAGGTATGAATGAGTTTAGTATGAGTTGTGTTTGTTGAGATTAGAAGATTGTTTGGGTGTTTTGATTGTTATGGATATTTTGTGTGAGGTGAAATGAGAGGGGTTGGAGATGATGGATTGTTGGGTTATTGACTTTGGTTTGGTTTTTGTGGGAACGGTGAGAGTGTTGGAGTTTTGGAGATTTGATGGATGATGGGTTTTTTGATTGATGGATTTTGCTGGACGGTCGGGGGGTGTTGGGTCGTGAGCCTTCGTCCTTCACCCCTCTTTTGTACTTGTAGTATAAGAAATGTATTATTAAATCATTTAAATAAATTAAATATTAAATATAACACTATCGAATACTATTTATTTACTTTTTAACACATCCATGTTGTGTATTTTTTTAACCCTTAATTTCCAAGGTCATTTAATGAAATTACTATATGGTTTATCGTTTTGGTTTGAAAAACCAGCTTTATGAATATTAGGAAAAAATAGACTTGATGTTTCAGACTCTAGTTTAACTTTTTCAAAATACAATGCCAATTACTTATACAACTTGCTTTCCAATTTTTTTGTTCAAAATAATCTTTTTCAAATTTGTTTTTTCTTGGTATAATAATTAATATAATAAGTAATCAATATTAGTTTTCTAACAATGCCGACAAATTAAATTAATGACGAGGTGTTGCCATATTTCGTTAACACGTACATCAGTAAACCTAATTCATTTTAACTTTCCGACAAGTACTTAATATAACCCTGTGGAAACATTATAAATACTGTTAATATTCGCATCCCGCAAACTTTCTAAATTAACTTAGGTATATGCCTGAGGCCAACTGAATTTGAATTTTCACATGCTTTATTTTTAGTTAGTGAGCAAAATATTGTTTGCATAACTTTGAACGTAGCTTACAGCATATAAAAACTATGCAAAAAGAACACGATGAAGATGGGTAATAGAAAGAAAAGAAGAGAAGTCGAGATAAAGGGAAGAACGAGTAAAAACTTTTGCATTTTGCAATGACGCTGCTTTCGATTAAGTTTTCCAGTGGGTTTTTGTTGGCAAATAGTTATGAATGACATTAAATGTTTAACTTAGTAAGCTGTCAGAAAAAACAACAACAGCAAACGGACGTGTGCAATTATGTAAGTGTGTGTATGTATTAATTAGCAGTGACAACAAAAACAAAAAAAGAGCTTTACAATTGGCTAGATAAATAGACGTTTGTTTTACTGTACTACGTAACCAAAGTGATAAAAGTGATAAAAGTTATAGCAACAAAACAAACATGAAAATTTATGATGTGCGTAACACCAATGCTTTCCCTGCCCCATCCTTATCAAGCCGAGGGATGGCTATCAATAACCTGAGGGGACCATAAAGCTAATGCCACAGTCTGAAAGGAGAATGTCACAGGCTAAGCTGGAAGAGAGTTTTGGGAAATTAATAACCTGGTTTACTTTTTTTCCTTGTCCTTATGCCCTTTCATTTACTCTACGTTTGTGTGTGTGCGTTTGTGTAGGGGGTGGGAAGGGGTGGGGGAAAGGGAGGGGTGTACACATGCTCGGGGATTTATTTGCCGGAAATAAATATTAGCCGCAGTCAAACACACTTAAGCCTACGACGTCGACATCATTGCCCATTTATAGTTTTACAGAAGGGGACAGGGACACTGGCGCGAGGAGGAGAAGGGGGTAACGCTTACAGTGGGTTTTACACAGGCTTAGACCATGCTTTACAAACACACACTCACATTGATATAGGTATAAGGAACGTTTGTTGTTGCTTTCCCATATTTCTATTCCCATAATTGATTTTGTATTGGCTTATCGGGAAGGACAAGGGAATAAGGGATGCCAAGCAACAAATATGATATGGGGGCAAATTGCATATTGAATTTCAAAGAGTTTTCAATGCGCCAAAAATCACAACACTTTGTATGTGTGTGTGCGTGTGTCTGTAAATTAATTTTCAAACTAAGATTACCAGGCATAGCAACTGTCAAGTGCAGCATACATATAAGAAGACTCAAAGCGAACTTCACTCATAATCGAATTGAGCAAATCAAATCTAAAATTTCACAAAAATTCAAAAAGGAAAAAGAAAATAACCAGAAAAGTTGAGAGTATTAGATAAACTAGCCCCAGGGTGAGTGCTTGTATACCTGTAATAGACCTGCCGTAGACAAAACCTAAACATTCGGCCCTGTCTCAAAGCGCAGAAACACAGAGGGTGTACTACTATCATCATAGCAAAGAGGTGGGCTCAAAAAGTTCCTTCGAATGGGAATGAACAACAGTATTTTAATTAAAAGCAAATATAAATTACTATGGACTGGTTTTTCATTATGTCCTTAAATGTTAACAAAGAAAATTTGATAAAATATCTTTGATATAGTTGGTTATCACACCGCTTAGCTATACATTTACAGTCCCGGCCCCTATGTATTTTTTTTCTTACTTAATTGTTTTATTCGAAAGATTAGCCAGATTCTGGTAGTGCTTAAAATTTAGAAAAGAAACATGGAGAAAAATTAAATGTTAAGTGTTAAACACTTTATTAAGTGTTAAGTGTAATAATAATAAAATAATGAAAAGTTCAAGCCCCAATAAAATATTATGTTAAGTTTAACTTGTAATTAAAGTGCAGTAAAAATGATAGCGATGGAATGGAAATTTTATTAATCTCAATTACCTAATTAAATTTTAATGAGATTTGAAAAATGCTTGTTTATAATTTAGAATTAAGAGTTTAGTTGTAAAGTAGAAACGTAATGTATTCTCCAAAAAAATTATTTTTTGCAATTTAAGTCTTCCTACATGTATTTTTATTGTATTGTATGAAATGAAAAATATCAATTGGAAAAGGGTTGTTCAATCAATCAAATAAAATTGCACCGCGACATTTATAACTGCAACAACAGGAAAACAAACGATTGATCGATATTGACACAAAGCTAAAATGTTATTATTTGGAATTCTAATCGATCAACTTCTTTGGCAGCCCTCGGCAGTGGCAGGATAAGCAAGTAGCAGCAGCTTGCAACCACCAAACAAAAGGCTAAACAACAAAGAGCAAATCGAGGTTGTTGCTGTTGTAGTTGCTGCTCTTGTTGTTCTTGTTGCTGTTGTTGTTGTTGTTGTTGCTGGGTGCACAGACAACAGACAACAGAAGCCTTTGGCTCGAATCATCTGAGGTAAATGTTGCACAGGTTGCCATTGCCAACGCGTCTGTCTGTTGCAGCTTCTGCCCCGCCTCGCTCCCTTTCTCTGCTGCTGATGTACCCTGGAGTGTGTAATAATTTGTTTTTATGCCTTACCCATTCCCCCATTCCAGCTCCTTACCCTGCTCAAGCACTCTGCAAACTATGCAACAGGGTTGTAACCACCAGGGAGCTGCTTCATCAGCTTTATTCAGGCAACCGGCTGATCTGTTGCGAGAAAGTATAACAAATATTTATGCTTTGAGCTGTGTTATTAGATTTTAATTTCTTGCACCCATGGAAATTAAAGGTACACCCTTAAGGTACAACTACCCCTCCTCATCTACTGCTCATCCCTTTCCCTGAAGAAGCGTGCGAATGTTGCTGGCATTCTATTTGCATTTTGAGAGGGTGGTAAAGCAAAATGTGTCCCCCTTTCTGTGTTAGCTGCCTCGCATTGTTGCAAGGTGTCATGGCCAGTAATTGAGTATGGTTTACGCTTGTGTCATTATTTTGGCATTTGCTGCAACTTGCAAATATTTGAGTAAATGCCTTCGTTAGAGTTTTTCTTTCTCTTCTCTTCATTTCTTTTTTTTTTTTTTAGTTGTTTCCACAATGCAAATTTCTATTTGGCACGTGATGAAAGTTGCAGGGGCAACAGCAGCTGTTTCAACCACTTTCTGCCTTTCTTCATGTTTTTTTTCAGGGGTGGCTACAAAATGACGTTTACAAAATTACATTATTAGAAATTGATGGTTCAGTCGAGGGTTCGAGTTGCGCTTTTAAGTGTAAAACGTTTGAAATTTGTTAGTCGAGGGGGTGGCATGGGGCAAGTTTGCAAATGGCAACTGACATTCCTTTTAAAATGAAAAGCCAGAAATATGTCAACATCTCTCTAATGAGCATCAGTTGCAAACACATTCAGTTTGACGCACAAAGGCGAACAACGAAGAGGAGTAAGGTGCACCTACCATTAGCTTAGGGAATTTTGAAGAATCCCAACCGCATTTTATTTGGTTTCGCTTCGTTGCCCATTTACTAAGTAAATACCACATTTCAACTGCGACATAGTAACCGAGCTCAACCTCAATGCATCTTGTCGGTCGCACGCATGTTGCAACACTTGCCACCTAACTATGCCGCAATAACTCTCACTCCCTTATTTCCATTCGTATTTCACTTTGCAAATTTCAACATAGTTTAAATATGCGTTCTTCTTGCCACGTAGTTTGCTCGTTTCACTCTTTGTGCCATTTGCGTTCAGTTGTAAATATTGAATGAAAAAAACGTTTCAAAAACAACGAGGACGGTGTAAATGATGCCCCAAAAAGCTTTTAAGCTCCTAAGCTATGGAGCTTGATATACGCCAGATGGGTGGCTCGAAATGTTTATCATTAGTAACATATACGATATCGGAATATGTTTTTGAAAATTAAATAAAAATGATAATATATAGAGATGTCATAAAATAAGCTAAAACGAGAAAGTTATAGAAAAATATAGTTCATTATTATCACATAGAGAGTATAGATTCTGTACAATTTTATACACAATTACACAATTTTACCTCGGGCGCTGCTTCTTTAAATCGAATTCTACTTTAAAATCATAAAGTAGTTTACGATATCAAAATTTACCCAAATATCCGTTAATCTACACTAGTATTTAACAAGTATGAAATTGGATCAAATCTAATTAAAAAGTCTCGACAAGCATATATCCTAAAGTAATTTCAGTACTTCTCTTAAGAATTTTATATACATGCTAACATAAGCTAGGGGATTTGTTATATTAAAAATGTCTATAATTTAGCTATAATTTCAATAAATTTTCTAAAGTAAATAAATATATATCTCAGTTTCTCATCCTTTCAATTTATACTCTGTGTCAAAGTCTCATGAAAATAAATATATAAATCTACAAACAAATGTGCTTAGACTGCCCTCGCTGCACGGAGGTTTTTTGTGCTATCGTAGAAGTGGAATAGGAACCTCGCAGCCCAAGTTTGGGGAGTAAATACGAGTCAAAAGGTATTACAGTTTTTTGTGTGCGCCGGTTTGCATTGCATAAATGTTGCTGTATTTGGCATAGATTTGCATGGTAAATGGCGAGGTATATAACAAAAGAGGAGGTTAGGGGCGAGAGATAGAGGAGTGTTCATAGCAGCTATCGACTGGCAACATATTGCACTTGCAACGTCAGCGTCAGGTTGGCACCCAAAACTTCCGTTTTGGTCAGCGGCAATAAAAATGATATGTAAAAAATGTATAAAACGTAAAAAATGTCAATCTGAATGCTTGACAGGAAGTAGACTATTTGCATGAGTTAAGACCCGGAAACGAAGGGTCTCTGAACGTCTATTGATAAAATACTGGTACAGGTGACACTATTGTTGCTTTAATTGTTTGTTTTTCATTTTCATTTATCTAACGTAGGGCAGGTTCCTGTGACGTGAAGATTTCAGAGCTGTTGCACACCATTAATCAACTTGATTGGGCTTACTTTGAGAGAAAGAGCGTGGCCCATGGGAAAAAGCGTTGACTGCTGCCACTGTCCTGTTTATAATTAATGTGCAACACGCTGTGGGGCAAGTGTGTGCTTGGGTGTGTGTCTGCCATGTAAATCCCCAGACGCGACTTGTGTCTCGCCTCCTCTTTCTTGTTGTCTGCTAATGAAACGTCGTCAAGTTTTGACACCAAAATTGCAGAGACTCGTCGAAAGGCAATCTAACTTGCAGCTAAACTTAATAAACACCCCACTAAATTGCAACTGCAACGCAACCGAAAAGTTTTCATTAATCTTTGCTTCCGCCGCGTCGCACTTAAACTCTTAAACTTTGAGCTTATCAAAATGATTTTGGCCAAACTTCTTGGCTAGCTCCATTACATGTACGTCACTTACACACTGGCCACAATTAAATTGAATTAAGTTGGCAGTTACAAAAAATAACAAAAGCCAAGGAATTACGCAGCACCTGAGTATCATCAGGACAAAGACTATGTTGGTCCTGGTAAAACTTCTTCGTTTGCCGCTTGTCAAATTGATATTTGATTCATGACCAGCGCATTTGTCAAGTCATTCATCTTTTTCAGTCCAAGCCATAACCCACTAGGTGGTGCTTGGTGGTTCAGTGGATGTGTGACTGAGCGGTTGGGTGGAGCTAACTTGGGAGCTCAGTTTTATTTCGTGATGAATGGCCCATTTCTGAAGGGCAGCCCTTTTGCTGTGATTTCTTGCTACGCCGCATTATTTTAGATTAAGCTTAGCAACAAATTTAAAGGGTATATTAGCTATGATACAATTTAACTTATCTGAGTTCTACAAGTTTAATTTGAACTATAGAATATTAAATAATTTGAACTATAAGCCATAAAGTGAATACTTGTGCCATATAATTTATTATAAAATAATTTATTTTTATTTTATTCGATTGCTATGATACAATTTAACTTATCTGAGTTCAACAAGTTTAATTTGAATTATAGAATATTAAATAATTTGACCTATAAGCTATACAGTCAATACTTGTGTCATATACTTTACGTAAAAATAATTTATTTTTATTTTATTCGCTTGCTATTTAACAATTTATTTATGACATTCTAACCTTAACTCTAAATATATTTATTTTTTTCTAATATTTTCATATACTGCTTTAAATCTTTAAAATGTTTTTAAAAAGTTGAATTAATACAATATAATAAAATCACTTCCACAATCTTTTCAAAATCTAACTGAGATGAAGGGATGATGAAAATCATTGATTGCTAAATTCGATCTGCCTATATTCGAAGCGAAACTAATTTAAAGGACACGTGTATTGGTCACCCCTCAAATTTGAAATTATGTGTGACAGACCCAGAACGAAATCAATAGCGGGTGTTTTTTAAAAAGTACAGAAAATTCGAATATTATTATTTTACAAATTAAAGATCCTAATAAATATAAATATGTAAACTAAATTTATATTTAGTTTGAAATCTAAGTAGTTTATTCCACAAAATTTTTAGAAAATGTTGAAAGAAAGTCAAATACAGAATATACCATAAAATATTAAATATTTTTAAAATGATTTTATGTTCATAAATTACTTTGTAGAATATACACCAAATTTTAATAACTTTTTTAATTGACATTGAGTTAATTTGTAATTGTTTACCTTTTTCTTCAAGTTCTAGAATATTCAATAGTCGTCTTTCCATATGTACTTCGTTTACATTGAAAGTAAACAGCTAAATTTTCGTTGATTTCACTTAAGTGTAAGCCGCAAGCCCTAAACATATTAGTCGTCCACTGTGTCCCGCTGGGGGCACCGAATGGTCGTCGCTTTTGCTGCATCATCGTCAGCCAGTTTCACTACGATTACAGTTACAGTTGTAGCTACAGTTACAGGACCTTAGCCAAAGAAGACTTTTCTTGTTTGTAATACGTGCACGTAATGCCTACCCTGAAGGGAGGTGGATCAGAGGGGCAAGTAAAACTTTTTGTATAGGCTTACATTTCATTTTTGCACGATTTGTCAAGTCAGCGGAAATCGTGGCATGCCTATCAGCGTGGCATAAAATTGAAAAATTACCTTGCGTGCCACCTGAAATAGTCAAAACTTATGAAAAAGTCATAAAAATGCGACTCGAGTTGGTTATTTGTTTTTTTTTCTTGTTTTGTTGCCGCTCTGATTTGTGGCCAAGTTAAACGCAAACTTGCGTTTCTTTTTGTAGCACAGAAGCAACAACTAGCCGCAGGTGGCAGCTAACCAAGTTACTTCTACTAGTACAACTGTAGATACTTCAACTGAAATACCAAACTACCAACTGCCAAGGACTTCTAGTTAGCCTGGCCAAATTGCAGTGCAAATATTTTTGTTGGCTTCTTCAAACTGTTGGCAGGGTTAATTAACGGCATTCTATTTCGTTTGGTCACCGCAAATAGTCAACAAATTTCTGTATTTCACTACTCCCTACACACCACCAAAAGTGTGGGAATGTAATTCAGTAAATAAACATAAGCGTTACGCCTGGAAATGTTCACGTTTAACTTCTTTAAATTAAAAACATGGAAGTAAAAAAGAAACTTAAAGAGAAAGTTTCAAAGGAAAACAGAGGAAGAACTGTAAGTTGAGAGTGCTGAAGATATAGATGCAGATATAAGCTCATTTCAATATTAAAGTAAACAGTTAAAATTTCAATGTACTATACAGTATTTGCTTCAGATGTATATAACGATGGGTAATTAATATAGCTAAATATATAGTAACAAATTATGTAGTTCAAATGACCCTCTTAAATACATATTCTGTCAGTTTAGTTGAAATATCTCAAAATACAAATAAGTTTTCATATTAAAGCTTGATTTTTGACCGATTGTTCCTATGGCAGCTTTATGATATAGTTAACCGATTTGAATCAACTTTGGTCATAATATATAAAACAATAACAAAATCAAATTCTGTTAGTTTGATTGAAATATCTCAAAAAACACATAAAATTTTCATACTAAAGGTCATGCCGCACCACAACAAAAAACATGCCTCGATTCAACATAATATCATATCGCCGTCTCACCATAGATTTTAATGAATCATATCTTAATTACAACAGCTACGCAAATAAAATAGTTCATAAAATGTAAAAAAATTGATTCGAATTTTCCTCGAATTTTTTAGTGAAAAAAGCTAAAAAAAAGCAAAGAAAAAATCATCATTTTCTTAATTCAAAAATTGATATCTCTTAAACTACTGGTTTAAATCTAAGACTGTGTATAAATGAAATATAGATATATTCATTAGCTTTCAGATAAAGTAAAGCTTTGATAAATCGGTTTCTCGAGTAATGATTACAAATGTGGGCGCACCTCTAAAAAAAGGAATAAAAAAAAACAGATTTTTGAAAAATTCTAAAATAAAAATCTCACCATAAAAAAAAAATGTTTTTTGTCGGTTTTGGCCCCAAATCTATCCAAAAATGTGGTTTTGGTTCTTGTAACTTTTCGGCTGTTGCCTAGTGTAATTCAATTATAAGCCGATCGAAAAGTTACAGTCTTTATTCTGAAAATGGACCAGATTTTATAAGCCCAAAAATATAATTTTTGCTTAAAACCAAATGTCAAATATTTTTTTAATTTTTTAAATTTTATATCGTTTGTCACAATGTTCTATATATTACAGTTTTTGGGACCTAGAAAGACTGTCGTCATTCATTTATTTTTTTACCTCGTAAAAAGTTTTTATTTTTTGTAAGATCTTATAATAACCTGACCTAGAAGGAGGGAACCCCATTTGCTTCATAATAAATTGTTTATTTCTTAGAGTAAGACTTTTAATAATTTTCATAATTAACAACATATAATAGTTTTATTATTTGTTAACTAAGAAAACATGTATAAATGCTTAAGTGTTTTAAATCGAACTCATCAACAAAATAATCACTGTATCAAAATTTGACAGTCAGTTGATTCAACTATCTTTAACAAGCTCTAAGAACCTTGAGTTCTGGTGAACCTAAAGACTTAAAATTTTGTAGCACAGATAAATACCATACTTTAGATTGTCAGAGTACCCAAACATTGTTTTAAAAAGTCTATGAAATAAAGTTTAGCATAAACAATAAAATTAAAAGCAATTGTTAAATAAAATCAGCAGTTACATGCTTTTTTTATTTTACTGCTCATTAAATTTAAGTGCCAATGCTGAAAGTTTCCGTTGACATATAAGAAAAAAGATTTTCTTCGTCTTTGGATTTCTCACATCTGCCCGCTGTCCCCATGGAACATCTACATTTAGGCTATTTGTCGCATTGTGTTTGGTGCGTGTTAAAAAATAATTTCCCCAGATAATTTGACAGCACGCATGTGGCATGAGGCATAAGGCATAAGGCAGAAGGCATGCCCCGGCTAATAGGCAGCCAAAAGTTTGAGTTTGAGTTGCAAGAACTTTTGGGCAAAAGTTCTTATATTTGTTTTTGTTGGTTTCGACAGTAGGCCTGAAAAGTTTCCGTTGTTTTTGTTGATGTTGTTTTGGCTTAGTGTTTATTTATTTTAATGCAAAGGGCCGTGTGTTTATTTAATTGAGCCAAATATGTTATTGGGCCATCAACATAATTGGCCGCCTGTCCAAGTTGTGCGAGTTAATTATTTGCTTAGTCCGTGTGTCGCAAAAAGCGTTTCCTAAAAGTATGCTACGAAATGTTCTCGTGTTGCCTGCCAATTGACTACGTGAGTAAACAAAAGTGGAAGTTGGGGTGTTTTCCATATTAATTTTACATTTTGCGGCGGCGGCATAAAAATAATAATAAATAAAAGTATCGCTTAAATTGTTTATACAACCTCACAATGCGTTGCGAATATGTATTTTTGGACAATATTCCCACATTCCCATTTCTCCCGTTAGGCTTAAGCCCCGGAACGTGACCCGGACCCGGTCCTGAACCGGAACACTGTTTGCTTAACTGTTGTTGTTATTCCCTTTCAATATTTGTGTGGGCGGTTGGCCAAAATGAAGCTCACTCAAACCTATGATTGTTCGAGGTCTGCTCTTTTGTATGAAGCCGAACTGTGGACCCAAACTCTTTCCCTCTGCTCTCCATCTTTAATATGTGTTGTATGTTTTCGGTTTACTTTTTGCTGCTATGGCAAAAAAAAACAAAAAACAAAATGAAAATTTCGTTAAGCTCAGCGGCAGGTTTTTTGGGAGACTTTCGCATTTCCCATTTCCAGATACTCTGTGCCTATTTGTGTAAACAAGTGAAAGTGATTTATGCATAAAAACTTCAGCCCATACGACCTGTCACAGAGACACTCCTGACTCTGCTCTGCCTCTGACCTTTCTCTGTTTCTCTTCCTACGCCGTGTTGCTGTTGACTCAGGCGTATGATTGTTTTGGAGTGCCTGGATTTATGCCTCTTGCAGGGCTACCATTTTGAAATGTACAAGTATTTCTATATAATAAGTGATATGTGTGTGGGTTAAGTGCTTACTTGAATAAAACCATTGAAAATCGAATACATATTATAGTTTGCAGAATTTTCGGTATTGGAACTTTCCCAATTTCTTTGAAATTTTTTTTATTTTTTATTTTTAACAACTATTCAAGTTCAAGAATTTTTGATGGCAGCTTTAAAACCTTAAATTATAGAACAACCAAAATAAATCCAAAAGAAAATTATGTTTATGGCATCTTTAATACATTAAAAGAAAATATTGTTAAAAACACATTTCAAAATTAAGGTTTGCACACATTTATTTGTTTAACAAACATTCCGCGATCAATACTAAATTAAATTAAATTAGGTACGACAATACTTAAATTCATACCATTTTGTTATGAAAATTTTTAGATTATGTGCATTGAAAATCATAAATACAGTATTACACAATCTTAAATTTAGAATTCTGACTTTACATTTCTGAGACAACTATTTGAAATATTAGTAAGGTTATAATTAAACTTAGTCAGAATATTTAAAACCATTTTAAAAATGTAATCTGTGAGTCTAGTACTGAGACCTCCAGAAACAACAGTTATTTATGTATACGAAACATATTAAAATTATTTTGTACTTAATATAATATTTTTCAAGATTGAAATTAAGTAAATTATATGAATGTTTGGTATTAGAAATCGAGTACATTTTGGGATATACTCAAGATCTTATTTTCAATTCTTAACCAAAGATAGCGACACAAAGATAACTTTAAACTATGATCGCTGGTAAAATCAGCACATATAATCGAACTAATCCCAAAACGTATTTGAAGTATCCCAGTAAATCCGGTTGTAAGGTTTACGAACTTAACTAAGATTATTGTTCTCAGTTTTAGCAATTCCGAGGCTAGACAGTTTGACTTGAATGTCAATCGAGATTTTTTCTGCGTGTTAAGATTCAGTGAGCATTGGTGAAAATATCACCGTTACAACTTCAAAAATCTGTTCCTATTGTCTCCCAGGCAACTACAACTATCAAACAAATATAATTACTCCGACTCACGTTAAGAAGTTAAGTACCTAATCTCTGGCCTTTCCATGTTGGGCGCTTTGGTACTTTTAGGTAATCAAGTATGTAAAGCGTTCCATTTATGCCTCATCATGTTGGAGAGTACATGGTACTCGAAATATCCGTAACCATTCAGAGTAATCAAGTATCCACTCAGAAGCACACACACACACACACAGACACACACACACATACACACACAGCGCTGGTCAAACATAAATAGAGACTGCCATGTCCCCAAATTAATTTAACGCCAAAATGGGAGAGGGAGAATGGGAACGGGAAGGGCGAAGGAACACGGTGTAAAGAGCTGAAAAGGGTCTTTTAGAGCTACCAAAATTCACTTCAGCTGCAACTCATATGACGAGCTCGCCCACAAGTCGCCCGATGCCAGCGAACATTATAATAAAATTAATCTCCATTTGTTAAAGGGGCGACTCCAAACAAGTTGCCCCGCTGTCGCAGTCGCAGTCGCCGTCGTTACTGTCGACGTTGCAGTCGCTTTATTAGCGTCGAAAAGCTACTGGAGCCAAAAAGTGGCAATTATTCATTTTATGAGCTTGGCTGAGGGCAGCATGTGAACCATAAAAATTAAAAATTAGCCCCAGCCAGCTATAAGGGGATTATATAACACGCATTTGATGTAGTCAACAACAAGAAGGAGCCACCCCTTTCATAAAAGTCAAGAAAATGAATATTTATGCGACAACTCACGTCTGGGTTGCCACCCTTATGGACTGCAGACCCAATGATCACTCCAAATTCCCTGGTGGTGTTGGAGTTCGGGTTGGAGCTGTTAGCATTGTTATAACAAGCACATGTCAAAACTTTCACAAGGATCAGATCAAAAGGAGAGCTGCCAAACCAGGAAACCTGTGGCTCCTGTTGGGTCACTAGACGTCAGCTTAGTTGGGGTTTTTCGGTCCTTTCTTACATATTTAGGTGTGACTATCAGCTCTTGCTCGAACAGACATGTGAGAAGCAACTGCAACATTTTAAATGGTTGCAGACCGGAGGCAACGGGCACGGGCTACTCAAAAATTAAATCCAATTATCAGTTTAAGGCCACTCGCAACTCCGCTGGGGGCCAGACAGACACATATGCACATATGAGTTAGTAAGTGTGTGTAGATTGTGGTACACACACACACACAAACAACAACAATTACATTATAATTACAACAACAGCAGCCAAAGAAGTTTTGTAATGCAACAAAGTTTCATTTTAATGAGAAACTTTTGTTTAGGCAACCCTTTTGAGGCACAGTTAAGGCCGTTTAGGGTTGCCCACTCTATGAAATTTTTCGAAAAACAATGTTTTTAGTTAAGTTCAGTTTGGTTAAACCAGCTATATGTCTGGTACTTGAAGATGATTTATTCTATATATTATATATTCTATATATAACAGAATTTTTTATGGATTGAATTCACAATCTTAAGATATAATTAATAGAAATAAAGTAAATATGATTTGATCTGTTTCAATAATCGTCCGAATTAAATGTAATTTCTTACAGTAGTTATCAAAATGTTTTTTTTTTTTGGAAAATTTGTGAAATAAATTTGAAAGTAAAGTTTGGTGTGATCAATATTACATTTGTGTTTTTATTTGGTCTACTTAAAATTAATCTAAATGGAGATTAACCCAATGTTAATTATCTGTGAATGAACTGAAGTAGTGGAAAAATTGCTGTTGATATTTCCTGGACAAGGATTTGCATTTCATTATTTTCTAGAGTCATTCTTAAATACGCCAGGCTTTAGTAATTTATTACCGTCGTCTTAAAGTATTTTAAGTCTTGGATATAAACATTTGTTAGTCAGTTGGAATGCAGACAGAAGCTTTTACAAGAGATCAGCAATCAAGAGACAGCTTAAAGGAAGGCAATGTATTAGGATTTACAGGTAGCTTAAAAAGGGCCGACCGAAAACATACAAAGATTTTACAATTTGTTGCCTGTTTACAGTGCCGAAATGTAGGCAGTGCTTTTTTATTTCTGTTTTTTTGTTTGTTTTTTTTTTTGTTAGCAATTTGTTGCCCTTCAGCAACGATTTGAACAGTCCTGCAATCCAGCCAAATATCTTCTTTCTTTCATTTTTTATTTGGTTTGACCTCAGGCACACACATGCCCCAAAAATATTAGCATAAGAGTGGGCAACCCAAAGTTCTAGGCAGGTTAAAAAATGCTAGAAATGTAAATAAAATCAACATCAAACAGGAAGACAGCTAAGAAAAGGACAACAATGCGAAGTAGCAGCAGGACAATATAAGTACAGTGAAAAGCAGAAGGTGCTGTGAAAACAACAACAACAGTAACAGTAACGACAACAACAACGGTTGGCATAACTGAAAAATATCATTCTAAAACGCTTGACAGCCACTTACACATGTCAAACGCAAAAGGATAACGAGCAAAACGGATATTAGAGTATTAGACAGGATGCTGTGTGACAAGACTCGTCCCCCAGCAATTCCGTATTTCTTCTATCTGTCCTCTGAAAATGCCCGCCAGCTGGGCATAGCTCAACCTTTTCTTTTCTCCCCGGACATAGGAAAGGAATTTTCGGTTGCTTAACTAACTCAATATGCGCTTATTTATCTAACTAGATTTTTATACCCTGTGCTCGATAAGTAAGGGTTAAACAACTATAAGCGTATAAAATTTCAACTCACATATTTTGTTCTACATTAAAATATTAGTATAATGTAATAACACATTTAATTCTTGTTTTAAAATATTAATTTGTTATTTAAATTTTAAATATATATTTTTTACAATAAATAAATAAATTCCATAATTTAGAAACCATTTAACATTTAAATGAGGGAATCGCAGCAGTTTCTCTGTATTAAAATAGTTAAAAGGCAACTGTTAGTCGAGCACTCCTTGCGATAGAGTTCGCATTGATTTTTTATTTAACATGCCAAGAAATTTTATAATATTCTTGTGAATTCAAAATAAAGTTAGTCAATTAGTTGGCCAGCATCATCACGTTATGGCTAATTGCTTATTTATATTTGCCGGAAGCATCGTTATCCAGTTGGTAACTTAAGCCTCTTTTGGCTCACTACTCTCAGGGCCACTAATTAGCTTGTTCTTGTGCCTGTTGTTGTTATTGCAATTACATATTTAAATGAGCTCCAATTAGCGTACCGCTTTTACTTGAACTCCGTTTGCATACATAAGTTATATAATAATCATACTAACGTGTTTTATCTCTCGCTTCATTTATCTCGTTGCAGGTAAGCTGATTATAAGGACGTCGCCCATTGAACCATTGAACTATTGAGCACTCACACCGTGCTTTTGATAAGAATAAGATTGTAAGTAGCTTAACTATTAGAGTAAAAAACAGCGTTAGGAATTGCCTGAATTGGCAGGGGATTTAAGATGAAGATAAGTAGATGAGATGTTCTGCGATTCGCTTTTAAAATATTGTCTACGTAATTTGATTAAAACTCATAAGATGTTCACCGGTTTATTATTGTGTAATCTTGTCTATTTAACCAAGGCTGTAACGCGAATATATTCTTGTTTTATAAATGATCTATAAATAATTATTTATCTATCCTTTAATAGCATTATTTTAATCTTGATAAATAATACTCATACATTGAAATGCCGGAGCTTAAGCAATTAAAGTTGCAATAATAAAATGCGGATGAAGGCGACTCAACCTGTTTGCTTGTCCGTCTCGAAACGTCGATCTTAGAGATTATAAAAACAAGACTAGGGCTTTCTATAAGTATACTAGTAATTTTTTTATTATGTTGATTAACTTGTTAGTAAAATTGTTTTTAATATTTTTAAAAATATAATTATTGATTTTAATATGATCAAAAGATATAATAAAATTTATTTAATGTGCTACTTTAAAAATGACAACTCTATATATACAGATATTATTTATAAGAAATTTTTTGTATTTATAATATTTAATTGTAGTAGCCCTTGTCTACAATTTAAAGTTGTGTATATATTTATATTATGTGTTATATTTATGTTTTCTTAAAAACATTTATAAACTAAATTTTTTGTGGATATTATGCTGTCACTGCAGTACCGTCATCTCAGAAGAGCGCACGAGAGACGAACGCTCTTGATAAGTGCTTTAGTCTTCCTTATAGTCTGGCCATTGATTATCCTGTGACATGCATAAAGTACCCATGGGAGTAAAGGGATGGAAACAGTCGAGTACAAAGGAGATTGCTGATTATGTATAATCAATATAATACGTATGATATGGTAACAGATCCAGTACAGAAAGTTAAACAAATAAATAAAATTTAGACAAGGAGTTATGGTATTATATTATACTAGAGTGAGAACTATACTATATCTACTTGACGCCTTGGGCTATGCTATGTTTTTTGAGCTTCAGTGAAGCGCTTTGTTTACCTTGCCTTGTACATACATTACCGTCTCATTAAGCTTCACTGTAGCACTCATTAAATTTATACATATTTAATTGACTTTATGGCCAGACACACACACATGCACACACATTCACTCACTCACAGATGGTTTAACTCGGCGCCATGAGGCAGCATTCTACCCTACTTAGCGCATCATAAAACAACAACAACTACAACAACAAGAAACTGCTTGCAACAGATTTCTTATGTATGCTCACGCATAAAGGCTTTAATAATGATGCAGACGACCGTGCATTATGATGCTCATAATTATGTGACATGCAACCGCGTTGCAAGTCGGAAAGTGGAATGTATAAAGTTTAAAAATACAGTGCCAGTGGCATAAAAAATCAGCATAAAATAAAAATAGCACAATAAAAACTATAAAGTTAACTCGGTACTACCCTGTACGATACTTTGTTATATTAATTTAATAAATATATTCAACCATAATTATGAAGATTTCAAACATATTTTTAAATTTAGAATGAAATAATATTATTTAAATTGAATAAAAGAATACAAATTGATTATATTAAGTTTATTATTTAAACATAAAATGCACATCATAGTTCATAATTTAAAACCACCAGAATTTCAGAATTTAAAATATGTTTGGCCCAAATAAAATAAATAAGTTTAAATTAGTTGATTAAGAGCATTTATGTAGAGGCTTCTTGTAAAAATCTGAGCAAAGATATAATTCATGGGGCTTTAGTTATATGAAAAAAGAAAAGAAACTTTTAAAAGTAAACGGTGTGTATATATATATAGTCGTTTAAATATAGCCAGTAGTGGACAAAAATATTTTTAATGAATATTATTCTTTAAATTATATTTTACAAGAGATTGGCTACTATGGAGTGGAAAAAAATAAGTATGTGTTTTAATTGAGGTATCAGTAACGAAACAACCATCATAAAAACTAAAATGTCATACCCCTTTACATTAATTTTATGAGTACAGGGTACAACAAAAAGTAAATCAGCAACGGGTTAAAGCCCAGCGACGAACTGTCAACACGCACGGTTCGTCATCAATACCGCAAGTCCCGTTGGCAACAATGTTGCTAACGACATGATACAAATTTGCAGTCTGAAAGTAATTTGGATCCTTGTCAGCGTCGTCGTTGGTTTTATTGATGTTCTGGGAACGGTTTAATAAGCATGTGATTTGTTGGTTTAACGCATATGAGAAGTTCTTCATAAAAGGAAAATAGAAACAATTGCTGAGAATCGCTAATTATCACTTTAATAAAAATTTAAAGTATAGGACTTACACCGTTCAATGTTAAAGGGATTTAAACATTTTATAAAATATTGAAGTTATAATCAGTACTAACGAGAGATAGTAAATTATCTAGCTCCGCCCCTAGTCTCCATATGTGATGGAACTTTTCCGGCTTCCGCATGCGATCAGTCAAAAGTTTTCCAGCTTTTCTCTTTTATTTGTACTTTTTTGTCTCTGTTGCTACAGTTTTTTGCCATTAATTATGAGGCACGTTGACAACTTGCCTGCCGCGTTTCTTCTGCCGCCACTCTACTTGTCGCTATTTTATAATTTATTTTTAGTGCCACCGCCAGTTGCACGTTCCCTATTTTGTCTTCGACATTTGGCGGCGTTGAACTTGACGCAATTTATTTTGTCAAAGATGCGAATGCAGGCAGCAGCGCAGCAGACACGCCTAGTTGCGTACCATCGCACATGTGCCTTATACGACTTGGTTTATAAATAAAAATTGCTTAGTGAAGAGTCATATCTTTAAAAGGACGCTGGGGAATACCCTCAACCCACAAAGTTCAAGGTTCCAATTGGACCTCGCAACTATAAAAAACCAGTATATATATATATTTTCATTATATATAAATAAATCAAAGACATATCAATCTTAACCTTATTAAATAGAATATAATTTTATAATTGATTTTGTTGGCATTTACTTAAGAAAGTATTTAAGTTCAATTTTTAAATCAATACATTTGGTTGCCGCTTTCTCTTAATAATAATTTATATACCAAGTAAATAGGTAAGTTTAATTAAATAAAATTCATTTTTCCCTTTTTGATTCATATGAAGCTTATTAATACTTAATTTTTTTTTAAGTTGTAGTTCCTACTAAATATACAAACCTTTGTTTAAATGTTTGCTATAATATTATTTATTTAACATTCTAAGTAAATTAATTGAATCTTTTTAAAAAGTAACAAATTTAATATTTCAATATATTATTTGTTATTAAGTTTGTCATTTATTAAGTTTTTCGTTTTGATGCATCTTTACCAGACTGATTCAGTTTGTTGACTCCTAATTCCGGCACTGTGTGTTTATTTGAAATTCAATTTTCAAGTACCTCTCTGTGGCGGTATCCTATAAATAGTGTTGGCCCCTTTCGAATTTTTATTTTAGGATCTCAGGGCAGAGTGTGAAATTATTTTTGTTTGTCTTTTGTGTTAATTAACACGAGTAGTTTACTTAATTAAGCGGTAACTCTGGCCGGCAGACTGGCTGAGTTTTGTTTATGTCTGCGCTTTGGAATTAAGTATCAATTGGATTAGTTTTGAGGGGTATCGCTGGAAAGGGTAAATTGCTTAGCAATAATAACTCTTGAAGTATCTCCAGTTTTGTTGAATAGATGACGCTGCTTTCATGCCACATTAACTACAATTAGTCACCAGCCTGACAACATCAGAAAGTGCAAGAGCAATTTGCAATTTTCTGTGGCAACAGAAAATGAAGGAACAAAACTAAAAAGCCAAGGCGTACCTCCGATCCAGACCCAGACCCCGTTGCTACTCCAAACTGTACCACATTCACATCCACATTGACGTCCAGGCCACTTAGTTGCCATGTCGTTCGTGTTCAGTGCTCACCTCCTCCTGTGGTTCAATGTCGGGGGATCTGGGGTTTGACGCAGTCGCTTGTCAACTAGCAAAATTGTTTATAAAAATAGCGTGTGGCAATAGCATAAACGAGCAACAGAACTGGGTAGCTCCATATATACCCTAGATGTAGTTGCTGCCATTGTCGTTGACATAGCAAGCGTTTCAATGTTGTGAAACATGCTGCATATATTTAGATATGGATGCGTCGCCTGGCTGCCACAGTGGTATATCACAAAGGGGGTTGTTCCACCTAAGATGGATATTTCTTGTCAATGTTCTTGAGTTGACAGCAGAGCAAATAAGTTAATAAAACTGGTAACCATTTCATTACAATTCTACTAATGCCTTTCTATTTATTTACTTAGATACAACATGTCTTAAAAGAATATTAAAATCAAAGTCATTTATTTTCAAAACTATATTCCTTTACAATCCCAGCAAATCAATTAGAATATTGTAGAAAAATTTTTAACTAACTAAATTTATTATTACTTATATACTAAGACCACTTTAAAAATTTTGTTAAAATATTGATGTACTAATTTTAGCAATTATTCATTACTGCATATAACATTCATTTTTGTAAACCATTATTTTAAATGCACATTTTTGGAATCATCTTTACATCTTTACATTTGAAAGCTCGTAGTCAATATTTCATTTACTTTTCATTATTATTTAAATTAAAATTAGTCTTAAATTAAATATCTTTATTTTATATTTGCCAAATGCTTCTAGTCAAGTATTAATAAAAAAAAGGAAAATAACAAAAATTTACATTAATTTTAAATCTCCATTTATTAACCCCTTCTGCTGTAACGTCTATGCAACTATGACATTGCACTTTTCTGAAGCGATGGTATGCACAATATTTGTGCCAGCACTGTCCAGCTCGCACTCTATGACTTTGCATGTTCACTGCAAATTGTTGCACGTGGTTGTTGCACAGTTAACTTTGTTTCTATACATATTTACTAATTTAACACTGACTTGACAGTTGACTTTTGAACACCTATATAGTGAGGGAAGGGAATTTAGTAACTGGACATTAAAACAGATTAAAATGTCGGAAAACATGTTGGAAGATATTTACTAGTATTCTATGAAGGCTGATGAACATTTTGGAATGCTTTTGTGTTGCACCTGAAGTTATTGCAGTATTTTTCTGAATATATATTTACTATTTATATTTATATAAATGTATTGAGCAAAACGAATAAGATAAATAATGTGAGCTTTATGTATGGATTTTATACACATGTTGTTAAAAAAATACAAATCTACGTTTTATTGCCCATGTCACTGATAAAAGGGGTAGAGGTATTCCATGTCGAGCACATTTCTAATATACTTTCTTCATTTTAGAAAAGAGAAATTACTTTGGTCGACGTATTTGCATTCAACTGAAACTGAAAACTTTTCAAGTCTTTTGCCTGATATTGTATTTCATTTACATTTAGTTGTTCGCTGCCCATTGTTTGTTCTAGCAGACGCATATCCATCCACCTATCCACTCCACCAAGCCCCTTCTCCTGGCAACCATATGAAGAACATTTTCTTTTTACAACTATGCATTGTTGTTCTTATTCCTCTTGCTGTTGTTGTAATGTTAATGCTTTCTTCATGACTTTCCTTTTATTGTTTCGGGTTTTTGCTGCCGTTGGCATCTGGCAGACGTTATTCTGAGCTCCCCTTTCATTAAATCTAATTGTTTATTTTGTAATTTAAATATTTTTTGTGTACCGGGCTGCCAGATTTCATATACGGGGTGTGGGTAATTGAAAATCTAGCATTGCTCTCTTGCTGAGTGGGTGAAGATTTAATTCAAATAATTGTAAGTTCATTTTCGACAGACTTAATTCAGCTTAATCCATTTCTGTTTCTAATCTCTACGATAATTTTCAGAAATGTGTTGCAGGTTTTCGATAATGTTGCTGAACTTTTTCGAAAATGTTGCAAAGCACTTGGTCAAAAATAGATTATTTCTCCCCATTCTCTGGAGGAGATTCGCTGAGAAGAAAAATTCGGATCTCAGTCTGTTGCCGATCGCCCGAGCGTTGACTAGAAATTACGGAAAATACGTTGTACACGTATAGAGAAAATGGGAAAATAGAAAAGCGTGCCCTGCATTTCCACCACACACCCCTTTTGGCTGAATCGCGTGTACGCGTTTCGGTTCATTGAAATACGCGTGGTCGTTGCCATTGCATTTTAATGAATTAATTGCCGGGTTTCTTTCTTTTTCTCAGTGTGTGTGCTCGCGCGTGTGTGTATGTGTGTGTTTTTCTTATCTAACGAGAAAATGTAGTGCAGCAAATGGTTTAATCAAGTGGAATTTATGTGCTTCAAAAAAGCACAGTTAATTAAGTGTAAATACCAAAACGTAAAAAATTAAACATTTTTCTAGCAGTGGAGTTATGCTCATCTTCCCTTGTCATTGCTCTTACCCTACCCTCTCTTGTCAACATATTAAAAGCATAAATAGCATTCAAAAATATGAAATGAGATTTATGATGAGATAAATGGCATTGCGACCATTAATAAATCACTTTAAACAGCTCGAAACACAATATAAATAAATTCAACATTCATTAAATTAAATTTTAATCATGCGGTGAAACAACGACAACCTCAAACAAATGGGTTAAATACTAGTGGAGTGGCTAATAGCATTACCCAAAGTCTGTCGATAATGTTGAATGACTATTAAAAAACAGTTAATAATATGGAAACGTGGAAAGTCAGAAATTTAAAATAAAATATAACTAAAAATTAATTAAAGTATTCAAGTTGCAACAAATGAGTCTTACATAAATCAAATTGGTTTTATAATAACCGTAACTGTCACAAAAAAATAACAAGGAAAGTCCTTAAAGGACTTTAAGTTGTGAGAAAAATATTAAACACTTTTATTTCTGATTAAAAATTTCATGGGTGCCACAGAAAACATAACCAAGAAAACACTATCCCAAAATTCCATATATTTTTGGGTGATTTTCGGATTTATTTGGTTTCTGTAGCGTCCCGTTTTAATAGCTCTTATGTATTTAAAACAATAACTGTATTAATAATAAAAAACAAACAACAGGACTTACTTTTTAACATAATATTGAAATATTTTAAATTACAGGATATTTCAAGAAACTTTAAATGTGCATAACAGCTTCCAAGTAGTGTATTCGTTCAATACTAAGAACTAAAATTATGAATTTGACAACTCGATTAATTTTAGTGGCTATTTTTTAAATGTTTTTGAAGTCTTAAAATAATGTCTTAAAAATTGGCATCTAAACTTTTTTAAGGCAATTAAACTATTTATTTCCATTTTTTTGTCACATTAACCAATAATGATTTTATATAGCAGCCTAAAGGTCATCATTGAACGTTTATGGGCATATTAATGTCTTAACAACAAATTTCACTTAGGCATACTGCTCTAATTATTTATGATTTTTTATATTACCCGCATAATGTAGCAATTTACGAGCAACAGCAACAGCTTCCAGCTCTAAAGCTTTTTGAAACCACTTTTTTACCGCATTTGCTGGACTACAAATGAAGCCATTAGGTTCGGGTGTTTCCTTTTATGTTTCCCTGTTTTCTTTATCGTGCTACCATTAAAGCTTTTGTTATGTTGTGTGTGTTTTGATTTTCGTCAGGCAACTTGAAATTTTCAGGTAGAGGGTAAGAATAACATGCTGCCTAAAAAAACGTGGGATGACAGTTTGTGAGCTTTCTGTTTTATAATACTCTCTGTAATGTCGGTAGGGATTTAATGAAAAGTATAACAATTGTTTGGTATATTTTTATTTTTAATAAAATTCTTCTAAATCTAGTTGTTTTCGTGGGTAAATTCATATTATAGAATTGGGCTTTTATTCGCCAAAACTGTAAATTTAGTGGAACTGTTTAGTATTCAATAGAGTAATAGCTAGTCGAATACTTCCACTTAAAATTTCTTATTTTGCTTTTATTTTTGCTTTTGCCTGTGGCAAACTTTGATTGTTTCCGCCCAACTCGAGCAGCTGCTTTTGCTTAAATTTTCAAACAAGAAGGCCGCGCACATTGCGTATGCGTAATGCCTGGTGCAAAAAGGGTTGCATTAGGCAATTGTAACGGTCTCTCCTTCCGCCGAGGAACACTCCGCGTCAATTGCAGGTGACTCATGGTCGTTAACTTGGCCCGAGCACGCAATGGCGTTAACAGCTGCTAACTGCCTGCCATTCGTGTAGAATAATAATAAGCCAAGAGAATAAAAAAGGAGCTAACCCCGAAAGCTTTTCCCGCTGATTTCTTGGTGCCTTTTAGCGGTAATTAAATAAAAACTTTCTTTCCAAAAATGTGTTGCCGCATAATTAATTGAAAACATAATTAAAAATAGGAGGAAAAGAAAAAAAAAACAAAACAAGATTTTCCTTTTGCTTTTGATGCACACCTTTTTCTTGTCCCTTTGTTTTTTTTATGGGTCAGTAAAATATATTGGAAATTTAATGCCTGGCTGCCTTGGTATCCGCATCTTAGTGTCAATTTTCTCATTTTCTTTCAACACACGAGTTGCTCAAATTGAATTTAGATTCAAGAGTTTGATCCGTTATTCGGCAATTTTCGGCTCGATTATCGATTTGAAGAGAAGTCCTTTATGCCTGGTAATTGTTCAATACTGTTTTGTGTAGGCAGTTAAGAGCTATCATAACACATACACATACAAATTCACGTATGTATACCCAACAGACACAGGCTCATATATAGCAACAGCTGTGTTCAATTGCCCGTGAGTCCATTGACTTGACCGCACATATCCTGCACCAGAGTCTGTGTGTGAGTATATCCTGCGTGTGCTGCGGTCAACCTCGATGGACATTTAGCACTACACTTTGGCCAACCGGTCAACTGGTCAACTGGTCAATTGGTCAACCGTTTTTTCTCTGCAGGTTTTATGCAAAATTAGTTTGGCAACTGATGCGTTCGGCAATTAGTTTAATGCAGCAACAAAAGCAAATGAATAACTTGGCTAAACGACTTCATACGAACGATAATAATGTGAGCTGCTCGGAATCTCAGCTATAAAAATTAAAGGAAGTACAATATAATGTGAAAATAAACTAATTGAGCAGATAAGATTATTTATAATCAATAAATTTAAATAAAAATTAATAATATAAATAAATATTTAGGGAGAGTAAGAGTAAGAAATAAATAAGTTGATATTTTTAAATTTCATGTTGATTTAATTGTTTATAGTCAATCAATCTAAATGGTTTTAGATTTTTTTATATGCGTAGTTAGTATTTTTTGGTGACTTGTCTTTCTGTTTTCAATTACCGACAATTTTGTCGCATTTTTCCGGCAACTAATTCGATCATTTGGGCTCAGCTGGGACCTGGGTTCAAGTTTTAGCATCTGATACGAGGAGGATTCTAACCAATTGCCATAAAATGCCAGCGGCACTTACTCACAGATAGATATGAATGAAAAAGTTTTTCCCTCCTTTGTTTGGCATGGGACCATTTTTGTTTTTGCTGGCATATTTCTGTCCTTTTTTTCTTGGGTTTTCTTTTTTTTGGTAAAGTTTTTGTAGTTGTAGCTGTATTTTGGCAACTTCTGGCTGATGAGCAAGGGGCGCCGCAAGTAGGTCATATACATTTTTGATGAGTTGTCATTATTAAATGCGACAAACTCCCCGTCCTCTTGGTCTGTCCTCACCCTCGCTGTCATGGCAATTGTACGGGTGGGGGAACAGGAAACGATGCCTGCCAAACTTTATGCCTAAAAATACATATAAAAATTATTTATGTGACAGTTGACAGGCAGCTTTGCTTTTTGTTTCAGGTTTTTCTTTTCTGTTTATCAGCAAAAATTTCTAAATAAATACTATTTGTTGCAATCATGCCCTCAATATTTATTATTCATTTAGATTTCTTTTTTCACAGTCGCTTATTTATTTGTCTAGCGGGAGCTGCTTCCAATTTTGTGGCACTATAAAAGAAATGAGGCGAATCGAGAGTTGCCATCATTAATTGTGACAAAAATTGTTATCAATTAATGAAATAGACAGACGACCAACAGAAAACAAAAGTAAACATCGCATGTGGTCGATTCTATTCCATTTTAACAGTTTTCTCTAGACTTAAGTGGGCAACGGAATTGCCACAATAAATAAGTCTATTTTGTTCAATTGACACACCTACGTAAGCCAAATGGGAAAAACCCTGGTTAGCTGTTGATATGACGGGTTATTATTTTGCAAATAGGTTCCTAGTTTATTGGCTTTTATTTAGCTGTTAACGTGATGGTTTTCAGAAAACTATAAAATCACTCTGAGAAGTATTCCCATAAATATACGGGTAGAATTTTGATAGAAATAAATTGATAAATTGTTACTGCAAGAAAGACTTCTCTTAAAATTTTAAATTATTTATATTTGAATAACTTTTACATTTAAATATTAATATTTGAGAATTTTAACTAAAATCATATTTTCAATTTACTAAAAGCTATCAAATTTTCACTTGAGATGTTATTATACTCATTAGTTCTATTTTTTTTATTCTTGATTAATTCTATCCAATTTAATTTTCTAGGGATATTAAATTAAAAGATACAAGAAAATTTGTTGTTTAGAACTTAGCAGCAATCATTTGATTTTATTTCAGTTTTGAAACAAAATTTATATAAAAAATTAATTCCATATAAACCCCAACGAGTCATAAAAATTCTGTAAAGTTAATATACAGAGATGTAACTAATAGCTGGCTAAGTCTCTAAATAGTTTATAGTGTCTATTAAAGGTGTGTAGGAAGATTGTTTTCGTACAATTTGTGCAACACTTTATAGCATTTTTATGACAAACATTCGACTCAAATTATGTCACAGCAATCACCCCAACTGAACCCTGTGCGCGAACACATGACAACTCAGTTGATTGCGACCCATCAACACGTTGCCAATCAGCCAATCAGCCAATCGTTTCCCAAGTCGTGTAATGAAATCAAAGTCACTGTGCAAAAGGTGCCATAGATTGTTTTGACATTGCTTTCAAATGTCAATCATCTGATATTTTTCTTTGAGCTTTATCTCTTGTGGCTCTTGTTGACTTTGGCAAATCGAATTGCGAGATGTTATTCCCCTTCTCCATTTGGTCAAATGCGATAAAAGTCGATAATATAATCAAATTTAATGAGCTTGGAGTGAGAAACTTAGCCTCGAAGGGTGGCTCTGCACTTTGTGTTACTTATCAAAGCAATTTTTGTCTTAGGCCCAACAGGTTGTCATTGGTTTCCACTAAGCTTATCGATTACACTATACTACAAATTTCTTAAATCCAAATTGTTCATGTAAGATTTTAAATACTACTTTTGGAGTTTGTATTGTTTTAAACTTAAAAACAGACATTACTGTAAGTTGTATGCTAGATAATATAAATAAATAATTGTATTTACCCATATTTACGTTATATCATAAAAACAATAGAAGGCGTGTCAAAAATTTAAAGCAAACGTGATTCGCGTGTGGGCCAATTTTGTTTTCTTTAGTTCTTATAGTCTCTAAGTTCTATGGTACTAGTTTTATGGATATTCGCTATATCGACTCGACTGTTGATGGTGGTTTAGAATATAAATATACATTAAAGGTTCGGAAATGCATTTCAACACCCAAAATATACACTATGACTTAATTTTTAAATAACTGATATAAATATTTCAGATACATTCTTTGAGCTCGCTTATATAAAATAATAAGAATACAAATATGTTTTACATTTTACACGTAAATTCTTTAGATTTTAATAAAATTCTTCATCAACAAAATATGTTTATATAACGTAACCTCATTAAACTGAGTTCGAGTAATGCATAATTGAACAAATGTAATGAGGATTCCAACTCTATTAGATAACAAATATTGTAGATGTCAAAAATTTTAATGTCTTGAAAGCATCATACCTTATTTAAATAATTAAAAGTTTTCAGTTCAACCAATATTGATTTGATGTCTCTTTTATAGTGCCCGTGTTTATTGACAATTTTGTTGCCTTGTGTTATTAATCACACCTGAATGCGCTTTAAAAGCCGAAATATCGTAAGCTGTAAAGCCGCTTTGAGCAACTGGAAACTGAGAGATAAAACATATCGACCTTTTTAACTGATGTCAGACGACGCGTCGACGTGGCTGTCGTTCGATTTAACATAAATTTTTCGATGTTGTGTTAAGACTTGATGTTACCTTGCCACCTGTCGATGAGGATGCCACTGCTGCTGTTACTGTTGATGCATGCAAATTCCAATAAACTAAAGTACCTTAGACGCGACATTTGATAAAGAACAGAACCGAACCGAACAGAAAAGAACGTAAGAGAAGAATGACAAGATGAGAAACAACCCCCCAGCGGCATTTTTCTTTAGCATTTCTGACAAGCTATAAAATTTTTATCAGCATTACTTTTATTTTGACATTTTACTGACATTTCACAAAAGTACTCGAAGCCAAACGCCTCCAGAGTGAAACTTCTACCCCCTCCACCCAAACACAGACACAGTTACACAGACATGAACTCATACGAGATATACATAGATAAGAGAAAAATGGTGGGCGTATAGCTTTCTCAATTGGGCGTGGCAAGGGACGGGGAAAAAGTTTTATGTGTAGCAAGCGCTTTTTCATTTACCAAATGGCAGTTGACCTTTTCCGTGCGACCAAATTGATTGCCAGCACGATTTGTCAACCCCTTTTTGGAACAACAACGACAACAACTTCAATAATAAACTAAAATTTATCAAGCTAACAAAATTGTTTACCTACAAATACAAAATCTGTAGCGAACAGTCGCTGACAAGGGTGTCAACTCCAATTATGCGTGAGACTGGCCCTGCCAACCTGTTGTGGAGCACTTTCATTTTCAATTAGTTTCGCCCCTCAAAAGTGGGCGTGTGACTTTCAACGCCTCGAACACAACATGAAATGGGCCGAGCCAAGCCGGGACAAGTCAAGTTGGGCTGTACCAAAAGGTTGTCTGGCGTTGAAAAGGGTAAACCTAACGGCTCTTAATGTTTATTATTATTATTGCATACTTTTGGGCGGACGCCACCGCCTGGCCCCGTTGATAAGCCTTAATGTGTTGCGGTGTTTCAATAAAACTTTATCATAATTGACATTTTAATGGTGTTGGCAAAAAAGTATTATAAAAAGAAAGAAAAAAACATTGCATACTTTCAAGCGCTTGTAGCTGTAATTTTAGATTCATTTCGCTATATATGCGGGCTTAAAAAGCGGCGAGGGTCTCATAAATATGACAAAGAGAAAGGTACATAATGTGTGATAAGTGTGCGGAAAAGCCAAAGGATGCGGTAACAATTGATATTTAGAAGCAGTCTAAAAGGAACAGTATACTTAAAATGTGATCTGAAAACTCTTCTGATAAGGAATGCATAGTGAAATTTATTACGTTCACCTATATTACAAATAATAAATTGGTTGAATTTACTTTGGCAAACTTTTTAGTTAAATTAAGTCGATGAATATTATCGTATTTTAAATTGAATTAGCGCAAAAGATTCTTTTTGAAATAACTAGGTTAAAATACTAAAATAATATATTTAAAATTAAGACTCTGAGTAAACTATTTCAAATATATTTAAACATACATTTTAAACGAATAATCACAGAAGTTTGTTGAAATATTCTGATGAAAGTTAAATATAAATACTATATACCAAAGCAAAAAAAAAAATAAAAAAATAGGTCTTTTTTTAACTTAAAAGGTTGTCCAATAAAAAATAAACACAGACATCAATTAATGAAGTTCCAATCAAAATACAAGAAAATGCTATAAAATTCTTATGATAAAATGCTGTTAAAAGAGCTGAAACGAATACAAGAGAACACATGAAAATGTGCTTATTTAAACATTACTGATTCAATTGGAAAAGGAAGTTGTGATACACGCCGTAAGGATGTTGGCGCGATGCGTTAGTTACCAGGGCTCCTGCGATAACATCAATGGCATATTGACGCGCGACTATGCAAAGGTTTGTACTCTATTTATACGTACACATATACATACATCTCAAAGGCAAAAGAGACATAGGGAAGAAGCAGATTCATTGGCTGCTGTAAATTGATTAGTCAATGGAAATTGTTTAACTCTATTACATTTTACTTACAGCTCTTAATGAAGTTTAGTAGCACTTTTTATACCCGTTACTTTAAAAATAAATAAAAGGGTATATTGTGTTCGTTGGAATGTTTGTAATAGGGAGCAGGAGACATCTCCGACCCTGTTAAATATATATATTCTTGATCGGCATCAATATCCAAATCGTTATAGCCATGTCTGTCTGTCCATCCAGTCGTATGAACAAAAGGATCTCTGAGACTATAAGAGATAGAGATAACAAACTTTCACTCACAGACTTCTATAAACCCCACGCAGATCAAGTTTGATTCAAGTTAAAGCTACGATCTCCACACCCATAGTGCTTTAGACAATACGTTTTTTGTGATACTTAACGTTATCTATTAGTATTATCAATTATTTCACTAAGACGCATTAATATTGGATAAGTAGAACGACAGTTATGGCGAATAAAAGCTTTCAGGTCAAATAAGTTTATTCTTTAAAGTACTTGTATATATATTGAAGTAACGGGTATCCTATGGTCGGGATCTCGACTATAGCCTTTTCGACTAGTTTTTCTTTTGAAAAGTGTTGCATAGAGTGGGCAGCATTCTTTATGTGAGGTCCACCCACATAGGAGTAGGAATTTCCCCAAACATCTGCTCTTTATAAAGCTAGACATCTGCACAGTTTATTGTTGTTTCGTTACAGTTGCCCAGTCAGGGCAGAGTCATATTCAAAACAAAGCTGAAAGGGCAACCAGTCGATTCCTTTGCTGTTTGTTGTGGGTGCCACATTCGGCTTAGATCCCCAGGGCAGCATATTTGCGGCATGGACTTAGCCAGTTTGCCAAAGCCAATGCCACTGTCAGTGACAGTTTAGAGTTGCAGTTGCAATTGTTGTTGTTGCTTTTTGGTAGAGGCAAGTTTTCACTTTATTGTCCAAGTCAAAGCCAAAGTCCAAGCCTGAGCCTAAAAACCCTTGCAAAAGGCAGTCGCCCAACAATGCAATAGCTACAGCAAGAGATACTGGAAAAAAATTACATAAGCAAACTCAAAGTCTAGGCCAGGCTATTGTGGAAACCTCTCTAGGCTACGCTATTCAGTTGTAAAGCTCAGTCGTAACTCGGCGACAAATGGAAAACTGACTGAGCTATGAATCAGGGAAAGACAGAGAGAGAGAGAGGGGGAAATGAGAGTTAGGCAAACAGACGGTTAGATAGCAAAAGGACAATGCTAGTTATTTTTCTTGCCAACCAAGGCGTACATAAAATGTGTCGCATGCATATGGAAGACAGTCTAAAACTGAGGATATGCTGGGGATATGGCTTGGAATTAGCAGGATGAGCTATAATAAAAACTAAGCAAGGATGTGGCTAACGATGTGTACAAAAGACAAAGCTCTCAGAAATGCTGTGAAATACCAAACGGAAACAGTAGTTCTATAATATAATATCCATTTTCTAGTCTTAGTATGCCATATGGAAGTGTTAGAGTAATAATATATAACCATGTTACACAGCATAAAATATCTGCTTGAAAATAATAATTTACAGATTTTGTTAAATGCTTAATTTGTTTGTTATTTTTATTTAATATTCATATAAAATGCAATAAATGCACACAGGATATAACTGTAGCAATTTTTGTGAAGTTGCATGTTCAATTAAATACTCTGTATGTTGATCTAAAAAGTTTAAAAATTCAATATTGACAAACAATGATGTAAATAAATTATTTATAATATAAACTAATGGTTTTCATTTTCAATTTTGGATAAACACAAGTAAGAGCAGTAGTATTTTTATACTCTTCATATTCTTATGAAACTATTATCGTTTAAAGTAAATATATTTAAAACTATTTCGTATATAAATATCTTACTTTTTCTTAAAAGACCATGGTCCATATAAATTTAATTCAACTCTAGCACAGCATTTTTATATCACTGTAAGCCACATTTGTCTTATCATAATAATTATATAATAACAGCACACGCACACACACACACTCATTTAAGGCTCATGCAGCGATTTTCGCACAGATTTTCTTAACGACTTTCGGGGACTATGGCAGTCTTGAGCTTAATTTGTTTGCCAAGAAAAGTGCAGGCTGTCAAATAGGAGTATTTTGTGCATATGTTGTCTGGCTAAAAGAGATTAAAGCTGCTAATGATTTCCTGATAACCAGCCAGAGAACTTTCTCAATGCCATCGGACAACAAGTTGTGCAACTTGTGCAACATGAGCAGCTGTCGGAAAGTTTGTAAAGCTGGTTATAAACGTTAATTACTGCATCTAATGGACATTTAGTTGTCGATTTACAATTGCAAAATGCAAAACAAGCCATTTTATACAAGTTTCTCACAACTTTCATACTCCCTTATCTATTATAGATCTACACGGACTGGGCCAACTATTATCTGGAGCGTGCCAAATCCAAGCGAAAGGTCACAGACTTGTCGGCTGACTGTCGCGATGGCCTCCTACTGGCTGAGGTCATCGAGGCAGTTACCAATTTTAAGGTACCCGACCTAAACAAGAAGCCAAAAAATCAGCAACAAATGGTGAGTGGAGAAATCTTTAAGTTTTAAAAATAAGTTTATGAATCTTAATAAAGACATAAGTTGAAGCTATTCGTCAGACCAGTGAAGAGAGAGTAAGAGGTTTGGTTCCTTACTCCTTGCATAAACTCCTGTTTGGCTGAACTTTAACATCTGAGAAACATGTTATTATCCTATCTACACAATGATTCAATAGCAAAATAAAAGTATAAAAGAATGTGCCGATAATATCAACGATGTAACATATCGTGGTATTTATGTATCTATCGATTGCTATGTACTTCAATAATTGAGTTATTGAAGAAATTCTTAATTTTTATTGAATCTATGTTTTTTTAAGTACCAGCGGCTTATTTTAGCCTTCGTTTAAAGCGGTAAAAAAATTAATTGCTTATAAAAGCATGAGGCAGTTAAGGCTTTATCCCAGAAATAAATAAAACAATTAAAATAAATACGCAAATTATAAGCAAATAACATGTAACTTAGTAAATATAAATTAAATATATAAATACATAGGCTGTATAATTTATGAAATATTTTTAATGTATAAATATCTAAAAATAAAACAACTACTTCTTCTGAAAAATGGCATACAATTTTGAATATTTGGACCCCGTACTTAAAAAAAAGTACAGGGGTCTATTGGGTTTGTTTTACCGAATATGTGCGTAACAGGTAGAAGGAGGCGTGGCAGACCCTATAAAGTATATATATTCTTGATCAGCATCAATAGTCGAGTCGATATAGCAATGTCCGTCTGTCTGTCTGTCTGTCTGTCTGTCTGTCTGTCTGTATGAACACCTAGATCTCGGAGACTATAAGAGCTAGAGACACCAAACTTGGTATGTAGGTTCCTCTATACTGCAGGCAGATCAAGTTTGTTTCAAAAATCAGCCACGCCCCCTTAACCGCCTGCAAATCGACATTGAAAATTTCATATCCAAATTATAAGAGCATTTTGAAAGCCAGAAATTTTTCACAGATGAAGATATAATTGTCCTAAATTTTTGGTGAAAATTTCATTTTGATCGCACAGTAAATAGCGAAGATATTCAAATAATAAATTTTGCTGTTTAATTCGTTGATGGCGCGTTGGCAGTAATTAAAACTTGAATATCTTGATAAAACAAAAAATTGATATTAACATATTATATAACAAATTGGCGTCCATTCATACGTGAGCTTTGGTGGCGAAGTGTACTGAGTCGCGGAGTCGGACAGTGATCGTGGGTTCGAGTCCTGCCGTGGGTGACAGATTTTTATTTATATTTGTTCGAATTCAATTTCATTTTATATTAAAACAAACTCAGTGCTTATTTAAAATGTAATATTAACATTAAATGTTAAAATATAAATTATTTCTTTTACTTTTTAATTGAGCACAAAAACAAGCAATATGGCCATTTAGGAGGATAAAGACATAAGTGCGAGAGTGGCTCAACACGTTGAACCTTTGTCTTTTGAAAATTTTTGCAATTTTGTCGCGGGTTCGATTCCCGGCGGGAACAATTTTTTCCCAGCTGATTTTAAGCTATTTTTTTTTAATTTTTACAATTTAATGAAATTGTTCTTTATGAATGTTATACTGACATTTAATTTTGAATACATGTTTAATCATTTCATTTAAATAATTGTATATTGGTATTTATATAAACGTTAAGTTAAAATTCTATGACAAATTCATGTTTATTATAAATTTACTGTGTAAATTTGAGCGGCGAAAAATTTAATATATAAGAGTTTATGGTAATCTTAAATATTATTTAGTTTTTAGAAGTGACTGATTTTGGATAGTAAGTACGGGGTCTCCGACATTCGAGTATGCTCGACTGTAGCACCGGCCGACTAGTTTTTATTTTTAGTTGAATTTGATATGCCAAAAATATTCTACAACTACATTTAATTTAAAGTGACTTCACGAACAAAACATGCTCCTCTGCCAATCCCATATTCAGCACTTTCTATTTCACATTTGCCTCAACCTTAACCTTATGCTCAAAATAAACCCTTCCCTTCGCTCCTAGGCCCACATACACACCCAACCACTTGCCCCTGAATTTTGTTTTTTTTTTTGCCGCCTCAAACAACAAAAGTTCCAACCATTCGCGCACGTGGAAAAATCTCTAGCTAGAATTTTAAGCTATCACCGCATGAGTCGCTCCTTTTTCCTTGCTGAAAAAGCGTTAATTGTTTTTTACACACACACAAATTCACATTCATACGTACGTTGAAATGAAGGTGCATGTAAATGCGTCCCAAAGTCGTATCAAACGTGAAAATATTTTCACAGTTTAATGTGTATGTATGTGTGACTGTGTGATGTAACGTCGTGTCTCAGCCGCATTTGGTTTATGCGAGTATACCCTATTATATTCTATACCAATGGAAGTAACAAACTAAATAAAATATTTGCAAAAAGCGAAAATTTAAACTTTCAAATCCATTTAATAAGCCACATAGTCCTTAGCATAATTAAGTAATCCAGTAATAATAATAATAATCACTGCGGACGGCAGTTTGCGCTAGTGACGAAGGCATTCCTTAAAATTTTCTTAGCCATGATGTATAAGAAATATATCTTAAATATTTATTTAAATCTTTTCAATTCATAAAGTTCAATGAAGAAAATTTAAAGAATCTTGTCGATTGCGTTCCACATTTGTCAGCTTTACTGTACAGGGTATTTATCTACTCAAACACTCTAGCCGAATCTGCCTCTTATACTCCGTCATTACGTGGTTTTTTCGTGCAGTTGAATAATACGTCAAATCGTCAACGTGCTGACTAACTGACTGTCTGAGTGTCGTTCAGGCCGAGGTAAGCACACACCCTTTTTTTCCCCTGTCATTTTTTGTTTGCCATTTGCCTGTGTGTACCACAGGGCGTATGACAAACTTTATGCACAGTGCTGGGCCAAATTCAGTTAGTCATTCTGCTCGGCATTTGGAAAATGATTTCCGCCGCGCTAAGCATTTGCCACCTGTGTTCCCTGATTTGATTTTGAAGCTGCTGCAGTTCATTGCATTTATGAAAATTGAGTTGAAATTTAAATTAAAAATAAAACTTTTACGGCTTCCTCGCATCGTTTTTAAATTACCGCTAAGAACAAATTTTTCTTTCTTCTCGTCTTGTCTGCAATTGCGTTTCGTTTTTTTCGTCTAGTACGTGAGCGGCGTTTTAAGAGTCGAAATAGACGACGCACAGAAGTAGACTATGCATTTTTTTTCTCTCGAAACCGGATGCCTTGAGCCTAGTTAGGAGCACAAACAAAGGCGTTCATACTGCGGCTGCTGGCTTGGCATATTTATACCTGATACCCATTCGAAATGGGTAAAGAAAATTGTTGTTTAAACTTGTAACATTGATGATTCTCTTTTTAGTGCTTATAAGTTCTATACTTCAATATTATTTTTCAGCTCTGGTCTGCAAATTTATTGAATTATAGAAACCATTTTTAAAATTGTATATGAATACATAAGAAAAGTTTTTTAATAAATTTATGGCAGTCGATATAAGTGACATTGTTCGCTGACATTGAAAAAAAAACTGTTATATCGAACGTTTGTTTTCAAAAGCAATTGTCATAAAAATCCTTAGGGATCTATGGAATACATATAAGAGTTGTATCACTGCGGACGGCAGTTCGCGTTAGTGACGAAAGCAGCACGAAGGGTGCGAAAGGCGACTAATCACTGCGGACGGCAGTTCGCGTTAGTGACGAAAGCAGCACGAAGGGTGCGAAAGGCGACTAACAATATATACAGCTAAGTTGGAAAATTTGCTACGACTGTCCGATCAGATCGAGTTATATACCGATCGAAAGGTTTAGTCTTAACTTACAAAATGGCATACTAAAACTTTTGCTAATTCACCTGGGTCATGAGATACGAGGGTGTAAGTGGGAGGGGAAAAATTTATATGATCGCAGCTTATGGAGCCGTTGGGGCTTTTACGTACAAGTTTTTATTTTTTAAAAATTCTTATCAAAAATACGCGTCGTTTGATACCTTGATGACCCAAATCCGATAACTGGTTCAAAAGATAAATAAATTTGAAAATTTTAGTAGAATACTAAAAATGAAGTGAAAAAGTTTCTTTGTTTGTCTGTTTGTCTGTTTGTCTGTTTGTCTGTTTGTATCAAAGCGCTAAAAAAGCGTAGATTTTATGATGGGGATTTGTTCATTTTTGAAAATCTAGAAATGTTTGTTTTACGACTTTTTCAATTTCCCGCTAGTTTAGCGGGAAATCGCTAAATCCGCTAAATTTGAAACCTCACCAGTTTCCATACCATAGTAGCTATAGATATGTTCTGGGTATCATTGGAAAGGTGTGCTTGAGGGCTTTTAGGCGTACCTTTAAACTTTTTTTCTAAAGTACTCAGGTAACATTTTACAGGTGAAATAAAGTTTTTAGCTTACATTTTGGCGATCTCTGACAAAACGGCTCTAACGATTTTTATTAAATTTTAGTATGTTGTAGTACGTAGAATTTTGCGTTTTTTAGTATATAAAACATAAACTTTGACCAAGGGATTTGGAAGATATTGCTTGTTAACTGAATGTATACATTTTTCTATCGGTCGAAAATCAGGTTTTAGTACGAAAAACTTTTTGGTTGTATGAGATATCTCAAACAAACTGACACAATAAGCATTTAACTTGGTTTTATATATTCTGTGCAAAGTTGGTTCAAATCGGACTACTATAACATATAGCTGTCATAGGACCGATCGGGGGAAAATGGAGTCTTAGTACGAAAAACTTTTTTGTTTTATGAGATATCTCAACCAAACTGATAAAATATGCATTTAACTTCGTTTTATATATCCTGGCCAAAGTTGGTTCAAATCGGACCACTATATCTATAGCTGTCATAGGACCGATCGGGCGAAAATCAAGTCTTAGCATAAAAAACTTTTTTTCACGAGATATCGTAACAAAACTAATAGAATATGCATTTAAGTTAGACTTATAGATCCTGAAGAAAGTTGGTTCTAATCGACCACTATATCATATAACTGTCATAGGACCGATCGGGCGAAGTCTAAGTCTTAGTATGAGAAACTTTTTTCTCACAGTAGGTACGGGGCTTCCGACAGTAGAGTAGCACTTAAGCGATGCGAGCAGGGGCGGAGCCCCCTAATTTTCTTTATAATTAAAAAAAATTTTTTTTTAAATATGAAAAAATATTCAACAATGATAAATTTACAATGTCAAAAGCAAAAGCAATTGCAAAAATTTCTGATATCCCACAAAAAAAACCTCTAAACGAGGTAAGTCTAGTGACGAAAGAATTTCCAGCCCCAAAATTTTGATATCCAATTTTGTGACGAACAAAATTGAGTTTAATATAAAAATTTTAAATAAAAATATAAATTAATAAAAAAAAACAATTGGCATTCGGCACTGCGCAAAAAGTAATTTTTATGTACAAAGAAGCTCACCCTTTTTGCGCCAGTGCACAAGGCCAATTGTTTTTTTTTATTTTTATTTTTTTTTAAAATTTTTATATTAACTCAATTTTGTTCGTCACAAAATTGGATATCAGAAATTTTGGGCTGGAAATTGCTTTCGTCACTAGACTTTTACCTCGTTTAGAGGTTTTTTTTGTGGGATAATATTTTCTTCTAAATATATTTTTAGGAATTATAGGAATGATAAAAGGTATTTTCAAGTCAAGCAGGCTTGTAAATAGGCGCTTTGTACTTTGTTTTTTTTTCTTCTAGATTTTCTTTTTTTTATTTACGCTGCGGCAAGTTCATTGCCGATATATATGTATCTGTGTGTTTTTGTGTGTGTATATAGGAGTGCAAACAGAGCCCATGAAATAAAAATTTATTTCAACTTTGTCAGTTTTTTGGTAACTGACGTTTTGCATATTAAATAGCCAAACAGCTAGCGAAATAGAGTGCGAAAGAGAAAAAGGAGAAGATAGCGAGCAAAAGAGAGGGAGAATCTTTTGAGAAAATGATAAGCTCAGCTAAACGTGCGATGTGGCACGTGCTGCACCAGAACCTGACAAATTGGCAGTGCGCCTTCAAGTGGGCGTGTCTCTTTCGCGTTGACGTATGTGACATGGGCGCCAAATTGAGTTAGTTGCACTGCACTGCATTTAAGCAATCTGGAGGAGGGGTTGTGAAGGGGGCCGGGGTGGGACTAACTGCCACTCCAAGCGCAAACTCAATTTGGCAATGGCTGCGAAGCAATTTTTCAACCAAAATTAGTCGGTAGCATGCGAAATGTTTTTGTTCAAAGTTTCTCCTGTAGTATGTGTGTTTTGTGTACTGGTGTGAGTATGTATATGACAAACATAGCTCCTGCGGCTCTATGAATATTTACAAATATCTACGGGGTGTTTTTTTTTGGCCAGCTAAATATGCAGTGTGAAAATTTGCACAGTTTCGAAAAAGGAGCTTCGTATACTCTATGAACATCTTTGGATTACATCAAAAAATCTTTGCCAAATATATAGGTGTATCAAGACACCTTAATTTAATACAACTCAAAGGTTGTTGCGTTAACTAAAATTAATTAAACTGATTTTAGATTTTAGAGTGATTCGGAACCATTAGAATTTTCTGTTGAAATTACGGCATTGTTCACACAATAAAGTTTCAAGTCAAGCAAATTTAAACCCAACCGAAAATATGTTTTTGTAATACTTTAAAAAAAAATTAAAAAAATAGAACTGATTTTAACATTTTTAAATACGAGTAATGCACCTTTTTTTAAGTAAATATATTTAAATCCTATTTTGATTAAATTACTTTACATATATTTTTTTTAATTTTCTCCAAAATTTAAGTGATTTATAATTTTGTGAATAAAAATAAACAAATAATTCATTTTAAAAAATATATAATCGCTGCGGTCCCTTATTTTATTTCCTGCTGTATTTTTCCACTCTTATTTCAATTTTGCTTCGAAGCTATGAGCTTAGTATTAACTTTACAATCAGGCTTTATGCTTCTCTGTCTTTTGCCATTGCAGACTTCATTTCAAAATTAGTATGCTCGATTCTAGCTTTTGGCTGGGCTTATAACAATGGCTAACGCATCTTCTGCTGCTGATGCTGTTGCTGCTGTTGGCCGCGTTTTCCATTTCAGCGCAAACAAACAAAAGCATTTGGAATATTTTTCCCATTTCCATGACTGCAGCTGGGCCATTGTTGCGTTTCATTTTCAGTTTGTTTTTCATATTTGCACGGTGAAATGAAAAATCAACGCGCTGTCTGAAACCCCTTTTCCCCATTTTGCCACAGTTATTTCTTGGCAAAAAACTCAGTCCAAGACACATTCAAATAAATTCAATAAAAACAAATAACACGCAGCGTCGAGTTGAGTGTAGACTAAAGTAAATTTTATCAACTTTTAAATCAAATATTAAACTTTTAGTTTTCATTTTCATTTTCTTTCCTTTCTTTGCCGCGTGGTTCACTTCAAAGTTTGTAATAAACTTTTTCTGAGTTTCTTTTTCTGCTTTACAAACTTTACATGTATTTTTTCTCGTTCTTCTTCCTCGCCTTTTCTACCACCAACTTGCAACACGTACTGCAATTTTTTACCACTTTGGTTTTGCTTGCAACGTTTTTTCTAATGAGTGACGACGACAGCAGGTCCTGTAGTCAAATGTGGGAAAAAATTTCACTCACATATACACAAGATTCTTGACTCAGGACTCGGGCAACTCGCTTGCAATGAAAGAACTCTTAGAAGAGAGAGAGAAAGAGAGAATATAACTCTTGAAAAATCAGCGAAACGTAAAAGTGTTCAAAGTCAACTTTGAAGACGGCACTTGGCAATGCATTGAAAAATACCAGCGAAAATTCAAGAAACCAAACAAGCTTTAAAACTGAGTTCAAAATCAGTTTGTATTATAGAGCTGTATTATTTTAAATTTAGAATGAAAATTAAAAGTCCAATTTATTAAAAAATTTATTAGTTATTTTTAAAATTACCAATTGAAATATCTTTTCTATAGTTGCTTATTGATATTGTGAAACTTCAAACTATACTTTTATAAGTAGAATTATAGTATAATCATGAACAATAAATCTCAAAAAAGCTTTTCAAAAAACATTCAAATAAAGAATTTTTCAATATTTCTAGTTCATTGCAACCTATTTTCGTTGCCCTTTTATAGATTTTATTTTAAATTGCTTTTCTTATTTATGCCAAAGGGGCAGTCTGAGCAAAATTCTCAATGAATTTTAATACCTTACTAATTTGATTTTGCCCGGGCAGTCAGTTGGCCTGTTGGATACTGCTTTACTCCCCCTTCTTTATTCCTCCTTTACCCGCTTTCAAAGCTGAAAACCCAAGCATACTTGTAAATGGCAAACAGCAGGGAAAAGCCAAACTTTCATATATTCACACATGGAAGCTTTTTCAATCAAATATGTAAATAACATAAAAGTAAACGTAATGTCTTAAAAGAGAAATTAAATCAAAACAAGCTACGGCTGCATCTTATATAATTGGCCATCTCAGGTCCATCTAGAGCTCCATTTGCCTCGACTCTGACTTGCTCTTTCAGTTCAGCGAACTAGAGCTGAGAGTGTTTTGTGACACGACGCACAGTGGGACAGAAAGGGTGGGGGTGGGATTTAAATCATTTTTTCGATGAACGCGATTTCAAAAAAAAAAAATGCATTCGATAGAGAAATCTCCAATGATTACAAATCCAAAAGATTTTTGAAATCAGGTAAAAATTGTGGGCGTGACAGCCTCTCAAAGTTGAAAAATTTTTTAGTGCGCGCACAAATGTGCAAATTTTACTAAAAATGCTAACTTTAAAACGGATTTGTTGTCAAGTTATACGTCCGATCTTTATGTTTTTGGTTTAATATGAAATGTACATTCATTTCTAATTAAATGCCGTAGAATTTTGTTTCTTCACGTGTTGGCTTTTTATCCCAGCGATGTTTAAAAAGAGCACTAAAATTAGGCTATTTTTTGACTTTGATGGAATAGAACAAAAATTGGACTCCGAAGGACTCCACCCCACTATAACAGCAGTCTTCGGTAATCAATTCTCTATCCAATCAACCCCGGTCTTTCTTGCGTCCAGCTGCGTCAAAGAGAGTTATTGGCCAAAAACTGATGCAACCTCGCAAAAAAATGGCGTTAGAAGAGGAAGAGCGCAGTACAATTACATACGCTTTCGCTATGCCAGGCATCATACAAGATTTTTTCAAAAAAAAATTTTTTTTTTTTTTTTAACTATCATAACAAAACTATTTTAAATACTTATTAATGTTGTTAAAAATATGAAAAAAGATTGAAATGTATATTTTGGGCAAACACAAATTGATTTTTTTTTTAATTTAACATGTAAAATATGCACTGAAAATATTTTTCAACTTTGACCGAAGGCCCAGAATTAACCAGAAGGCCTATCAAGCCGTATAAACCCTCATTTTAAAGCTTAAGAAGTTTTTTATCAAATGCTTTTTAAATTTTTGAAATATCTTTATTGGTTCAAAAGATTTGATTTTAATACAGCAAAATGAGAGAATGTCCCACTGTGCGACGTAACATGAAACATCGAAATAATGCTCATATCTTGTTAGAAGTTTGCTGAATCGAAATTTTTTATATTATTTTTGGCTACAAAAATACTAATTGAAGTTTCATACTTTTATAAAAAACCATCTATGTGTACATATAGTATGTATATATTTTTATGCTAGCTTGGTTTTGACACAGAAAAAAAATTTAAACAATTTTTATATTAACTTGGTTTTGACACAGTAGAAAAATTAATCCAATATTTTAACAAAACAAGGTTTGGATGCATACATTTTTAAGAATATTGTAATTAACACTATTTTTTTGTGTGAGTCAAAAATCAAGAAATATTAGAAATGTATTGAGTACATAAAATTATTGTCTGCATAAGATATTACTATGGCTTGAACCATAAATATTGGCTCAAGGGATCTGCGATCCGAACAAACATTTTACCTTATAATTCAAGCCATCAAATGAAACTTTTTTATTAATTTTATGTATATTCTAAAAATTAAAATTCACCAATATTTAACTCTACAATATTACTATAATATATAATAATATATAATAAAACTAACTTACTGAAACGTGCAATGTTCGATAGCAGTTTTTCGCACTCTTTAAACCTAAAAGAAAACCTCTTTCAACTTTCGATATTTATTATTTTGAGTTGTCCTGGTTTTATTGAGAACACTCTCATCTCTAGCTGATCTGTCTTTTGCAGGCAACGCCTTTTGTTGCCAAATTGCTATTGTAATAGGTTCTTGCTATCTTAGTTATCATTGTTGTTGTTCCCGTTGTTGCTGTTGTTACGTATATTTCTGTTTTTGCAGTTATTGCCTTTATGACTTTGATGTTGTTGTTGTTGCAAATGGTTATGCTTGTCTTGGCCGTTGAGCTGCTTTTGAGTTGCCTTTTCCATAAGCTGTTTGCAGTTATTAGCAATGCAGAAACATGCTAAAGTCAATTATTATGTAATTAAAGTAAAACAATAGCTCGATTAAATGCGCTCAACTGCTTTGCACAGAGAATTTCCTACACTAATTTGTTGTCTCAGCATGGATGAATGAGCTCTTATATATTTATTTTATGACAGTTTTAGGCTAAACTTTCTCTCATGTTTAAAAACAGTTTAAACTTAAGATGTTTGCAAAGTTGATTGATTGCATTTCAGATTACAAACAATAAGAACGATTTGTATATAAAGAAATAATATACATTTTTTAGTGTAAGAATAGGTATTGAAATTGAATTATTTTCGAATTCTTTGCTGAAGTATAATTACAAAATTGTAATCTAAGCGGTGTTTCAGTTTGTTCTCCCAAAAAATATTTTTTTCAGTTACATATGTATATAAAAGATAAATTATAAAAGCAGACCCACTTATACTATATGGGAATTGGTCTACCAAAAATGAAACTCATCAAATCATTGTGCTTGGGGGTCTCGTGGCTAAGACACCCAAAACAATTTCCTTACATTTTACTTTTAAATAACTTTAATTTATTTAATTGATTTTGTTAGCTTTTAGAATTACAATTTTTAATATTAAGAAATTGATTCTACGGACTTATCATTTGTATAATAGTCTTACCACGTAAAAATGTATCTTATACTTTTATATTTTTATATTCTGTACATTAATATCTAGCTCAAAAATGAATTGAAAATACCCAATTAATAAGTTGCTTTAACTTTAAAGTTTTAAATAAGGCAACATCATTTCCTTGTTTAAACTATTCGTTAGCATTCAATTTGTTGGCGTTATCATTAATGCATCTTTGCCTTTAGCTATGCAAATGTGGGGGAGGTAATCTGAGCAGAGCTTCAGTTGATTTCAATTGGTACAAGGCTTTGGGGCGTAAGTCTCTCGAATGCATAAAATAGCCTCGTCCTCTTTTTTCTTCTTTCTCCTCCTGCAGCACCTTATCCTATCAGCCATTTGCAATGTTCGATGTGCGATGCAGAAGCTGACGTTGGCTTTATCTAAAATGAAATCTGCTTAGGTAGGAAATGCCGACAAGAGTAAACGGTAAAGGAATTGCCACCAGGGGAGGCGCTGAGCATATTCAATATATACTTGTGCTCTACATTAAATTTTTATCGAGGAAACGGTTTCCTTATTTTTTTTTTTTTAAACAACATGTGCAATGTTTTTTTTATTATCTCCTGTTGTTTTTAATTGTGCAAACAATGCAACGCTTTTATGGCCACATTAACGTTATCAATCTCGAAAAGGGGCAAGTAGAACAAAGCTTTCAATTGGCTAAATTTAGTCGACTTGCACAAGCTGCCACACACAAACAAAAACGAAAAAATCTGTGTTGCAATTGGGAGAGAAAAAAGTTTTGTAACCACAAATCAGGCGGTAAAAACTTCTGGTCGGCCTTTTGCACGTGCTGCGCCCATAAATTCCGCACACAAATTAAGTTTCTGTAGGAGTGGTGAGCAGGGGGTGGAGTCGGACAGCAGCCAATCAATGGCCGTGCCACAAGTTGCATAAATTAACCGTTGCACGTGAACAGCAACAGCAGGCAAAGGAAATTCAAAAAAGTCACACAAAACTTTCAAGTACAGTTATTTCATTAAAGCTGAATTCCCTTCATTTTGGTATCCGTTTTCCTTTCCAGTATTTTTCGATTAGATGATATGTAACATTTTAGCCTTTAAAATCCGGTATCATAAAGTTGACTATCAAAAAGTTTATTAAACATACGCAGCGTATGCCCTTAAAACCGAACTACCATAGCAATAATTAGGCAATTGAAACAAAAAAATCTGTGAAATTGGGGAAATATTTGCAAAAATTGTTTTTTTTTATATATTTTATTACACTAGAGTTATAAAAGAAAATTAAAGTACGTTTTTTTATTTTGACAAAAAAGTAAAAATATTATTAAACTATTGACATTGTTAATATAAACTAGTGGGCCGGTGCTACAGTCGAGCATACTCGACAGTCGGAGACCCCGTACTTACTAAGGAAAAAACTTATAATGGAAAAAAATTAAAAATAATTTAGTTAACTTAAATGCATATTCTATCAGGTTGATTACGATGTCTCATGAAACATACTAAGACTTAATTTTCGCCCGATCGGTTCTATGAGAGCTATATGATATAGTGGTCCGATTAGAACCAACTTTGGACAGAATATATAAAACCAAGTTTTATGCATATTCTATAAGTTTGGTTACGATATCCCAAAAAACAAAAAGTTTTTCATACTATGGCTTGATTTTCGCCCGATCGGTCCTATGACAGCTATATGTTATAGTAGACCGATTTGAACCAACTTTGGCAAGGATGTATAAGACTAACTCAAATGCATATTCTATAAGTTTCGTTACGATATCTCATAAAACAAAAAAGTTTTTCATACTAAAACTTGATTTTAGACCGATTGTTCCTATGGGCGCTATATGATATAGTGGTCCGATTCAAAAAAGAAACAAACTTAACCTGCATGCACTATAGAGGAATCTACATACCAAATTTGGTGTCACTAACTTTTAAATTGCTCTTATAATTGGGATATGAAATTTTTTTTTCGATTTGTGGGCGTTAATAGGGGCGTGGCCGAATTTTGAAACAAACTTGATCTGCCTGCAGTATAGAGGAACCTACATACCAAGTTTGGTGTCTCTAGCTCTTATAGTCTCTGAGATCTAGGTGTTCATACAGACAGACAGACAGACAGACAGACGGACAGACAGACAGACAGACAGACAGACGGACATTGCTATATCGACTCGGCTATTGATGCTGATCAAGAATATATATACTTTATGGGGTCTGCCACGCCTCCTTCTGCCTGTTACGCACATATTCGGTAAAACAAACCCAATAGACCCCTGTACTTTTTTTAAGTACGGGGTCTAAAAACAAGGTTGCCAAACGATTTTATACCGAACTCCAAAGAACCGGTTCGGACCTTATTTATTTAAAGTTCATAGCGAAAAAAACTATATATATTTTATAATTTTTTTATTTTGATAGCTAAAAATAAATTTTAGCTTGATTCTACATACAAACTACATATATTTCAAATTTTTTTTTATTTTGATAGCTAAAAACAAATTTTAGCGTGATTCTAGCATAGTAAGAATATAAAAAATTCATTGTCTTAAATTACAGATTTTCTATAAACATTTTAATAATATGCTGTCCTAAATTCATATATTAAGCTATTTAGATTAAAGAACTATAATTTAGCGCTTATTTATTTATACTTTTAATGGAGTAAGGGTACAATTAATTTTATTTTAATCATTGGAAAGTGATAAATTTTAAATATTTTTCTTGCTGTGAATATATATACTAACGTCACAACGGAAAAATCGATATAATGGGATTGAAATAAGTGAGTTATTTAATCTGAAATTGATGTATGTTTAATTTGATCAATTGAATTGCATTTAAAGAATTTAAGTTTAAACAAGAAATATAAGCATTCAGATTTAACCAATACTTTTAAGATTCAATCTGTCGATTGTTTTGCTTCTAAATGTTTGTTATGCTTGTTGATCAATTGTTGTTTTGTTTTGACATACCCAAGAACACAAATTGCTCCACACTATTCTTGCAGTTGTCGTTGTTGTTAATGTTTTCGTTTTTGGCCGCGCATTCGTCAAAGTTTCGCAAAGCTTTGCTAATTACAAATGTAAATCCCCACATGAAATGAATGTATGTGTGGATGTGTGTGTGTGTGTGTGTGTGTTTATTTGTATATGTGTTTGTGAGTGTACTGTTGGACTCTGTTGGAGCTTTTGGCGCAGTTCCAGGACGTCGACTGATGCTTAACTGTGACCAGAGTCTGCAATAATTGTCAATGAAAGGACACAAGACCCGAAGCTGGGTATTAGCCAGAGATAACTAGCCAGGACATGTTTGAACTTGTCGCCTGCTGTGTGGCTTGTGTTGTCCTCTTGTTTTTGGCGGACATTTTGGGAGTTTTATTTTCCACATTTTTGTTGCTGTTAGTATGGCGGAAGTGCAATAGACTTCATGTGGAAGCCACATTCGAAAATTGTGTAGAAACTAATTTTCTATTTTTGGTTGCAAAACTCTTGCCAAGATTCACGCACTTAATTAAACACGGCGCAGATCGGATTGAATAGTTTCTCTCCGCCTCTGTTGACTGGTGCTTCACCTCCATCTCTAATTGCAGCTGCCAGCCTGCCAGGCAGTCAGATCTGGCCAAGACTTCAAACGCTACACGCTTCACGGCACACTGCCGACCTCATTTCCCTTTGGCTCGCCACAAGATGCGATGCTAAATTTAAACAGATCCCAAGTATTTTACTACTTACAGAGGTATACACATATGTGTTTTTACATACTATCTGTTTGTATATTGGGGTATATGTAAATATATACACTTGCCACGCGAGCACAGGTTTTTCTTCAGATTTATGAGCATCATTTTGGGTCACCATTTTTATGGCAACTGCTGAAGGCCAGAGCAAAAGTTAGCAGTAATTTATCACTTAGCTGGATTATATATTCCATAATCAACCCAGGAACCCAATGCGAAGGAGGTTAGCACTTTTTAAGATCCGGTGAAATTTATAGTCCGTTTTGTGCAATTTTCTTTTTATTGGTGTAAGGGGCATCTTAACTTCGTATACAAGTTTAAGATATTAAAGTGATTAAAAACAGAAGTGCGATTTTTTAACAAATTTATTTAGAAATTTATATTATATAAAATTTTAAAATAATATTGATACTAAATACTCTTAAAACTTATTGAAGATATCCATAAAATATTTCCGTTTGGTATATTATTATACCTTAAACGATCATATCTCTCTATAATAATAGAACCATTTAACGGAAATATTTTCCTACACTATTACTAAAAATACTTTTTCAAATAAGTTTAATTAAATTTTGTTTAAATCAATTTTGCATCGGACTATCAGGTTATCTTTTGCACATGCAAAACAATCGATATTAAACAATGCTTAGAGTTATTATTGCTGATTTATGTATCTTCAATTGTCTTTTGACAATTTTTTAGAGTTGACCACAAGTTCGCTATAAATCATATTTTATGAGAGCAACTGCCACGACTTGGCCTACTTTTAACCAGCTGTGACATGAGCATAATTCTTTGAAGACACTCGTGTCGCTTCTTCCGCTGATTCGAATTGTCTTGTTTTATAATTGCTGCACGTTTTTTCAATTACAATTTATGAAACTATTGAACTCGCAAATTTTTAATGAATGAATTTTTAAGCAAGTTGTCAAGTCTTCATGTCGTCAGTCACTTGACGAGTCCAAAATATTGAGAATAAAAATCCATCTAGAATTTATTGCTGCCGCGGAGGCTGTGAATGGTTGCTGCTTGATGACTTATTGAAATTCCATTTAAAAATTGTTTACTCATTGCGCCCAGAACGATATAACAGACTCACACGCACACACACGTAGACGCACACACCCACAAGTGTGCGATCAACTGTCAAGAAAATCAAAATCAAAATTGAACAACCGAAATTGTGTTTATGTCTGGGAAGCAGCAAGCAAAACAAAATGCAAAAGCAAAACAAGGCAACAATCTCGAAAAGATGAGAAAGATGGAAGCAACAGATCAGCCGACAGCTACAAATACAATTTGCTCTCTAGCAACATTTTCAATTCAACACGAAAAGTTGCGCAACATTTAGGCTGTCAACATTTCAATGCTGAGCAGCATTTGGCGGGTTCAATTATTGCATTATTGATTGTAAAAAGGCTGAAATTAATAATATATATATGAAACAAAATAATGCATATTGCTAGCTATCTTCTTTTAAATAATTCATATTGATTATTAGAAAATTAAAATTAAAGTTACAATAATAATTATTATAATAATATTATAATATTGGCGGGGGTGTGTTTTATAATATTATTATAATACGCGTGTACAAAATATATAATTTAAGCATAGCTTTAGATATGTAGCTACAGTTCGATCGCACTTACAGTTAGCCAAGTAATTGTGTTAAAAAAATAAAAAAAAAATAATACTTAATTTAACAAATTCATATTTTGTTAATATGATTTTTTATTTTACTGTGTTGGCTTATAATTTTTAGAGGAACACAAAAAGAAAATAATACGATCTATTATGCGCAATTAATTAAATAAAATACGTGCTATTTTATTTTGTTAAAACAATTACTTGCCCAATTGTGGTGCAGCCGTTAAAATACTTTTCAAGTCGGTGTTGTCTTCATCTGTCTGCAACATTTCAAACGCTAGCAACTCAGCAATTTTCCAGCTACAATGCCCGCCAAATGCTTAGCAACATTGCAGCTGAAAAAGACACATGAACCAACAATAAACCAGTTTTTCGCCAAAAGACAACACACCCCCGCCAACAGCTGGTCGAGCAGCAGAAAACAATTGTAGCATCTGGAATAGGACGATCGAACATGATCGTACAAAATACGAGTCGATCGAGACGAAACGATCAACCGTTTCGACTTACGTTACGATCATTCACGAACTTCTTCTGCAGTCGGCAACCAACTGTTGCTGTCGTCAGTTGTCAGTCGCATTGCGTACAAATCGCGTACGATTCTTTCAGACACGTCCGAAGTACGAAAAAATAAGTTTGTTTTGATTTGAATCAGCTAAAAACATTTGCCCATAAATTGATGGCTCGTTAAAAGCTACTTATGGCAAATAAGTGTTTCGATCATGTGTGTGTGTAATAAATAATATTCTAAAAAAAATTGATAATTGTGCAAATTATGTTTAATTAGAGGCAGCAAAAAACTATTTATAGAAATTGTCTTATGCTGATTTCATGCAAAATTTATTGAAGAAATTACTACAGCAATCAAAAATAAATAAGAAGAAGAAATTGACTTAATTGTGCGAGTTGATTGCTTTAAATGTTGCAACAATTAAAAATTGTTTGAAAAGTTTGCGCGACTCAGCTAAGCGATTGAAATCGCCTTGCTCCAATTGTTGGACTTCACTTTCTGCTGCTTTTTAGCCACTTGAGTAGCCTCCGCATGCGGGTCAAGTAGCTGGAGACGGATCTGGCTATCGACAGAGGTAAATTTTGTTAGTTTTTCAAGTTGGAAGATGTTTATCAATTTTCCGTAAAATAAAACGCCAGAAATTAACATCAAATCAACATAAACAATGACGAGTCATAAAAAAAAGAGAAGCCAACACACAACACGCATGCCACAGAAATTGGACCCTCAACGCAGTGAAAAAACCTCTGGGCTAATTATCATGACACCAACTGTCAAATGACAGGCTTGAGTGCCACGCCTTCTATTTAGATATATTACCTACTTACCTACCTACGCACAATTTGCGCTGCGTGTTTGTGTCCTTCTTCTAGTTGCATGCAACATTCAAACATTTATGACTTTCCCCGGACTCGAATTCGGACTCGAACTCGGATTCAATTTCGGATTCGTTGTTGTCCCCTTTTTGTATATCGGACCTTTTACCTTTAACTTTGCCTCGCCTTTGTTGTACGCAACAATAAAAACAACAACAATAGCAACAATTCACCTACATTCATACATAACTTGGCCTTTTGTGGCAAGGCGTGTGCGGCCAAAATAAAGTACGTGCCCATATTCCAGTTAACAGAGGCACACAGCTGTTAGTCCAGAGGCCTAGCTTCAAGGGGGTCTGAAATCGATAGGTTCAAATGATGAAATAATTAATAATAAGAATTTATCGATATGATTCTAGCAGCTGTTTTTGCCTTAATATGCGATACCTAAGTTTGTAAAATATAAATAATCAAATATAATTGCAGCTTTCTATCTTTATATTTAAACTCTTCTCAAGAAATTTCTATCTTTACAATATTTTTCTGCCATCGTATTTTTTCTTAATTAATATACTTTCTAAATACGATAGAAGTTTGAGATTGAGACTCTTAAACTTACACTCAAATTACTGACAAAATCACACAATAATCTCAGAACGTCTTAAAATTATTAACGATTTTGCATAAAATGAGCCCACAGGTGCTTTATGTATTCAGAAAATGCCATTTTTCTGATCTTCGATTTTATCTCTATAAATATTTATTTTAATGTAGCCCCATTGTACTTAACACCACTGTTTGATGTTCAAATCATTGTCACGTTTATTAACCTAACTCACTACTTTGTGGGCTGTATTAATATCACAGATATTTATATCTATAGTTTCATTTACAATTCTAATATTTTTGTAAAAAAGTAATTGTTTTTGATTTTCGCAATAATGCCTCTGCTCATTAGCTCATAAGCTTGCTTTTTAATGCTTGTATATTAATCACGTCCATTGCTTATTTTTCAAATATTTCTAAATTTCTTTTTTGAATCCCTTGTTGTGTTTCCCTATACGCCGCAGTCGCTCTTTTATGTCATGCACATCTTTTTACCTTTTTTTCCTCATTTCATTGAATTTTTACCTAGTTTATTGTCGCTTTATTTTGTTTAGCTTCATAGAATGGACCAACTGGAGATGTTTGGTATTAAATGAACCATTTGAAATACAAATTACATAATTATAATTATTATTTTTATTACGAATGTTGTTGTTGTTGTTGTTACTGATGACCCTATTATGCGGCTCCCTGTTGAGGCATTGTTATCAGCGCCTTGTCAAAATTTTAATAAACTGACAGCATCGACACCACTTGTGTGGTTTCTCCAACTCTCTATGGCAACTGGTCCGTCAGTAGCTTTGGGTTCGTGGGGTCGCCACCCCGCTGTGCGTTGAACCCAAAGTCAATGCCGGCTATCAGTCAGTCAGTCAGTTGGTTAGTTAGTTAGTTAGCTGGTTGGCTTAGATCAGAGCTAAGACCAGCTGCAAAAGGCGGCTAATGAGCTTTTATTTATCAATGACAGCGCGGGCAGAGATTGAGATAAATAGACAGAGAGAGGGAGAGAGAGAGAGAGAGATGGCAATTTTGGGCGCTTCATCATGCCCAGAAAGTCTGACTTAGCTTCGACTCCCCTCACTACCTTTCTTTGCTGTCAGAGAGCTTAGCTGTTTATTAATTTTACAAGATTTGGGACACATTTAATTTAATTTCTGAGTAATTCGTACAAAGCCAGCATCAACTTAAGGTGTCGTTGGTGCTGTTGGTTTTATTTCTGGCCATATGACCATATGCACCATTACTGGGGAGTCTGGAGTTGCAGCTGTCAGCTGTTGGCTAGACAGAATTAGGCTTTTTGTCTAGCCAACTAAAACGACAGCGGCTGTTGCAACGGTTTTTGGACTTTGGCCTCGAGCCGCGTATGCCGCACATTATTGTTGCCTGCCACTGCCACATGATGAGTCACGATTTCGAGTGCGTCCATGTGTGTGTATGTGTGTGTGTGCCTCACTCAACATGTGGCATACAAAAGCTGTGCAAGGTTATTGCTTCAATTGGAAAAAATTTTATAACTCTGAAACAAACCTTTAAAGAAATCTTGAACTTATACAAAAGACACTAACTCTAACTATCTAACTTGAAATATCTGTATCATATTATTTAGTTAAGCTTACATTTCATCGGTTTAGGAATTACAAAGAATGCTTTAATGAAACAGACAAAAGCTGCAATTGGAAATATATATTTTAATCTTTAGTTCAATATTTAAAAATTGTGTATAATATTATTTAATTAGCTTCAATTTCTGACTCTATTTAAAGCACGAAATAATTAAAAAAATAAACCTAATAGAATATTTTATAACTTTAAACATAAAACTTTAAAATTAACAGAATGAAATTTTAAAATTAAGGACACTAATAAATAAAAATTTTAAACTAGGAGATTCAAAGCGCAAAGTTTAACTTGTAGATTTTAATACAATACAATTTGAACACTTTTATTCCTAATCAATTTTAGGGCCAACATAATGATCTTCTTAACCAGCTTCTGATTTATAAGCTAGATTTTAAAGGAATTCGCATTAGCTTAGCAGAATATGCAGAATTCTATGTATTTAGATCACACTTAGTTTCACATTTCTATGGCTTTCAGAGGTTCCACAACTCCCTGCTAATTGAGTCTAAGAGTTGCTCAACTAATTGGCAAAACAATTTATGGCTTTACAAATACTTTCCACACCTTTTGCGCACATGCCAAAAATAATTGGGCACAATTGAGCATTGGAAATGTGTTTTGCAAATTGGACAAATGTGTTGCGGAAGTTGTTACCAGACACAGTTAGGAGACACTGACAGAGTGAGAGAGATAGAGAAAAGGAAAGGAGGGAAACCGAAAGACAAGAGACATAGAGACAAATACCGTTGCCATTTGTCGTGCACAAATCGATTAGAAACGTTTCGAATCGAAAGGCAGGCTGAAAGTTTTGACCGAGTTTTGCCTATGGCATTAATGTGCGGACTAACCTTACAATGTGCCTGGCTGATTAGCAGGTCTTAGGCTGGTTGCATAGTTTTGGCCAGACCAATCGTATTTTCGGACTATTCGCTAGCAAATTTATGTTCACTCCCAGTGCACATTACATATGTATAGGGTAGCTTAGACTAAAATACAAGTATTTGAAACTAATGTAACTTCATACCTATAGATGAAGAGTATTTAGCCAAAACTTTAACATCTATATCTTTTATGTTAGATTATCAAATATTAATGAAATTTAGAATTATCTTTTAAATTAAGAAAATTCTGAACAAAATATATACATTTAAAAAAAATTAAGTTTTGTAGTACTTCTTCTCAATTTTGCAGCCATATGTTTCTATGTTTTTAAATCCAGTATTCATCACATGTACACGTTGAAGTTTAGACTGTTCTATATTTTACCTGTTAAGTAGATAAGTCTTACTTTGAAGTAAGTCACATTAACATTAGTATTTTTGTCTCAACTATTTAAATTTAATGCTTTTGCATATATGGTATCAACTTAAGTTAAAATTGGACTTTCTACCTTTTATTTACTATGAAAAAAGAAATAACACAAGATTTCTACTTTTTGTTACATTTGTTGTGTATTTTTGATATTTAAAAACTAAAAAGCAGCAGATAGTTAAGCATTTTGTGTCGTTGGTTTAAATAACGGAATCAAAGGTTTTATTTCCAAACTGAAACTATTTCAGCATTTTGGAGGTCAGGTTCACACCATAGCTACCTTTCCGAGGAACTTCTACTAGGACACGCCTGAAAAACCTCGTTTTATTTGAATGAACTACTGCATCGATTTATGACTTTCTAGTTTATGATTAAACGTATTTTGATTGTCGGTATATTCAAAGCAATAGTCAATTGTTCCCGCCATATAATTAAAATGAAATTCGCCCACGAATCGAGCAAAAAAATGGAAGTAAAACTTTTGGTTGAAGTTTGCCGCCAAACTGTGTTGGCCCTTAACAAGACCAAACCGCAGGCAGAAACAAATGAAATCAAATAATTTGTTTACTTTTGTAAGAAATGTTGGGACTGACCACACAGACAGTGGGACAGACAGACAGACGGACAGACAGACACAGAGATTTAACCGTTGCGTCGCGCGAATTAGTAGCGCCCATTTCCGTTCTTTATGTGGTTATTTTTTTTTTTTCGATTCGTGTGGCGTGGTGTGAGGTCCAGAGACGCCACAATTAGCACCACAAAACGTTGCAGACTCAGATGAGCCGTAAATAAAGCTTACACATCGAAGTTTTAGGCCACGGCCCTTGGCAAACAGAAAACCGCAAATAAACTGCGCCCGCATTGACCTTGAATGCAGCCCACAAACTGGACATGAGATGGACGGACGGACGGACGCTCAAGTGCAGCAACGTCAGTCAGCAGTCAGAGCCTGGTTAACTGACTCATTCGGCATGGACAACAACTGCAGTAACAAGAACCGGTTTAACATTTGGCCGGCGAGTTCAAAAACCTTCAACAGAATATTTTGATGAATTGATTCGAATTTAATGCGATCCACAACAATAACAACATGAATTGGGGAGACGCGTGCCATTGGCTGTTACAAATTTAAAATTTATGGTACAACAGAACTGTTGAATTGCTAAACCCTTTAGGACAGCATAAAACAGAAGACAAAGAGCCGCTGAGCCAAAACCACTTAAAGGCACTTAATTATAAGATATACACTTATATTTTGTCGACAGTTCCCAAGAAATCAGATGAGAAAATACCGCACAGCGATTTCTCTGTGACAAAGCACGGCTTAATTATTTAAGCTTAGAATAAATTCATGTACTTAAGACATTTTCAATGGCCTAGGTAAATTGTATTTCTATTGAGACAACAAATATGGAATGCACCTTTAAGTTATCGATAGGAACCAATAGGACTTAAACATCTTGGATTTGGTCGAGCCAGTAACATTATATTAAAAGCAATATCTTTTATTATAACTATAAAATTATAATAAAAAATTGTATCATTAATTAAACATATTTTGATCTTAACTTGTTTATTGAAACAAAATACATATTTTGACTAACAAAATGTCCTCTTTGAGCTCAAATTTTTTCATTGTCCAAAATTAAATAGTTGCTTTTGTTAAGGGAAGACTTAAGGGGCCTAAATAATAGCTCTGATCCGCACCGTACACAGAATCTTTTTGGTCAATCAAAAGCTTTTAAAACAAAATAAGCAATCCAAGTTTCGGTTGTATTTTTATTTACTCTATTAACCGTTAGGAAATTATTTTAATATTATATTTCCCTCATATACTATGCTTATGTGTACTTTTTCCAGTATTTAATATCTATTATTCCCTTTTCTGTTTTTTCTTGATAGTTCTTGATAGTTTCTATTCTTTTTCCTTTCCGGGTCAACAAGTTATATAAGAGATCTTATTGAACTTCAGCAGGAGATTTCCAAAACTAAAATCATCAACATTTTGTATCGATTTCTCAAAACATGTATCGTTTAATTAGTGTGATACTGATACTGATTGATTTAAATATCTTTTAAAAATATAGGTTTTTCATGAACAATTATTTGTGATATTTCACAAGTAAAAAAAAAAAACGATTATTGAAAAAAGACTGTTGCTAATACTAACATTTAATTAATAACAATTTGTCGGCCCTTGGAGCTCGAAACTTTTTGTGTTTAACTCTATTAACGATATTAAGAATGTTTTCTATATTGTGTTGAAAATCTTTTGCTGCTGCTTTTTCATCTGTTCGAGTATTTTGTTGTTCTTGATCTAAACGATTGCAAACAACTCTTGCAAAACTTTCAACAATCCCTTAACTGAGTTCAGCTCAGTTAAAAGTGCACTCAATCAGCTGAAGTACGCATTGCTCTGCTCTCTCTTTCACGTACTTTCTGCTGTCTCTTCTCTCTCTCTCTCTCTCTCTATCTTTCTCTCTTTAAGTTAGTCGTTTGATTCTGTGACGTGCACTTGAGCGTTATAATGTTAATGCTGTTGCTTTGCTGATTGCTCAATGGTCACTTGCAGCAAAACTCATTCATTAAACGGCATTGACAGGCAGGCGGGGAGAGGAGCTGATGTTGAGGGAGTTGGTGTGGCAGCCGCAGTCGCAGCTGCAATCTGTGGCAACGTGTCTTATCTTTTTATCGCTTTGGCTTGCTTTTTTATTGTCTGCCACTTTGATTCGCATTGTCCGCTTGCAGTTGCTTTTTGCACTTTTCATGCTTTGTATATATATTTTTTTGGTACGTGATGAACATTTTTTCGCGCTTGTCTTTTGATTGAAGAGGCGCAACGCGCAGCGGAAATGTCAACCGGCAACATAAACACAAGCATAAATCTTAATGATGATCATCATGCTGAACAGTTTATGATAATCATGATGACGCAGTCGAAGAAGCAGCTAACCACCCACATGCAACCCGACAGCTTGCAACTTGCAACTTGCAGCTGTGCATCTCATTTTTCGCTTGTGCAGCACAAAATTCGCTTTGTTTTCGTTTTTTTTTTTGACAAAATACAACGCCCACGAACTTTTCTAAAATGTAGATTTTATTCAGATCTATTTCTATGTGGGTTGGCCTAGGCCATTTTGCAATTCCCTGAAAATGAGAACTGACTAATTACCATCTACTCTCGGCTGATTTGGCTGTGGGCCTCGAGAATGCATATAAAAACTGCAACAATTATGAGTAATCTAAAGAATCAAGAATTCTTGATTACTAAATTTAAGAACAAAAAGTTAAAGTGGAAAGTTAATTGAATCTTACAGTAATCGAGTTCATTTAAGTAAACATCTATGATTATGTAAAAAAATATCTGAAAAATTATAAAAATATTTAAAACTCAACTGCAGTATTGTAAATGATGAGATGATATTGATTATTTAACAATAAAATAAAACAGAAATTATTAAATGATTACAATATTCTGCCATAACTTACAAATTAATTGATTTTTTTATTAATGATTTTGTTATTTTAGTAATGTATTTAATGGCGTTTGTTCCTGAACTGTTTGTTTGAAACTGGAGGTATTATAAATTATTGATATAAGTATTACTAACCTTTTTTGATCTAAAGCTGTTGCTTACAATTCTTAATAAATAAATAAAGATTATTAAAGTACTTAATTAATCTGAATTTAAGTATCTCTTAAAAGAAATTTCTCTAATTAATCATATAAACGATTGAATTTAAAATGACAAAGCATGAGAACAGAGAAATATCTATATATCACATATGATTTATGCGGATTGAGTTGAAACCTCTTTTTCATTCAGTTTCAATCGTTTTGTCTCTTTGTTTCAAAGTACCCCTCTTAAATTCACTGATTAATACACCTCATTTGGTGTAGCAACACGTAAGATCGTATTAAAATGAATAGCGCGTAATCAAAATGTTGATTGAACACATTTAACATGGGAATTGCAACTTTGCCAATGGGAATGGCCAATTCGCATGAAATTAACAGGGAAGAAAGTCGTTGGCGCATGCGTATTTCAATACTTAATTCCCAATGCCCAATGCCCACTCCCCTATTTTTTATTCTTTCAATCCTGAATCAGACTAACTTTACCCTCTCCGTGGGCAGTCACGCATTTTGCGATCATAAATCTTTTACCAAGGCGTTGAAAAATTGTATGAAATATGTTGCAACTGTTGCGACTGCGCCTCAGTTTGTGGCACTGACTCCTGACTGCAAACTTGTTGTGGGTTGGGCCTTTGGCTTAAAGGTAAAGGCAAAGAAGGCGCTCTCTTTTCACTATTGTTATATGAAGTACCGAGGTCTACAAATTTTCTTCGCTCTTCTGTTTCTTCTTCTTCTTCTTGGTATTTCAGGTCCCACTTATGACTTCATTAGCAGTCAACAAGTTTGGAGCCTCTTGTCGAGTGTTTGCAATTAGCCACGCTTCATTGCCGACAAATCAGTTGCCATTACCATGGTTATTACTTGGTCCCGAGCTACTTATAAGACCCATACCCATAAACATGTAGTGCAGTTAGAGACATTCATTAAGATTGACAGGAAATCATAAAATATAATTTGAGGCCTTGTTCTCTGATTGACTTGGGATCTTAAGCTAATTGAGACGCGGTTCTCAGAATTTGGGCCTACAATTGCTTTTTCTACTTTTCTGGAAACTTAATAAAAAAACACGCAATTGCTACCGAATATCTGAAACTTAAGACAACACTTGCTTTGCTTAAAAGATTTTGTGAAATTTAAGATTTGAGAATTGTTTCAGATTGCCTTAACTTAAATTACAACGGAAACTCTTTTAACCGACAACTTCAAAAAAATACATATTATGGCTTATTCATTTTGTTTCATTTTTGGAAATAAGACCATCTGGAAAAATATTTCTTGATACTTGAGAATTGATAATGCTATTATTGTTGCTCATATTTTAGAATTACTAGATATATTTCTAGTAAAGGAAACCTAAAGCCCATAATTAAGTTATTGATTGGAGTTGATTTATTTTTTTAACATCTTAATAATTATAAAGGATTTCGAAATTTTTGAAACTTCCTACTGTTTCAAATTCAAACAAATGAATGCAATATATGTTTCTTTTTCGATACTCATATTGAAGTTTTTCAATACGTCAGAGCAAAAATAAAGTGTTCATTGGGAAATCGTAATATTTTCTCTTAACTTAGATATGCGTGTAGTTAACCTACAATTTGTGGTATAACTGAGTAATCGATTATTCTTGTATATAACTCAGAATAATTCCGTTAACTAGGTCTGCAACCAGAGGACTGTTGTATATTTTGCACTCATGTTGAAAGTACATACATTTATTTTAATGGAAATTAGTTGACTGCATTAGCCCAAACTGAGAACTCTTCAATAAATTCTAATTAAATTTACATGGCAATGGCAGTACTGTTTCCTCGCTTTCTCTTCCAGTTTCCACTCTTATGTTTAGCAAATATTTGTCAGTTGGCAAGTTGACAGCACCAAAAACCGCAAAACAAGCAGTTCTGCCGAAAGAGAGTGAGAAAGAGGAAAATAGAGAGATGAGGGGAAAGAGACTTAACCGAACTAAAGCGAAGGCACTGTAAAATATGCGAGTCTGGTTTTGGTTCCTCGTTGCAGATTCAGTTCCGAGCGAGATACTCATACGTACTATACATAGATATGTCTGCACTGTCGATGTCAGCTGAAGACTCCTCTGACTACACGTTGTTAATATTGACATGACAAATAAATTGGCCTACTCATTCGGATAGAGGGGGTGGGGTATTTAGTTGGTTGGAAGCTTCTGCGGTCGCCTGCCAGGCAAACAAACCTCAAAATAGTTTGGCAAAATTATGCATTAATGGCAGCACAGCGATGGCCCCAAGGCAACTGGGGAAGCGGGAAGCTGTTCCACAGTTAGCTGGATACGTGCAAATAATGCAGTTACAATTGTTGTTGGCCAACAACAACAACAACAACAGCAACGATTACAGCAACAGCAGCAACAGCTAATTTTGCAGAGAGCCGACAAACTATGCAAACGTCGACGATTACGACAACGACAGGTGCCAAAGGGCATCATCCATTTCCGAGCACATCTAACGGTACATTGCATGCATGTTATACATATACATGTTCATATATATGTACTATATGCATATGTCTGTGTGAACCATCGACAATTGCCAGGGACAATTGTTAATTGCATTTGCTAGTTGTCAACATGACCAGGGATACGTGTAGAACATTTTTTATGACCCCAAGGGTCAGTCCACATTACCCATGTGAAATCAGATTCAAAAGATTCCAGCAGCTATTCCGAATACTATTTTAAATCCAAACCATTTCCAACGTTTTACCGACAGCAGCTGCTGCAAAATGTCTCTAGATCACAGTGTCATTTATCCAAAAAAAAAATCAGCAACGCAAATCGAATTGCACTCGATTTATTAAATTTTCTTACTGATTTAGTAGCAACAAAATTTTAAATGGTTTGAGCAATCAGGAAAGTACGTACAGTTACCAAGATAACGCACTTTTAATACACTTAATACACACATGCTTATGAATGTGTAAATTTACCCAATATTTGAAAATGATTTTATTAGGTCTGATGCACAAATCTCTTGAGATTTTAGTGACAATTTGACAGTTTCGAAATCTAAAAAAATTGCATGCCATAAATTAATATCTATTTAAAATAAATTATTTTAAATGTATTTTATAGCTTCTTTTAAAAATGCATTTCAATTAAACCCATAAATTTAAAATTGTATCAAATCACTCTACAAATATTTTGACATTTGAGAAAGTATTTGTTGATTAATTTTATAACACTGAAGGATATACCTGTATATTTATTGGGATTGCCGTTAATAAATTTGATATTCGACATTTAAAATATTGAATATTAATAGTATTATTTGTTGTTTCGATTAATGCTTGAAAGTAGTAAGCTTATTTTTACCAGAAGATATTTGCGTATTTAAAGCGGCAGTTGATCTAAACGTCTGCAAGACTGACCAACTTTAGTTGAGCGAAAGTTAGATTTTAAAATTTAATCTTTTTCTTTAAATACGATTTAAATTAATAATTAATAAATTTGCTAAAATTTGTATTTTACATTTCAAATGAATGGTAACCGAGTATTGTGTCTCCCTAAATAAAATTTCGGACATTTCAGGAATAACGACATTCTGATAGATTGTAATCGCAATGTCTAGACATTCGAGGAACAACATATTTATAAAAAATGTAAGCATAGATAAATATATGTATGCTTTTTGTTTTCAATTGGAATCTATACTAATCTGACGTACTTTTTAAGATGTTCTGTTTCCAGCCTGACTCCAAAGTTGAGTTGCTCTCTGTGGGTTTACTTAATTAAATGCCTACGCAGCAGCAACTTTAAAAAATGAATTGAATATGGTAAAATATATTGCACAGTATAAATATTTACATAAATACATATACGAATTACATTGTAGTTGTGTTTCTGGACGCTTGACACTGACAATTGCAAGTTGCATTTACTGCAACGGATGCGTTGCACATTGCGTGTTCAAGAGGCAAGTCCAACTCATTGTCCAGGGTCCGGGCTAGGAGACTGACTGCTCAGACAGACGAACAGACGAGCAGCCGGAGAGTTGGACATGTTAACAGCAGCGACAACAATACAGCAGCGAGCAACAAAAACAACAACAAAAACCAAAACAACAACCACAACGACTGCCAAGTGTCAAAGTCAATATGCAAAAAGGTAGAGAGACAAAGTTAAATGTTGACAGTTGAGAAATGTAAGCTTCAAGGATGTGTCCAGTGCGTGCGGGCATGACATATGGCTTGGGAATTTTCTGGACTAGGGAATTCAGCATCGTATTGCGTGCGAATGAATGGATAGAGTAAATGCTGATAAGTGTACGGTGTGACAAGGTTCACAAGGAAGGGGGAAGATACTCTTATGTCGTTAGTCAAACGATACTAGTTACAACTTGTCTTCGTTTTGTTGAGTTCAAATTGAAAATAAGTGGAATGATTGATCTTTAATGATCTTGAAATAGCTCGAGCGTCAACTATTTTTAGTACTTGTTTAATCCATTCTAGGATAAACTTTATTTTAAAGAGTCAAGACTGAAAATAAGTGACACGACTGATTTTTAACAATGTTTATATTTGCATACATAGCTAAGGGTGAACATATGTGTTAACATTTATCTATATTAAGTCTTTCTTTGGAAAAGTTCAAATTAAAACATATATTTTTATACCCTGAGCCCATTAAAAATGGGCAAAAAAGGGTATAATGTGTTTGGCAGGATGTATGTAACAGGCAGAAGGAGGCGTGGCCGACCCCCAAAAGTATATATATTCTTGATCAGGATCAACAGCCGAGTCGATTGAGCCATGTTCGTCTGTCTGTCCGTCCGTCCGTCCGTCCGTCCGTCCGGATGTTTGAACGCGTCGATCTTAGAAACCATAAGAGCTAGAGACATCAAATTTGGTATGTAGGTTCCTGAATACCATAGGCAGATCAAGTTTGTTTTTATTTTTGGATCGGTCCACTATATCATATAGCTGCCATAGGAACGGTACATCGAAAATGAAGTTTTAGTATGGAAAAGTTTTGTGTTTGTTGAGATATCAAACCCAAACTGATAGAATATGCACCTGGGCTGGTAGTATACATCTTGACCAAATTTGGTTAAAATCGGATAACTATATCATATAGCTGCCATAGGAACGGTACATCGAAAGTGAAGTATTAGTATGGAAAAGTTTTGTGTTTGTTGAGATATCAAACCCAAACTGATAGAATATGCATCTAGGCTGGTAGTATACATCTTGACCAAATTTGGTTAAAATCGGATAACTATATCATATAGCTGCCATAGGAACGGTACACCGAAAATGCAGTTTTAGTATGGAAAAGTTTTTTACTTGTTGAGATATCAAAACCAAACTGATAGAATATGCATCTGGGCTGGTAGTATACATTTTGACCAAATTTGGTTAAAATCGGATAACTATATCATATAGCTGCCATAGGAAGGGTACACCGAAAATAAAGGTTTAGTATGGAAAAAATTATAATTGGTATTTTTGATTGTTGGAAATTACCTGCTAAATACATAAAGTAGTGATCATCTATCATAATCGATGATAAAAATTACCTGCTGAATGCCCCCATTGATCTACTAATTTTACTTATTATTAATGCAATGAAACTGCTAAGAGCTTTATTGGTTTTGAAGAGCTCCCAATGAACAAAGTTTTCATCGTGAAGTTGATTTTGGAAAGGATTTTGGATTGGATATTGGAAAGGATAATATTGTAATATTTTTTTTGACCCACTTTAAGTGCATTCAGCTAATCGTAAAAAATAATTTGCTATTTTTCTTGAAATTGTAAATGATTTGAATTTCATATTAGAAAAATAAATGTAATTAATAGAAACAAAATTTTAATATGTTTCTTAGAGATTTTCTAGCTTATGTAATTGATTAATTGATATAAAAAAATAAATTTATAAATTATATTTGCTCAAAGTTCACCTGTCTGCTTTTTTTTATATTTTAAATTATATTCAGATATTATACATATAGTATAAATGAGTTTTATGCTCACATGCCAACGAAATCAAGTTTAATCAAATCCGTAGTGATAACATTAAATAAATATCATTTCACTGTAAACGTATTCATAACAAAGTTTATATTATGCAAATTGCATTTATGGCAATTTATTTATTTTATTTTTCCTTTTTTTTCTCACATTTATTTTTAAATTCTATCAAGCAAATGAAATTTGTGTGCGTGATGCGTGGTAAATTTTATTAATTTTGCATGCGTAAGTTTATTATGCATAACAATAACAACAACAACAACAACAATAAAGTCACTGGTTTAATGTAGCTTATAATTAAATGTTGGCATCGCCGTCGTGTTGGGGGCGTGTCACACGGGGGCTGTAGGTTTTGTTGCAAAGCAACCGCCTAACGCATTTTGACAGCGCAATTATTAAAACGCCGACGAAGTGTTCAAATGTCACAAATGTATCTATATCTGTAGCTATATCCGTTGGCAATACAATGACTTTTGGGGGTGACACACCTCTATAGGTAAGAGTCTCTTGAAACTGCAACATTGGCGTGCCAAAATTAAAGCAAACGCTGACGGCGCTTCGAAATGCAAATTTAACGCCTTTTGCTTACTTTTTCAAGCAATTTCAATTGCTCAACGACTGATGAATGTCTACCGTCGATGGAAACCTCTGATTAGGCAATATATACTGACCCACTTTTAAGGTTTTCAATCTTGGATCTAGCCTAGCTCAGCTAAAGAAGTTCATTTATTTCTGATATTAAAGCAGTTTTCATTTTAGTTGCAAATAGAAAATAAATATAATAACAGTAAATACCATTTAAGTATGATATAAAATTTCTGATTTTAATATTTTTATTTGAAATGGAACATATCTACATTAGTAGCATAAATAACAATGAATAAGACTGTAACCTTCTAAGATATTATAAGAATTAACAGTATTTCAAGAACCCTGTTCCAAAGGTTATAGCCAAAGTTTAATTTTATGCAAAACAAAAATTTTTTTTTAAATTTTCCTTTGTTTTTTAAGCTTATAAAATAGTGTAGTATAAATAATTCAAACATTTTAAAAAATCTAGACCGACAAAATGTATAATTAAAATAATATTCTTAGCCACTTATCAATCAAACTAAAATATATAATTATAAGTATTAAAATATGACATTTCTAAAATAATATTTTTTCGACGGAAACTATTATTTAAAGAAAATTTTTCGGCTCGGGTTCAAGCAGTAGATAATATTCCGGTTCAGGTTGATAAATCATTTTATAACTTTACATAGTTTCGTAAAAAGTGTTTCATTCATGACTTAGTTGGAGTTGTTATTATCATATTAAGATATCTAATGCCCCAAATGAAACTTATAGATGTAATTAACTCGTATATAGTCAGCCCAATTATCTATTTTAACTATCTAATTAGACTTCTAAGCAGGTAGTAATCAGTGTGCCCATCTACTTATCAAATTTGCTTCCTCAATTCGTCGCTTTCATTTCTCTAACCATATGCTGATTTCCGTTGCGGCCGTCTCAATCCATTAGCAGCTCATTAACTTGGCTTAAATGCACAACACAGTCAAGCGCAGCTGATCAAAGAAACACTCTCTAGCTTTATAAATGGAACACTGACAATTTTGGTCAACGGGGAGATGGTCTAAAGTGGACGAGGGGGCACGTCGAGTGTCAAGTTCAAGTTGAAAACCGCTGAAAACAATTAAAATGCGCAACTATTTCAATTGTTGATTGATTTCGAATTCTAATTGATGGATCTCGCCGCAGCTGCGACTGGGACAAAATAGGAAAATCAAAAACAAATACGGAGTTAAAACAAATACAGCAACAAAAAGAAAGATACCTAAATGAAATGCAAATAAAAAGTGGACGGAACATTTTTGAGTTTGTCACCTGAAACCTGAGCTGAACGCGTTGACGGTTGACACCTGTTTCCAGCTTGTTTAGTTTCAATATTTCATTTGCTTGCACAGTCCATTTGTTTGTTTACCTTTTTGTTGTTGCTGAGTCTATTGTTGTTGTTGTTGTTTATTTAAACTAACATCGATTGGCGATTGAATGCCTGGCGAACAATGTGAAAATTCACAATTCACGATTCACGCGTCGCTGCATTTTAAGCCAAAACCTTGAATAACGCTGGGAGCGGATGTGCATTCGCCAGACCAAATCTAAATTAATAGAAATATCAAATTCTCAAATATAGCTTGTCAAATATTCTCTCTCCTCTCCTCTCCTCTTTTTTTCCTTTTTAAATATTTTTTTTGTACCTGTCTGTGAGCTTTACGTGAGCTAAGCCCTCGCAGCAATATTTTTTGGATTCAAATTTTATGCCTCACACGTTTCACATCCAACCTAACGGCAGCAAGGCATTTTTTCTGGTTTCTGTTTGCCATTTTATTTATGAGCATCATAAATATTATTCTTCTTCTTGTAAAGTATATTTTAAGTACGAGTACATGTACACATACTTGGATAGCTTCTTATGATTATCTTCAGAACAGCCAGATATTTGACAGATCCCATCAAACACAAAATGAGCTGCCTGACAAATGGCACGTGTTCGTTCTCCTTTGACTTCTCATCACAAAACGAAATTTTGGGTACATCAACCTATTAGCTTGTCTCAACCGAGACAATAGCTGCTTTTTGCTATTTTTCAAACTTACGCTTTCAGTTTGTAATCATATGATGATCACATGTCATTAATCATAGTTGCTATATTCAGATTTTTAGACCAACACATAGTTATTTACGTTTTTTTTTATTTTAATTGTTTTTATTTCAAAATGTTAAATTTTTCGCTAAGATTGTGTGAAATACTCTTTGATATTACCTAAACAGGTTGTCATTAAAGTGCGACAAGCTTTCAGATCTCTATAACTTAGCCGAAGTTAAATGTTAATTTACTTAGGTCAAATGATGAGACTGTTAAAAGTACGCACTGCTTATAGAGTTCTCTGGAAGAAGCATTAACAATCTTAAAACTTTAATGACTTATGTGGAAACCCCTACAAAACAATTGAGAGGAACTTTATAAAATTAGTTTATATGAGATTTTCACCTAATGTGAGAATATTTAAAATCTGTTTCTTGGATTATTTTACTTTAGATATTGCTTCTACAATCTAATTAATAAATCGAGTTGTGCTTATGTGAGCAGAATTTAAGCTATGGATTGTCATTAAAAACCAAAATTAGACATTCTTTCACAAAATTTAGAAACTGTTGTGTTAAATTTTTTTTGGAAATTATGTGTCGAATTTAATGGTGAATATTCGATAAAAATTAGGTAAACGGTTGCAATTATTCGATATATTTGTTAACTTTAATAATATAGAAAATTACAGCTGTGACCCGATTTTTGCAACTAATACGATTTTTGCATTTTTTTTCAAAAGAGAAATCAAATTTCGCTCGTTTTCAGTCAAATTAAAATTGAATATTCAAATATTGTATTGTATTTTCAACGCGAAACCAATTTGAGTGAATACAATTTATCATGCAACTGCAACTAACTAAATAACAGTTAGTTATTCCTTTTTTTCATCTACGCCTGTAGCTCCCAGACTCTAAATATTCTGTTCCATATAGAGCCGTGTAAATGGTAAAACAAAACAATGATTGTAGTTTTTCTGATAGCCAAAATAGAGCAACAAAAGCCAGTTAGTTAGCATACACACTCACACCCACATATATATTATATATATACATTCATACAAACACAGAGCAATGGCATTTATGAGTTTGATGCAAATCAAAGCTGCCGCATCCAAATGCATTCAAACAATGACTTGAAATAAGAATAGTTGCTAAAGCATGTGTGCGTGTGTGTGTGTGTGTTGATGTTATTTTAAATGTGTTAGTGCGGCTTAAACAATGCCCAATGCATAAATAACAGCAAAACTGGCGAATCTCAAACAGCATGAGCTAAAAAACTACCATGTTCAAAAGCGTATCTAACAGATACACACGCCATAAACTATGAAAAGCGTATGCTTATTGCAAGCATCCATACTCCCTTCTACCCCCTGCCATCCTTGGGGCCCCTCAGTATCTTTGTTGCAGATGAGCACAGCCATAAAATATCAATTTCGTGTTACAACAAACGCCAAAAACGAACGTAGACTTATGAGTCTGCTGTGTAGCCGGAGGTGCGATGCGAAAAGGGAGAATGTGATAAAATATATATCGAAATAAAATGCACAAAAACATGATCAAAAGAATAAAAAAAATTGTAAATTTATTGCAGTTAAAATGAACCAATATTCATTGTATATATGCGATAGATTGATATGTATTTCATACAAATTTGTAAAAAAAATGTAAAATATACATTTGTGAAAAATAATTATTTTAAATGAAATATTAAATTGTAAAGTATTTATAATAGAAGAATAATTTCCAAAGTAAAGCAAGATTGCCGTAGTTATTTAAAATTAAAGCAAAATTTAAAATTAGGGATTTAATCTATGATGCATAAAAGTAAACTATTGCAAATGTAACCTCTATTAAACAATACTTGTTTCTTTATGCTTATTCTTAGCAATAAATTATTCATTGTCACGATTTTCATCAATTCGAGTGTTGCACTCGTTGCCATACGAGTATTTCATTTCATTGTCATCTGATTGTCAATATTTGTTTATATTTTTTATACTTATTCAGTTGCAATTAAATTGTATGAAGCTTCAAAAGTATTGAGTTTTTTTATTATGCCACGCAAATGTTATCAATAAAATATTACCTACAATTTTCTCATATTCATCTCGTTTATTTTTGCTCTTTTTCATTGCAGGTGAGTCCGTGATAAATTACACCTTGTAATGGTTATGGGTATGAAAAATGTTCAATACACGTAAATGTATGCTTACATATTTATTTTTTTTAAATATAAATATTTGCATGCAAATTGAAAAGAAAACAAGTCAACTAACAAAGCGATACTTATTTAATTTTGTTGTCGAAAATAATTGAAATCAGGTGAATACCAAATGATGCACATATTAATTGTATGAAATTTTGCAAGTATTTATGCACATATTTTCATGGCGCTATTACAATAGGCAATTAGTTAGCTAAATTGTTCTGCGATCTGCCCAAATATTATCATTGGCCAACTGGCAACTCGTTGCTGTTGCCGTATTTAAAATTAATTTTTGTTTGCTTATATTAAATTTAGTACGCTGCATTTGGCTAATTGCTAATGAAGTTTGGCAACGACGAGTCGCTTTAGCATTCACACGTATTTTTCAGTCTCTGTCTCTCTGTTTTATTCTCTTTCTCTCTTTGTCACTGTTTACAGAGTTTTATATTAGCCTGATAAATATTTTGATGCAACATGCAATTTTTTCCTAATCTAAACACTTGCAACCTGGGGTAAGTCTAAGGTGGGTGGTTTAAGTGGGCGCCTCTTGAATTGCATAACTTAAGGCGACAACAACGACGACCCAGAAAATCCAATTGTATGCCAATGGTAGCTCAAAGCCCTCAATACACTGCAAAAAATTATTGCACACCTTAAACTTGTGATACAAAAAGTGTTTAGTGAAAATCACTATAAGTGGTTATTCCGTCTAACCATAATTCGATGGCAATACTATCTGGATATACTATTATACTTAGAATTCATTCTTTAATACAACAAAAAAATAAAATAAAATAAATGTTTGTTTTAATCGGTGTTTTAACTCTCAGTAATACTTAAAACTTTTTATATTAATTCATCAATTCAATAGCATTAGATATATCGAAGTACTTGAATATAACCTGTGGTTCTTTAGTTTATTTGTTCTAAATAAATTTAATTTACATATGTAGTAGGGCCGATAGCTCATTAATTAAACGCTAGACATAACCGTGCAATTTTAGTGTACGTCCAATAATAACGCAACGCCATTTATTTATTATCATCGATTAATCGATAAACAGTTCTTACGATAGCTAACATCGAATAAAGCTATCTTTTAAACAAGAGCATCTGACGGTGAAAATGACCATCACTAGCTTGTACCTAGTCTCTCCTCATATAAAAGGGTATATCTCAGTCGTTCATTCTATTTATTTTTTTATACATATAACACTATATGTTTAAATAAGACCAATTATAGTTTCTTTGGTTTGTTTCTAAGTGTACATTATTCAAGCGAGCTTCGATTCCCGCTCTTCATCTAAATAACACTTGACAGTTTCTCGCAGTGTATTTCCGTGGCACGTTTGCTTGCATGTTTTTCCTTTGCCGTGGCACTTTCTTCAGACGCCATGCCACGCCTATGCAGTAGAAGCAACAGCCACCGAAGGGGCAACAACGACATCGGCGGCACCTTGGCATATCGGGGAAGTTAATCTAACTAAGGTGTTTGCCTGTTGCAGGAGCAGAGAAGTGGGCGGGGCAGCGGCAGGGATGGGGACAGACTTACAGCATGCTTAACGCTGCGTGCAATTTGCTTGCTTATTTTGCCCTCCATTCCAGGGTTCCAAACAACCCACTTCAGCTGCCTCCGATCAACTTAAGCTGGCACAAACTTCTTCTATGCACGTATACATTTGGTATTTTTTTCTGTATTTTCCTCTTTTGCGTTTGCCAGTAAATAATAATAATAATAATACCTACATATTTAAATTGGCCCACTGTGCTCGTGAGTGTGTGTGTGAGTGTGTGTGTGTGTGTTAGTGTTTGCCTGTTATTCGCTTTCATTTCCTTGACTTGGTTGCATTTCCTTTGCCATTGATAGCCATCTCCTGTTGCTGGCGTTGTCGTTGCCTGCATTTTTATGAGAACTCTGCAAGCAGCTTCCCGCTTTTCCAATGGACTTTTCCTTTCCCCTTCCCCCATCTTCATATCCCTCTTCCCTCTTAGTCATGATATGCCAACTGTCTCCCTTGAGACTTATCAATATTTCACTCTATAGCTTTTCACTGGCTGTATTTATATTTATATATAAGTCCTTCCGTTGCTACAGTTTCCCTAAATAGTATCAAAAGACTGATAGCGACAGCGGACAGTTGGTAAGGAAAAGAAGAAAACTTCTCTCAACTAAGACTTCATATTGTGCATTAACTCTGAGCCTGTTCAATAAAATTTTATAGCAATCAATTTAATGCGCCGCAGCACACGCACTTTGCCACCCGATGGACGTTGCTTTGGCAACGCTCAATAGGAGCAGGTGGAGGGGAAGAAACGGGAACGGAAAGAAGCCTTAGCAATAGCTTCTGTGTGTGCATGTTGTGTGTGTGTGTGTGTGTGTGTGTATTGATGTACGATTCACAAAAGTTGCCACAATTACGAGCACGCAGAAATCTTACTAAATATTTCAACACGGCATTTTATACAAGACAATATAACTGAGAAACGATGGCTGATCAAAAGAAAGAAATACAAAAAGAGAGAGAGAGAGAGTGATGGAAAAGCCACAGGAAGGCAGACAGAGAAGCTGTAGAAAAGCTGAACATTTTTCATAGTTTTATATTTCATTCAGGAAATATTACGGCTTACTTTTCTTTTTACTTTTTGATTTTTATCATTAAAATATGAAAAAAAAATAGAAAGCTTACTCACTTACTCCTTGCACTAGTTCCAATTGCAGCTATATGATATAGTAAACTGATTTAAGCCGATAGACATGTAAAAGACCAACTTAAAATCAAATTCTGTCAATTTGATTACGACAAAGCAAAAAAGTTTTTCATACTATCACTTAATGTTTGCCCGATTGGTCCTATGACAGCTAAGTGATATAACAAAAGTCCAGTCAAATTTAAAATTTACAGAGTTAAATTATATAATTTTAAAGCTTAATCAAATCTCTTTACAAATATTTTGACATTTGAAACTTACCAAAGTTTTGTTTGGGAATCAAGGCTGCAAACCGGTTCTAAACCAAACCTCGTAGCACTGATTCGGTTCGGGTTCTTAAGCAGCCTGAACCGGATCATGAACCGAACCGCTGCTAAATTAAAAAGTTCGGGTGAAAAACAAAATTATGACATAAATCTTATGGTTTTTCAATATTACGTAATTATTTGAGACTTTGAATTAAAATAAGTCAAATATCTTCAAATAAATTTAAATTCTTATCAAAATTTTATTTCTATTAAAACAGCATTTTATTAGTTCAAAATGAAGAGGATAATATATAACAATACAAATATTTTTTGTATGAAATTGAATCAAGGCTCGAACCCAAACCTTGGGATTCACGTGGTATATTAACCAATTGGCAAGCCGAACCGATGTCTTGCTCTATGGTTCGATCCGCCGAACCGAACCTTTAACAACTTTTTGGAAGGAATAAAGATTAATACTTATGAAACATGCTTGATAAATTTTTTTACCTCTTTGTGACACAGGGTATTTGCTAGTCCTCATAGATACTTGAAATAATTTCTTGTATTTAAACACATTTTAAAGACTTTAAAGCACTGAAACGAACTTGTGGACTTTTAATCCATTTTGCAGTCGAGTCGTTTCCCGAACTTGCCACACGCTATTAACACACAGATACACATATACACTTACAAATGCCCGTCGACACATATGTCCAGTAAATTTCAATTACATTTCCTCAGTTCAATCAAATCGCAATCGCAAATCGTCTTGGCCCGGCAAACTTTATTCTCGCTTGCCAAAATTGACGGGCAACGCGCGTGTTGCACTTGCAACCATTCGTAAATTGAATTTACTGACCAACTGCAACACCCCACACACACACACACACACACACACACACACACACACACACACACACACACACACACACACACACACACACACACACACACACCCACACACTCATCCCGACTCTTGCAACACACAACTAATGATTGCCTCCGAACTGGAAACGGACTTTGGCAATCGCATTTTCAATTTCTTATCGTCGTGACCCGACGACAATTGTCTAGCGTTTGACTGAGCAGCTCCTGTTTGTTGGCCACGAAGGACACTTGAAATTATTGAAATTGTTTTGCCATTTTGCAGTACCCCCCAACCCAAAATTTCATTCCTTTGCCTCACTTCTCACCATCTGCAAGTCCTTTGTGAACCGTTTGCTGCACTCGTCTGTGATTATCGCACTGGAATTTTCTCATTTTGAGTGATTCGAAGTATTTGTGGATTTTGGTTATTGATTTTCAAATGGCACGTCAAGTGCCAATGGAACTGAATTCTCTCCCCCCTACTATATTGATCTAATCTAACAGTCTGCAAGAACGTTCTTCTTTAGACTGTATGGGGTGTGTGTGTGTGTGTGTTGTGTGTGTGTGTGTGTGTGTGTGTGTGTGTGTGTGTGTGTGTGTGTGTGTGTGTGTGTGTGTGTGTGGTTTTTGAGCTTTTAATTAGTTGCTAATTTGATGGAGAATGCATCACTCGAGTGGCTTTAATTGCAAGTACTTTGACAGCTGCCAGAGAGTGTAAAGTAGAGTAACTGTTACCCAGGGATACAAAAGAACAGGGGAAAATTAAAATGAATAAATAAAGACCCAGAAGTTTCTTTAAACGAGAACAGGAAAAAAGTCAATTGAAATGTGGTTATATCTCAGTATCTTTCAGATTCAAAGTCATAAAGACTTAAGACAACCATACAAATGTTTAGAAATGATAAGCGATGAGACGTGTAAGATAAAAGTTTCCAGGGGTTACAAGTCAACCAAGCAATAGAAGCGATAATAGTATAGCAAAAGGGAGCTTACCTTATTATCATGATATTTGACAACATCTTATGATTTTTTGGGCTTGAATATAATTATTTTGGAGGTACAGAAATAAAAAAAAATTTTTTTTATTTGGGCGAAACGAATGGTGCGCTTTCAATTCAACAGAATAAATTCAAAGGATACCTAAATTTTGTGATGTTATCTGATGATATCTCGGAATTTTTTTAAAATTTGATGAAATTATATTGGATTCATTGCAATTAAACTGTGCGGAAGATATAAATAGAATTTTAATGCAATAACCATGAAAGTATAGAAAAAGACCAAAAAGATTAAGAATTGAGAAATATGCTTATGCAGAAGACTTAACGTTATTTAATAAGGAAAGCCCGCAATATCTGAAATTTACTTTATGTTAGATTTTGGAATAAAAGTCTTTGTTTAAATAACCCATTATTGAAAGACAAAGTCAGTATACTTTATAAAGTTAAAATAATAGCAAAAATTATAACAAAACTTCAATGTAACAAACAATTAGTTAGGTAGAAGTGTAGGGTAAAACTTTGTATGCGCAAATTGTTTCAGAATTTAAAGTTTCAACCTTTTCACACACATAAATGACTTAATTTGCGTTCACACACCTGAGGGACAGACAGAGATATGGACGGACAGTCAGACAGCATATGGAATTTGTCGCTGATTAAAGGAGTACATTTTTATAACGAAAATAATTTTTAATTCCCATAATTAAAAAGAGGCTTGGCCCAGACAAAGACAGAAAAGAGACGCCTACGTTGATTTATCGGATGCGCTTTAAAGTGCATATAAATCAAATGAAATTAAATATATATGTATTCTCATATATTACAAATTTATAAATATATTTATTAAATGTATATATATATGGGTAAATAAACTGTCATATATACTTTTGTGTGCGTTGAGATCGCGTCCTCGGTCAACTCTTTAGCACCATTAACAAAAGGCTTTGCCCGTGTCTGGTGTTGTCCTTCGATGCCTTCTTTGTTTGACCGCACTTAATCCTACGCAAGGAGGAAAGTGCACAAAAGCTGAAGAGTCAGAGGGAAAGAGCACGGAGAAAAGGGAAGGAAAAATGTAGGGAGAGCAGGGAAGAGGTAAGCGAAGCGCATTGCATTTTGCGATAAATTCGCAGCGCATTAAATGGAATCGGAGACCATGAATGGAGCATTGGGAAAGAGGGACAAATGAGAAGATGCGGAGAGAGGACCGATGGAGGAGATGGAGGGGCCTTGCAGGGTATATGAAGCACTGGCTGACCACCAACAATGCGCTCATCATTCGAAAATTCTGTGCACTTGCCTCACACACACAATACAATGATGGAAAATCGAAACGCTGCGAAATCGTTCGCTCGCTTCAAGAATGTCAATAAAAGGCAGCGCTGCTCGCGTCGCTGCTAACGTCGCAGTCGACTGCACTGCCCAACAGCTCAGAGATTCGCTGAAATTACATTGTGTGTCCTGACAATAAACGCCACTTGCTGTTTGTTGTCTTTATTCTGGCCAAGAGAGTATGAGAATGTCCACAATACAACTGTCCAGGCACAGTGGGGTCTAAACAATTTCAACTATTTCAAAAATATTGCGAAATGTCGAAAAATTGAGATATTTAAATTAAATGACTATCTAAGTGACGATTTTGAAAATGGATTGTTTCAATCACCATTCTGTTGTGCAAAACACTATTGTTCTCAAATTTGAGAACAAAACTTAAAATAACTTTCGGGTCAATGGGATAATCTCAGAGATTCATTTCAGTTTTCTGATAACAGGATATATTCTCATTTATTGTAATTTTTTAAATTAATTTTAATGCTATTTTTTGATCTAATAGACCCTTATACACCATAAAAATTAACATTAAATTTTAAGTATACAAAGTTAATGTTTTTTATTCTTTCATTATATTCTTTAATTAAAAATCATAAAAAAGTTCTTATGTAATAATTCATTTTTACATGTTTTTTTTAAATATTTAAAATGATCCGATTCATATCTTTGCAACAGTGGCAAATACTTATCCTGTGCATTTCAACTCAATTTTAAAGCTTTTTATAATTAAACACATTTTTGAATATTCAATTTCAAGGTAAAAAAATGTTTTTGTGTTGTTCATCCGATTGATTTACAAAGATTAAATTTTCAAAGTGTTTTGTTTAAAACGCTCACTGTGCTTTTTAGTTTAATATTGATAAGAAACCAGTTGAATGACAATTGACAACTCTAAAATGAATAACATAATCATATTATTTGCATTTATTTACAGTATATATGTATTTATATTTAGAGCAGATGGGAAGTGGAACAAACCATCAGTTTGGCTTGCATAAGAATATTTAACAGATACTTTTACTTATGTATATTGGTTGGTTTTCAGCATCTTTTTGACTGTGGTATCATTTTACGATATGCGGTTGAATCTTTGCTTGCCGCCTTGCATCAGCAGATGCTGCGATTGGAGGAGTCGCCACAAGTGCTGGGCAAATGTATGTACGAGTATCTTTGGCATATGTGGCAACTTGCGAGACATCAGGCAACTGCAAACAGCCAACAATTGTGGCCTGCTTGACTTTTGAGCATTACGTAAGCTTGGAGGGGGCCATCGGTTGCACTTGCCTCCATCCGTTGAATGGGTTGCAACTGTGCCACACACGACTGCACGCCTGCTCATTGCATTGAATGATTGCATTGAGTTTGCTACTGTAACAATTGTCTGTGTGTGTGTGTGTGTGTGTGTGTGTGTGTGTGTGTGTGTGTGTGTGTGTGTGGGAGGGGGAATAAAGTGCAGTGCTCTGTTTGACACTTGCAGCTGTCAACGCGGCACTGATTGATCGATTGCATATGCTTATGTCAGTGTAAGGGGGTGTGTGTGTGTGTGTGTGTGTGTGTGTAGAAGGGAAAAACAATGATTAACTGGGCCATAACAAAGTGTGGCAATCTGCAGAATTTAGCTTAGGGGGGAAACACTATAAACATTAATCAGGTACTAAATGAGGGGAAAATTCAACTTAAAACAAAATAAACTGTAAGTTAAACAAGTTAATGAAAGTTTATAAATTGTAAGGGTACAAAATCAGCTGCTTAAAGATAGAGAAATAAATGGAAATTCTAAATCATATAAATGTATACTTTATCTCACAAAAGTAATAAAAGCTATATGAGATGGGAAAAATTGAAATAAGAACTTGCCCATTACTACAAGTATTTGGAGTAATAGAGATGGAATAAAGAATGTATAATATAAATGAAAAGCAATAGAAAAAATATTTTGTATAAAATTAAACCAAGGTTTCATTGAAAATCTTGAATTTTGAGAGAGTTTCTGAAAACAATGAACTAAATGAACCGAAATCTTTTATGAAATACAATAATATACAACAGTTTTCTGTGCGTTTTTGCCTTTATCTATCTAGAGACACACAAAGGATAAGAAGATAAAACATTATGAGAAATTTATATTATTCTCTTAAAAATATTTTTAATCGATTCCAAATGTACAAAATTTGTATAATAGTTAACTGAGAGGAGAATGATAGATGTACCTCATCAGGTGGTTAGGGTAGAAAAAGTTTTAGTAATTCATATAAATCAAAATTGTTATTCATTGAAATATTTGACTCTTTAAATTGATTAAATCATCATACATATATAAAACTGTAAAAAACAGCTCAATTGCTTTTGATTTCCATTCCTTTCACTTCATTATAATTTAGTATGCTCAATTAATTCTTTCCAATTTCTTATTAATGTTAATTGACATTTTGCAGATATTTTTTACGTGATTTTAAGAGCTTGACGCTTAGACTGATTGATGAGTGACTTAAAAGTTACTTTTTGGGGCAGCTAAAACCGCTTGTGACATTTGGCTTATCTGCGGCACAGAGCTACTATTGAATGCCCGTAGTGCAACTTGTTGCAGTCACAAAATGTTAAACTGCTAACCATGCCACCAATCGCTTTTTACTTGCTACCCGTTATTGACCTCATTCGGAGCATAGAAACTGATGCTGCCCTCTTGCTGTGGCTGCCACACGAAATTAATTTAAATTTATTGCCTCAATTTATAATGGCATTTGCCAAAAATAAACGTTGACAGCAGACGGCAAACGGCAAACGGCATAGTTCAATGTATCTTTGAGATACTTTTCTCTCTTACTCTCAACCCCATCTTCCTTTCCTTTCATTGAACTTGAACTTGTCGCTTTTGGGCCAATTGTTTGCCAAAGTCATTGAGCACAAAAGTTTTTTATAATAGCAAACTGAATTCCTAGGCCAAGTTATAAGAAAGTTTGCCTCTATTTTTTTCTCATTTCTATCTCATATAAGTTTACCGTTCGTTTTAAAGTTGAGCCTCACAACTAACGACTCGTTAGAGATTCGGACTCTCACTCTGAGTCGGAATCGGAATCGAACTCGAACCCGGCAAATTGAGTGCACACAACTCAGACAGACGTTTGTCATTTGTCTGCTGTCATGTCAGTTGTCAGTTTGATTTTTTGACTTCTTTTTTTTGTATTTTTTAAATTGTAACAACTGCTATGACGACGTCCACAATGTAGGGATATATATATATATATTTACAAACATATATATATTAAAATGCTATGTGACAAACAAAAGACAAATTGCGCTCTGCTGAAAAGCGTGTTGACAATTTTTTATAGATTTTGATATGCGCTGGATGTGGAGACGAGGCATACACACTTTGACTCCAAACATGTAACGTTGCTAAAGAAATTCTACTGAAATTTTAGAGAAAGGACGAGCTAGTATGCAAAATTTTGGTTTGGTTTCAATAATCTTAGGTTTTTTTCGAGTTATATTTTATTTTTTGTTTGGTTTTTTTGACTTGTTTTTTTGATAAATCTAAGCTAAGAATTCGATTTAGCTATGATCTGGTTTGTCTTGTATTTTTTTATTTAAGGCCTCAAAAACATTGTGATTTATAAAATAATGTATTCTTTTTCATCTGGTGATAGGAGTAATATATTTTTAAAGGATCCAATCCAAAACACGAACAAAAAAAGATTTGGTTCAGGACCAGTTCTTAAATATTTTTTTTTTTTAATTATTTAAACAACATCTAATTAGATAAAGACTTAAATAAGTACTTTAAAATAATAAAATAACATTAATTAACAATTTATAAATTTTAAAACGTTATATGTTTTTTTTTTCAAACTTTTACTTTATCTGAGCATTTTCGTTTCTTCGAAGAACATTTTTAAGTGTAATATTTTGTTGTTTTTCACCACTTTTTTTGAGTCACGAGCTGTGCTACATTTTTACAGCAGTTTGACGTCTGAGCACTTTATCTTAATGTCAATTTTTTTGTTGATTCGGTTTGGGTTCTGGGCATTGGAATCTGGGTTCTGGGTCCGTTTGTATCGTGTGCGTGAAGCAGTTGAAAACGTTCAAGCAAATTAACTATAAAAAAGCCATTTGTTAGCCAAGTTTGGGCTCATTTGGAATCAAAAATCACGACTAGGTCTCGTTAATGGCGCCCAAAGGTTAGGACAGGAGATAAAAAGCCGCTAGGATTTACATTTTTACTAGAGTAATTTAAGCCAAAGCGTTGACTGACTCATCATCAAATATTGGAAGGGCTCATCTTTAAATGCCGCAAGTCGATCTCAATTTTAAATCATTTGTGTTCTATTCGTTACAGTACGACAACGTCAACTCGTGCCTGCACGTTCTAAGAAGCCAATCCGTTGGTGGCCTAGACAATATTACCACCAATGACATCTGTGCTGGTCGACTGAAGGCTGTTCTTGCCCTCTTCTTTGCCTTGAGCCGCTACAAACAGCAGGCGAAGCAAACGAAATCCATTGGCGTCGGCTGCGGAGGCAACGGAAGTGGAGGTGGTGTTGGTGGGGCTGTTCCTGCCATTGGTACAGGTACTGGAGGTGGTTCTGTTCTTGGCATTGGTCTAGGCGGCAGTTTGAGATCATCCACAACAAACAGTTTGCTCGATAAACATCAGCAGGACCAACAACAACAGCAACAGCAACAACAACATCAGCAGCAGCAGCAACAACAAACGCCACAACAATTAGCACAGTCTCTGGAGAACGGCAATGAGATGGTGAATCGGTAAGTTAACATTTTTTGTTCTTGATATAACCGTTTCTAAAAAATATAAACATATTGTGTTTGTTACAATGAATGTAACTTGAAGGCATTTCCGCTTCTATAAAGTATATATATTTTTGAACTGCATCAACAGCCGAGTGGATTATTCTTAATATATAATAATGTTTACCCGAACTTATAATCAGTATAGTAATTTCTTTAAAGTACTTTTATATATGTTTAAATAAGTGTCCGCCACAGTTAAACAGTGATTGCCTTAAATAAACGTCACACGGAACAAATGCTCTTTGAAAGTACAATATTTAATAAAATGCTTAGCTAATGCTGATTCAGAAAAATATATACTTTGTAATACTTTAAGGCGTTAGAAAGACGCTTTTATAGTATTTTTTACAAAAATTTAAATGTTTTAACCGTTGGCCACACAGCTGTAGCAGCGAGCTTCTGTGCAGCAGCAATGGTTTGTGTCTCAGCTAACAAAAGTTGACGAAGGTTGGCAGCTGGCGCATAAGTCTTGGTTTGTGTAAAGGCTAACTGCTCCACAGTTAACGACAGCAAATTTCTGCTGTTAATTGGTGCTAAGCTAAATATATATACATTACGCTACAGATATCTATTATGTGTTCTTTTAAGTGACATCTGTTAGGCATAACATAGTCTCGTTCAGACTATTTGTGGCGCCACCTAGTGCGACAATCAACAACATTTCTAGAGTACAATTTTAAAAGTGCTTTAAATTATCTTATCATTCTATCAGTGCTGGAAAATTTTAAAACTGAATATAAATTTGAAGGAAATACACAAAACAGATTTCAGCGGAATATTTAAATGTGATTAATTGAAGAATGCTATTGCATTTATGCATCTTAATAATGTATTTTATTTGATTTAAAAATATTAAGTAGTTTATTATTTTATTTAATCACTTTTGCAAGTGGCGTGTCGCACGCGACATTTTGTTCTACAATAGTTTTTATATTGTTTGTTTACTTCTTATGAATTGTATTTGACTTTTTTTAAATCCGTAAGAAGCTTTATTACCAGAATTTAAGTGTTCTCCTTGCACTTTCATTACGTTTTTGTTCTTCGAAGAAAGATTTTGTCAAAAAATCATTGTAATACAAAGCACGCCATTCTGGAAGTCAACTTTTGGCAAAACAAGCAAAAATATGGAATAACTTAATTTATTTAAAGAAGCAGTCGGTATATTCATACAAGTAAACTTAATCATGTAAAAACGTTTCTAGATGTAAATTTTTCCAGATGTAAGTTTTTGATAAATTTGTAGTTTTTGACACCCGTTGACATCTAAGTCCATATCTGAAATTTATACTTTTATCTAGATTATCTATTTAAATATATGTCGCAAAAATCGGCTTCTTTTTTAATTGCAATCTTAAGATTAATAGTGGAAAGTTCTTTTCCTAATTTAAGATGTGAAACCTCAAGTCTTTTAAACCTTAACCTGTTGTTTTTACTGTAAGTAAAAACCGTACAGTGCCTTCCACCATAACTCTGGTGTATACAGAAATCCATATCAATTTCAATGTCTCAGATATCGTATGCATTTCGTTAAGACCGTCACGACACATCCGTTACGCAGTTTATATTCCGTTTTGATTTTTTTTATTCATCTTTCGACAAAATTCCTAGCAAGTTTAATATGATTTATTGGTTTGTTTGCCGGAAATTACAGGCGGTTTGCTCCCGGGGGAAGATTCCAGCAGCTCAAACCCCCAAAACATCTGTTTGCTGAATAAAAAGAAAAAAAGAGATAGATAGAAAAAAATAAAAAGAAACTCGCCCCCAAAAACGGGGCACTAAGCAAACAAAATTGGCATACTACGAGGCAGCAGGGAAAATCCAGTTCCGACTTGGATTTGCGGCACTTGAAAAAGCAGCTGAAAAATTCAAAACATGAAGATGGAAAATTAGAAAACTTTATTTGGTCGAGCCAAGTCAAAAGCAGTTGTCGTCTTGTTGGCTTGGTTTACTGGGGAGGAGGATTGGTTTCTTGTGCTCTTTACAACCCTCAGGGAAATCCCAGCAGTAGACAGGAAGCGGAAGCTTTTGTGTTGCGCTTGCCCCCTACCAATATGAAGACCTTATGCCCCCTCCTTGTATGGGGACAGCAGGCGGCGTTTAACTCTCGTTGGGGTCTGACTAACAGTCATCCCCCACCCTTTGTTGTATCTCCGCCCACTGTGGCAATGTGTTGATGACTTTCACTGACTATGAAATTTAAATGCGTAACGGAAATGTTTGCGATTTTCGTTGTGAATACCCTATAAGCAGCGAAGGAAATGGTATATTAAACTTTAGTCAAAACTTAAATAGCTCTTTTAATTATTAAAAAAAAACCACAAGTAAACAGAAGATCGTGGTATATATGTATAGAAAGAAATTTAATTCTGTTATTTGTTTATAAATTTATAATGAACCAAATAAATTACGGATTAATTAATTCAGATGCTTTTTGATATTTATTATACATACTTTTCTGTTGTACTATTCTATTGCTATTATTAATGAATTTAGAAGCAGGTTTGCAGATTTTGGATTACAGATATTATTGTAGGGTATCTGAAAGTCAAGCATTGATTTCGCGCTTTTCATTTTCCGGGCAGTTTCGCGTCGCGGACTCGCAGACAAATAAATAACAATGGATTTTTATGACCGTCCTTGCGCCTAGTTTGTGGTAGGCAACAGGACGACAGAACAAACCCGACGACAACAAATGCGGCAAGTTCATTTAAAGTTGCAACGCCGTAAAACTTTCACTGTGCCCTCTCTTTGTTTAAGTGTGTGTGTGTGTGTGTGTGAGTGTGTGTTTTGGGTTGTTTATATTGTCTGCGGTCTGGCGACCTAGACACTGGAAATCGAGAGTATTCCTAGCCTGAAAAGGACCCTGCAAAAAGTCACCCCCAAAAAATGGCGCGTACCATTAGCGACATTTGTTGTTGGAGGAGGAATATCATGCAATATTTAAAATCATTTTAGCAGGCAACACAGCCAGCAGCTGGTGCACAGACTAGACTGGGAACAGGAGGCAGGAGGCAGAACAAGTTGACAAGTTTTCAGTACCTGACACTGATTTCAAGTCGAGGCTGTTGCCACTTGCTGCCATAACTGGTTGCATCTAATTAAATAAGCTGACAGTCACGGAAATACGACTCAAGGAAATACAACAGCAACAAGAAGTCGAGCAACAGCTGATGACAATTTAACCCCCGAACCCCGAAGCTCTGGCAAAGCATTTATAACTGCAAATTGGGTGCGCCAGACATTGCAACAATATGTTGCCTTCCAAAATGTAGTTATAGCATTTGTAACGAAGCTACCCAAAAGGGAGGGTGTGTAACAGGGATATAATGGTTACCCCCAAAGATGCTGCCGAGGGAGGAAGGGAGAGAGAAGGGCATACCATAATTGACAGCAGTCGACAGCAGGGCGGAAATTCCAATGCATGAGCTTACGAACAAGAAAAAGAGAGAGAGAGAGAGAGAGAGAGAGAGAGAGAGAGAGAGAGAGAGAGAGAGTTGGGGGTAGGTTTAAGGAGTTTGAGAGAGGGGTAAAACATGCACGTGCGTGTCCTCTCTAATTCGCATGCATTTATGCGTGACCACGCAGCACAGGACGAGTCCAACAACCACCACGCCCCATGCAGTTGTCCTGGCAACCAGAAAGACTCTCAAATTGTGGCTACTCGAGAGTGTAGAAAGGACCACCTCCCCCATGTTGACAAGTAGTCAGATCCTTTGGCCACAAAAGCTGCAACGTTGTCCTGTCTGTCGCTTGTCGTCTGGCTTAACTTTTGTCGTTGTCCTGCGGGCATTCGTTTTTCTCTCTGTGTTTGGAATTTATAATTCCATTTGTGGTTTTAATTTCGTAAATGTGAAATTAATTTTATTCAATTTACTCTTTGGGGGAGACCAATAGTACATATTTGAGGTAAGGCAAACGCTTCATTGATTCTCAATTGTCCACAGACAAATTGGCCTTGAATCAAAAGTTGAATAACGTTAGAAAGTAAATCCCATCCTTTTAACTTGGCGGCTTACTCCTCATTCATGCTGGCTTGAGGAGCAGTTGAAGCTCGTCTCGACTCATCTATGATGGACTCCACGAGCAAGTCCTGTCGAGAGTTCAATGCTGATATGTATATATCCCGTGTGGCTCGGAACTGTCCGCAATTATACAGATGCTCGTTCTCCAATCGCAGAAAATTCCAGATGAAACGTCGCAAAATCTCAAACAAACTGCAGATGGTCTTGGAATGGTAGGGTACCAAAAATTCATTGTAGATCAAATATAGCTCTAGAGCCCAAACAAAACGAATCAGCATGTCCATAACAATAGCAAGGTAATAGAACCACTAGAATATTCGTAATAAATAGAAGTTACTTTAAGTTACCATACCAACCTTACTTTGGGATAAACGAGATTCTCACGCAGAAAGATGTGATCCCCTTTCCAAACCTGAAACAGTCCATAGTCCTGCAGCAAATCCCAGGAAGTACAGTAAATCGTCGAAATAATCGAACTTATTATATAGATCCACGTCCAAGGGTTCTCAAAAAGATACTCGTATTTATCTAACAGTTTTGTCAAGTAAAAAAGAGATAAGCGTAGGTTAATAAGTTGTTAGCTATCGTTACAGCCCAAAAGTTACAAGAACCAAACCAACTTTTTTGGATAGATTTGGGGCCAAATCTATGCGGAGATTTTTTTTTGAATTTTTCAAAATATGGTTTTTTGTTTAATACTTTCTTTCAGAGGTGCGCCCACACTTGTCATCATAACATGAGAATGCCAAAACTGATTTATCAAAGCTTTACTTTTTCTGAATATATATACAATTAATTTATTCAAAGTTTAAGATTTAGTCCAGTAGTTTTCGTCGTTTTTCCCCACATATCTATCAAAAAAGTGGGTTTGGTTCTTTAACTGCCAAAAGGTTCGATTTTGTTGCATAGTGTTATGAATGAGCCGATTATTTGCCATTCGCCCCGGCGAATTTCAGTAATTTTTATAATTTTTGCACAGAAATCGAACAGCTGATTTATATCGGGCGAATGCCAAAAATGAGCCACATTCAAATGTGACCAAATGTGATCAAATGAGTCAAATGCTTATTATCTAATCCAAATGCATTTTTCATCACACATTGGTAAAATTAATGAAACTTAGATAAATTAAATTGTCTGGCTTAGTCGGTTTTATTGATATTCCGAATGCGAAAGGGTACTTAACCAAATTATCGATAAGTTTACAAAAACCTGCATGCGAAGTTTAGTACCTCCAGCTCTTATAGTTTCAGAGATACAGGTGTTTGTACGATGGAGAGACTCGACTTTGAAGCAGATTAATTCCATTTTCACGTACTTTGTGGGATGTCTTATATAGATTTTTGTGTTAACTGTCAATAACTTACCATTTGTTTCCATTTGAATGGTCGATATGATGACTGTAATTATTGTGGAGCCGTAGGTGAAAGCATTCACCAAATAAGATACTGGCTTCGGGTCGCTATCCCAGATTCTCTTGAGACAATGGGCGAGGCGGAACCAGGAAGGCAGACAACGAATGACAGACATTGCATAGTCTTGCTCAAAATCAAAAGAATTGTTGCTGTTTTTATAATAACGTACATAGAACCGGATAAGTTGGTAATGATCCAACAAACAGAGCACCAAAGAGTTCAGTTGATCGGCCAGCCAAAAGTCGGCAAAGTTTACAGGGTAAAAGGGCGCTGCAATAATGCGTCCACAAATGCACAAGCCCCACATTCTGGCAGAATGGTTCATAATTGGTAGGGGATTGATCAAAAGTGCCAATGGAAGAATCACACCGATTAAGGGAAAGTATAATGGATCCCTTACACCGAATTCATTGTGATGGAGGAACAGCAGCATGGATAAGGTACATCCATAACCGAATAAACTGGCAAAGCCTAAAATTTTAATAGGTTCAATTTGGTTACGTGGATTTAGCTCAAAGATCAGAACATGATTGATGCCCACACTTTGCCAGACATATACATTGATCGCCGTGAGAAAGCCAAACACCATAAGGGAAATGGATCCCCGGAAGAGTTGAGTAAAAGACGAGATTAATTCCGGTTTGTTAAGCATGGAAAAATCTGTAGAGAATTTTTATTTTATCGATTAGGTATTGTACTGAATATTACTTACAGGATATTATGCATATCACTGCGGAGACTATAAAGAGACCCAGGACAAGACCCGTCGAGAAGATATGAATTGGGGAAATGGGTCGACCCAGGGGAGGAACTCTTAGCTTAGCCATGGCCTTGGTTCTATCTCCTTGCGTGATGAACTCCGTAAAAATATTCTCCACTTCGGCGATCATGTCGCGAAGCTCCCTCTCCTGGCTGATCGTGGCGGGCTCTACGTACGTCTTGAGCCAGTAACGTCCATTAATAGACCTGATATATTTGTCATACTTTTTACATATTTTGTGGAATCCCGTGAGATTCAGCTGTTGATAGTTATTCAGCAAAACTAGACTAAAGTAGAACTCGCTGTAGGCCCTTTCCAGATTTCGAACATTCTTCGGTTGATCCTCCAGGGGCGGAAGTGAGGGCATCTCGCCCATGTGGCCGCCAGCTCTTCTGAAGATATACATAAGCTTTACCTTGAATGTGGCATGTTTGCGACGCGCCTCGGCCAGTTTATAGTCAAAGAAATCATTCACCCGCCTGAGCTCTTCCTTCAATGTGGTAAAAAACTCTTCTGAGAATTTATTATAATATTCATAAACCTGACTCTTCTGACTAGGAGACGGTGCATTTTCCACAGCTTTACGTATCATCGCCTTAAGTTCCTACAATTTATAGAACAGAACTCTAAATATGCGAACCTTCAAGGATTCTTGAGCATACAAACCGTATAGTGTATATATTGTTGCCGCCATTCAGTTGTTAAGTGACTCTCAAAAGTCTCCCCAAATTTCATTTTGATGGTTTTATTTCACATAAAGCTATAGTATTTATGAATATTTAATATCTTGAGTTAAAAATCAATGTTATGTATATTTCATTATATATTTCAATGCATTTATAGCATAAAACAGAGTTTCGTTATGGTTTTGTATTTATAATGATTTCTTACGCTGGTTATGATCCGTTTCAGACATAGAAATGGGTTTAAGATAGATATCCCGAATAGCTCGAAAATGTCCGACATTATATAGATGCTCATTCTCCAATCGTATAAAATTCCAAATAAACCGACGAAATATCTCAATGAAACTGCTTATAGTTTTCGAATAAAAGGGTGATAAATAATCGAAGTAGATTAAATAAATCTCCAAAGCCCAAACAAAACGTGTCAGAACATTCGTAACGATGGCAAAGTAATAGAACCACTAAGAAATAGGGACATTCAGCAAGTATTCTATGAAATAATAACTATCATAATAACTTACCTTGGAATATACAAGATTCTCTCGTAAGAATATGTTGTCACCTTTCCAGACTTTAAATAAACCAAAGTCAAAAGTCAAGTCCCAAACAGAACTGTAGACTGTCGATATAAAGACAACAGCTATATAGCACCAGATCCAAGGGTTATCAAACATATTCTTGTATTTATCTAGAGTGAAATAAAATTGGATTCGTTTTACCAAAGATTAAACTAATGTACTTACGATTAGTTTCCATTACAATGGTTGAGAATACAATAACAATAATGCCTATTCCGTATTTGATGATATTTAACAGATGTACACGATATTTAAAATTGCTATCATAATACCGTCTTAGACATTGTGCCAATCGGAACCATGGAGGCAAACAACGGATTCCTGTGATCCAAAAGTCCGGCTCAAAGTCAAACATATTTTCGCTGTCCCTGAAGAAACGTATATAGAATCGAACAATTTCATAATAATCCACCATGCAAAGGGTCAACGAAGTTAACTGATCGGCCATCCAAAAGTCCGGAAAGATAACACCATAAAAGGGTGCTGCAAGGATGCGTCCAATCGTGCACAAGATCCATATCCTAGCCGGACGGTTCATAATACGTATGGGATTGATGAGCAGCAACAGAGGCAATAGTAGACACATCATTGGAAAATAATACGGAGTGTTCACTTCAAACTCTTTGTGATGAATGAAGAATATCATAGACATGGTGCTAATGAAGCTCATTGTGCTGGCAACCTCGAGGAATGAGGTTGCCTGTATGTGATTACGTAGATCAATATTAAAGATCAGAACATGATTAACACCCTTTATCTGCCAGACGTAAACGTTCAGAGCAAATAGAAAAGACGTGAGACCCGATGCAACTGGTCCTCGGTAAAGTCGAGCAAAGATGGCAATCAGATCCAAATTGTCGCGTATAAAGTAAACTGAGAGCAATTTAAATGTATGAAGGTTAATAATTGTAGTTAAACATATATGAAATAAGAATGTGAGCTAATGAAGGAAGATACACAAATGAACATTAAAAACAGATAGATGGATAGAATGTCAGATGGATGGATACTTTATTGATAGATATGGAAAGTATTTTTAAACATAAACTAAAAGTTTCAGATACAAATAAATATTAAAATCAGATAGATAGATATATAGATATATAGGTATATAGATATATAGATAGATAGATATATGATAGATAGATTGTCAGATGGATAGATAGCTTTTAAGATAGACATGGAAAGTATCTTGAAACAAAATCTAAAAGTTTTCGATACAAAAGAGGCTGGAAATGTACTATAGATGATAATTAACAGGATGGTATGAAGAGCCTTCCAAACCATATATTATTATCTCGAAAACAGTTTAAACAGGTTTAAAACAGGTTTAATTCGTAAGATAATTACATCATTTTCATAATTTTTGATATTTTGCTATAACTGTATTTTAGCTTGATTTGGAAATAGTAAAAAATATGAAAGAGATCTTTTTCGCAGATATATTTATCGAATTAAAAAGTCAAGGAAAATTATTAAAAAATATAAAATAATATTTTTGCCCACTATATATTTAACTTCTCGAAATAAAATATGTTTAGATAATCAATACATAGATTATAATCATATAAATAGAAATATGAAATAAAAATGAGAAAACACAGATTATATATATTAGAATGCTCGGGATAGGGTATTATTGAGTTAGAAACTAATCAGATAATAATATTTACTCACGTGAAATGATTATTATGGCAGCGCTTACAAGAAATAGACCTAGAACTACACCTGCAAAGAAGACCTGAGTCGGCGGTAAGCGTTCACCCATTGGGGGGACTCTTAACTTGGCCATGGCCTTGGCCCGATCGCCATTTGTCAAATGCAATGTGTAAAGTTCTTCCACTTTGGAAATCATGCTCTGCAACTCTTGATCCTTGGCAAAGGGTGCGTTACTCACGTGTTCTTCGAACCAGTGAGCACCTCTCATTGATTTGAAATTCTTATCATATTTCTTGCATATCTTTCGAAATGCTGTATAGTTCAGACTCTGAAAATTCTGCAACATTATCAGGCTCAAGTAGAATTCACTACATGCCAATCCCAGATGTCGTGTATTCGTAGAACGTTGATTATGCAAACTCTGACTTGCATTTAGCTGTATATCGATTGAGTAGAGTTTTCGACGATCCTCGGCTAATTTCTGGGCATAGAAATCCTGAACGCGAGTCAACTCCTCGTTGCATGTGTCAAAGAAATTGCGTTCAAAATTCTGATAATACTCCAGAATAACCGAAAGGGGCGCTTCTCTTGAGCTCGGTGCTCGATTAACTCCTTCACGTATCATTTCCTTCAGTTCCTGGAATAGAGTTCATTGTTTTGTTTAGTTTTTTTTTAGAAATAGTTAAATTAGTTTTTTTTAATACTTACTGCATAGTTCATATATTGTTGACGCCATTCCGTGGTTAAATAGCTCTCAAAGGTTTTGCCAAATTTCATGATTCTCTGTATATAAATATAACTTTTTTTACGAAGTCAAAGTCTACAATAGACAAAGTTGAAAGGCTTTTCTCAGGCTGCTTCAAGTTAGCTGAAAATCAATATTTATTGGAGATTTTTGTATTACAAAAAAAAAACAAAAACAATGAAAAAATCAAATTCGAAATGATACCAGATAGTCACATGATAATTTAAGTCACATTCAAATTTACAAAAATCTGTAAGTGTGCTGTAAGAATTTAAAAGTGAAAGAATTGTTAGTAAATTTAAATTACGTTGCACTTTTTCAACCCCATCGATTATTGTTATTTATATTCAACAAATCAATTGTGAGTGCAAGCATCCATTCATCTGCAACTCATTGTCACAACTTTAGACTCTCCATAACTTCCCTTAGAGCCAGCTCGAACTGTTCATCTGTTCATCGGCATTGTTCAACATCCCCAAGCCGTGTTTGCAAATTTTTTTGACATATCTCATTCCATTCTACTTTTGGCATTCACTTTTGTTGTTGTGGACAGTTTGCTTCTACTCTTTATTCCCCTTATCGGGGAGCTTTTGTCTTTCATCGTGTTGTGAAGCAACCTTGAAAAGGGCTTTAATATTATATTTTGTTGCACGCTGCCGAGTGAAGTGGCCGCTGTTTGCTGTGCGTGCAACATTTTGAAGTGACTGCGTTTTTCTGTCTATTATTCAAATTTATAAATGGGGGCTTTTGGGGGTTGGTTGTTAACTCTTAAAGTTGAGGCCTGTTATGGACTCCCCAAGAAATGAACAAGATGCTCAATCAACACAACTCTCAGCTTCAAATTCGATTTCAGTCGCCGGTTGTCGGCAGTTAGTCATATTTCTTATGACAAACAAAGAAAATGGTGTTTTAGTTGGGGATTCGTTTGCAGCAACAAAATGTGTCGTCTACAGGCATTCCAGGGGGGTTGTTCTTCCCACACACACCTCAACATCATCAAAGCGACCATTCATCTTCAGTAACGTGAAAAATGTGAAACAATTGCAACGATGATTACTTTTTCCTACGGTTTGTTGCTGTTTTTGTTGTCGTTGTTGTTGGAAAATGGTCGTAAAGGAAAATTGAATTGCCAGTGGGTGGTGGTTAGAAGTTTTTCCCGGCCCAGGGGAGCATTTGGTGTATTAGGCCAAGCCAGGCTGAGTGCAGAGTATCACAGGTAGAAAGTTCCTGGTCCAATAATTAAATGCTAAATACTCGAGTAATTAACTCCCATGGGAAGAGAGGCTATAGTCAGAGAACTGTAAGAAGTTGATTATCCTGATGACTGGGCTTATAAAATTTAAGCCATTTGCTTATTTAAGAGAGGGTGGAAACTAAACTTTCAGTGACAAAAATTGGCAACATGTGCAAAATATACACGACTCTCATTCTCCTAACAGGCGAAAAAAACGAGCTGTTGTCAGCACCGTTAGCTCCTGTTGCATACCCTGTTCAAATAAAAATTATCAACAGTATCTTGGCTACAATTGAGAACTTGAATCTATAAAATTTCTAGCAACTGTAAACTTTTAAACTTTATTAATTAATTGCGATTTTTTAATTAATTTATTAACATTAAAAAAGCGCTGTTTATCTCCATCTTGGTTAGGATTCTTTTCGCGAACAGGTCTTAAGTACCCATGAACCCAAGAATTGAGTATTGTCTTAATTTAAACTTATACCTGAAGTAATTTATATTTATAAATGTTAAGCATTTTCTTGATTTTTAAGCCACCAAAAATTAACCAAATTTTACATTGAATATAACGTAAGATTGTGATTTAACTATCAATTTTGAGTTGGAAAATAAAATTTAAAGGCGATTGTAATATTTTGTGTTGTCGTACAGAGAATCCGCTAGTCGTGAACTGGCAAGCTACATTTCCACTTGTTTTTACTTCCATAGAAGCGGAGGCAAATAAAAATATTTGCATAGACAAACCATTGGACAATTGGATAGACTAACGGCCAAGTGAGCAGTCCGGCGTGGATTTAACGTTTTGTTCCACCAACGGCAGGGGGACGAGGGTCGGTGGAGGGGCGTACAAAATGAAAAGTAAACATTGCAACGTCCGTTGCCATTGAAATGATAAAGTGCGACGGTTCCCAGTACGACAAAAGGCAATAAAATGCATGCTTAGTATTTCTGAGTAGAGGAGGTGAAACTAAGGGGACAGTAGGGGTGAGAATGCATGAAAGGTGGGAGCAGGGGACTTAATGGTATTAGTAGTAGTTGGTGTGTAGTAGGTGAACCGCCACCAAACTGCAGTTACATGTGTTGTGTCTGGCGGACTTTTTCATCCGTCTGTAAATTGTTCGAGCTCGAAAGGCTTTCATGGTTTTTTGGATTTGTATAAACAAAGATTTATTGGGTCTTATTTAGTTTTGGGGGTACAGATCCAACTATATTTAAAGCTTTAGACATAGTTGAATTTAATATTATTGGACTTTTTTAAAAGGGGAAATTTCTGCAAGGGCTAAGTATATCATAAATCTGAAATTTATTTAAAAACTGTTTTTTGTATTACCGTGTTAAATTGCTGATTTGTTAAATCTGAGCTTGTATGGGACTTTTCCAATTTTTTTAAAAGGGGAAATTTCTGCAAGGGCTAAGTATATCATAAATCTGAAATTTATTTAACAACTGTTTTCTGTATTACTGTGTTAAATTGCTGATTTATTAAATCTGAGCTTGTATGTGACTTTTCAATTTTGTCAAGAAATTTTGAATATTTTATAGGATAAACTAATTACGGCGTCCCAGTTTTGCCGTTTAAAATAACGGTGCGAAACTAAAACAAGATAGTTAATTAGAGCTCATACTTAATTTAGTGATACTATTTATTTCATTTTAGATGGATTTTAGGCAGTGAAAAAGCATCATAATATTTTTATCTTAAAAGTATGGAATATATTTTTATAAAATAATTTTATAGTATTAAGAAAGTTAAAAATAATTTGAGAAAAATAATTAAATCTTTTGTATATAAAATTGAATCAAGATTCTATACACATCTTGAGGCTTAGGGGATTCTGACAGCTTTCGTATCATTTCTATCTAATCAGAAATACTCAATTAACGGATTCAATGGATGCTTTAGGCAATATCCTTCGTTGCAGGTTTTAATTGATTGCAACTTAAGCCGCAAGTTGCAACTTTCATTGCCACCCACTGTGCCAGCAGGCATTCAATTAAAACGCACACCTCACAGCTAACACAGCTCAACGAGTTTTTTGGTCTATTCCAATTGCCAAATCACGTAAATTGCAGTCATATTTCGAAACAAGGCAATAAACTTCAAAAAGACAACTCAATAAACTTGAAAATCGAGCAAGTGCCAAAGCGGCTTACAGACTTGAACAGGTTTTCAGCCAATTGATTGAAGTTGTCTCATTGAAATTATGCTCAATGATTAAACAATTTTCTTCGTTTTGTTGTTATTGTTTGTCTGAGGCAACAATCTTGTAACAATCGACGTCATTTTATGTGACACGAAATAAAAGCTATTTGCGATAATTGTTTAGTTTGCTAAATTGCTGCGATTTGTACGCTGGCTGGCCAGTAATAACTTTGTTAACTTGGCCAACTTAATTGCTCTTGTTGTTAACCCGCCTTGTACATTGAACTTCGCAGTTGTGATGGGTTGGGAGAGGAGGTAATTATTGGCAGGGGTATTCCCAATAGTTAAGTGCAAGTGCAACTATTTTTAGCGATAGCGCCTCGAATCTTGCAACCACCCGCATGTCCCATGCAACGACCAGCTGTCGCAGCGTCGCATCGAACATGTTCGATCCGCCCTCGGTTGCAACACTCAAGTTGCAAGCCTTCGTTCAGCGTTCAACGCTCAGTTTGCAACCGCAACGCGTCGGCAACGGAACGTTGAAAGTTCGCGCGTCATTCGCCGGCAGGTTTTTGAGTTAATTTTGCTTATGTTTTTATAGAACGCGAAATTCCGAAAAAAGGCGGCAAATCAACGAATGTGTATTATATAATATTAAATGAGCAGTGATTCAACTGCGAATTCAAGTAATACACTAATCCAAAATGCCAAATAATCAAATGTGTAAAGTGAATAAATTAAAAATAAATAAATTAAATAATTTATTATACTGTTAATTAAAAAAGCACACATGGAGTGCATGGTCTGCACAGTGACTGTTATTTTAAAAGTTCTAAAGTGAAAATTTGTGAATTTAGATTATTTTTATTATTTTTTTTATTTATTAAATTAAAATTAAATTTAATCAACTTGTCAAAACGGATCATTTTAATATTTATAAATCTACAGTCGTTTTGTACAAGATATACTCATAAGTTCTTTGAATTGAACACATTACTCTGTAGAAGTACTCAAATTTATGTGGATCTAATTTAAAACTTTTACTACTTCATAAAAATTTCGCGTACAAAAATAAACTTTTAAATCTTATACTACTCGAGCATTCTTTTGAGTTTTAGCATTAAATAGATACTAAAATACTCCGTATTTTACCCTTATTGTTGCATATTTTATGGCGTGTTTCGCACTCTCATTCGACCATTAAAAGTTCTTAGATTGGCCGCATAATTAACGTCTTATCGCATTGCACACAAATTAAATGGGCTTTGAGACAAACAAAAAGCGTAGACAACTCTTTCGATTCAGCAGCAGACGTCCTCCATGGACATGGACCTCTGTGTGGACCCAGCAGCAGACAAATTCCATTTTAGATAAGCTTCACTCCCGTATTCGTAATTTATTTATAGCCACAAAAAAAAAAAAAAAGATTTCAACTGAATTGTTTCTGCGGTTAAACAGAATGTGAACTTTAAACTGAAAACGAAATATATTTAAAAGCATACAAGCGCTTCAACTAGAAACAATTAGTTGTTTATTTAGATTTAGATTTTGTATTATGATATGTTCTAATGTATCCGATTTCCAAGCATAGAGAGTTTATTTATTGACGGTTTTTAATGTTTCTTTACAAGAATTTGCAAACAATGTGGAATTTTTGTCGTCCTTTTCCTTTAATAATATGTACTCTTTTGAAATTTGTTATAAGTCACAATTGGTTTCGGAAGTGTTTAAATTTTTAGTTTTGCATAAAGAGTGTGTCATGTTTATTTCAAAAAGATAATATTTATATTATTATACGTACATCTTAGTCTGAAGTAGAGCCCCGCATGAGTGCACACTTAACAAAAAATTATCCTATATTTCTCAAACAAATCATGTTATACTCATAACATGATTAATCCTCACACTGTCTGTACAACGATTTTGTTTTAAAACTCATTCATGAGCATGAGTTTATGATCCAGTCGAGTCATAATCTAAAGCTAGTGTGACTCCGACTCTAATCTAAAGTGGATGATATGTAATTTTCTTTAGCTGTTTTAGTTTTAAAATATTTTTGTAGATTTAGTTTTTCAAATTTGCAGCAGATGTGTATATTAATTGAAGGCTTTCAACAGTTTATACGTCTTTTCACTTTCCATTTACTTTTGTTAATTGTAACAAACAGTTCACAGCTTAATTAAGAAGCATCATGAGCAGATATTAGAACGCCCCAATTCAAAGTTATTTTATGCTAGACGCTAATCTTCAGTGTCATCAACTCATCGGTTGATGGAAGAGAGCTCTCAGGGCAGGGAACAAGGAACAGGGAACTGGAAACTGGAAGATGTAGCTAACCGGTTTCTTCAGTCTTATAACGGCGCGTGTCTTCAATTAATCAACTGTGTCTGCGGTGGCAATCTGTCAAACATTTGCGTTGGATTTTCTAATTTAATTTTATTCGAGTGTTACTGCAGCTGGAGCTCAAAGGATTGTTTTGGATCCTTAAATAAATCAAGTGCATAAGTTAAAGTGCCCGACTTAAAATCTGGCTAATTATAAGAATGTCAGGAGTTTAGAGCTCTAGAATTTTCAATTTCAAGTCAGCCATTGACAAGCTGACAAGGCGGCTGTCAAATCTGTATCTTCTTTTTCCTCGGTTACTTCTGGGGGTGCATTGAACTTAAAGCAACCCCTACACTGCAATAACCGGGCATCGAAATCAGAGACCGAACGAAATTCGAGATATCAAAAAAAAAAAAAAAAAAAAAAAGAAACGAGCTGTCAAAATACCAAACAAGCGACAGCCCAAATGAAAAATCAATTGCGGCCACAGTTTACGGTAGGAGAGTGAAGAGGATGAGGGATTATACGAGTAAAGTACTTAGATAGAGTAGAGGTAACCGCCGACTCGAACTTTGACTAATGATAGGAGCCTCTGTCGTCGTCGTCGTGTGAATGAGGGAGCGCAGATTATGCTTATGGAAGCGACACCCTAATGATTTAATTATGATAATGATAATAGCCATAGGGTTCAGCTAAGTTATGCACTTCTATCTAGTTGGTATATGGCCACTCATAATTATAATTGAAGTAGGCTTAATGGGATCCCTTGATAAATGCTAGTTTCGGTTATTATTATGGCTTTTTAATGTAAATGCGCAACAAAGTAATTCCTTAAATATTCAGATGAACTAGTTCACGGAACCATTTACAAAATTGTTTAAAATTCTTCATCTTACTGTTTTGTCAGTAAAAAAAAGTTGACTATTTCTGTCATGTTGATTGTCGGAGCTCGTTCAATTGTGAACCAATTTCAAACCGTAAGGAATTTAGAAATCCTTTCTAACATATTCAGCTACCGATTTAATTTGTAATATTTATGTTTGAAATATGTTTCCAAGAAAATGAACTAGTTCAAAATGCTATGCTGAACTTATAAGCTTTTTATGAATTGTTTTTAAAATTCAAAACTATACTAGTTCCAATAATAATTGTTGAAATTACTATCACTGCGGACGGCAGTTCGCGTTAGTGACGAAAGCAGCACGAAGGGTGCGAAAGGCGACTAACAACTATATACAGCTAAGTTGGAAAATTTGCTACGACTGTCCGATCAGATCGAGTTATATACCGATCGAAAGGTTTAGTCCTAACTTACAAAATGGCATACTAAAACTTTTGCTAATTCACCTGGGTCATGAGATACGGGGGTGTAAGTGGGAGGGGAAAAATTTATATGATCGCAGCTTATGGAGCCGTTGGGGCTTTTACGTAAAATTTTTTATTTTTTAAAAATTCTTATCAAAAATACGCGTCGTTTGATACCTTGATGACCCAAATCCGATAACTGGTTCAAAAGATAAATAAATTTGAAAATTTTAGTAGAATACCAAAAATGAAGTGAAAAAGTTTCTTTGTTTGTCTGTTTGTCTGTTTGTCTGTTTGTCTGTTTGTATCAAAGCGCTAAAAAAGCGTAGATGTTATGATGGGGATTTGTTCATTTTTGAAAATCTAGAAATGTTTGTTTTACGACTTTTTCAATTTCCCGCTAGTTTAGCGGGAAATCGCTAAATCCCGCTAAATTTGAAACCTCACCAGTTTCCATACCATAGAAGCTATAGATATGTTCTGGGTATCATTGGAAAGGTGTGCTTGAGGGCTTTTAGGCGTACCTTTAAACTTTTTTTCTAAAGTACTCAGGTAACATTTTACAGGTGAAATAAAGTTTTTTAGCTTACATTTTGGCGATTTCTGACAAAACGGCTCTAACGATTTTTATTAAATTTTAGTATGTTGTAGTACGTTTTTTAGTATATAAAACATAAACTTTGACCAAGGGGTTTGGAAGATATTGCTTGTTAACTGAATGTATACATTTTTCTATCGGTCGAAAATCAGGTTTTAGTAAGAAAAAATTTTTGGTTGTATGAGATATCTCAAACAAACGGACACAATACGCATTTAACATGGTTTTATATATTCTGTGCAAAGTTGGTTCAAATCGGACCACTATAACATATAGCTGTCATAGGACCGATCGGGGGAAAATGGAGTCTTAGTACGAAAAACTTTTTTGTTTTATGAGATATCTCAACCAAACTGATAAAATATGCATTTAACTTCGTTTTATATATCCTGGCAAAAGTTGGTTTAAATCGGACCACTATATCATATAGCTGTCATAGGACCGATCGGGCGAAAATGGAGTCTTAGTACGAAAAACTTTTTTGTTTTATGAGATATCTCAACCAAACTGATAAAATATGCATTTAACTTCGTTTTATATATCCTGGCCAAAGTTGGTTCAAATCGGACCACTATATCATATAGCTGTCATAGGACCGATCGGGCGAAAATGGAGTCTTAGTACGAAAAACTTTTTTGTTTTATGAGATATCTCAACCAAACTGATAAAATATGCATTTAACTTCGTTTTATATTCCCTGGCCAAAGTTGGTTCAAATCGGACCACTATATCATATAGCTGTCATAGGACCGATCAGGCGAAATGGAGTCTTAGTACGAAAAACTTTTTTGTTTTATGAGATATCTCAACCAAACTGATAAAATATGCATTTAACTTCGTTTTATATATCCTGGCCAAAGTTGGTTCAAATCGGACCACTATATCATATAGCTGTCATAGGACCGATCGGGCGAAAATGGAGTCTTAGTACGAAAAACTTATTTGTTTTATGAGATATCTCAACCAAACTGATAAAATATGCATTTAACTTCGTTTTATATATCCTGGCCAAAGTTGGTTCAAATCGGACCACTATATCATATAGCTGTCATAGGACCGATCGGGCGAAGTCTAAGTCTTAGTATGAGAAACTTTTTTTCTCACAGTAGGTACGGGGCTTCCGACAGTAGAGTAGCAACTTAAGCGATGCGAGCAGGGGGTGGAGCCCCCTACTTTTCTTTATAATTAAAAAAAAATTTTTTTTTAAATATGAAAAAATATTCAACAATGATAAATTTACAATGTCAACAGCAAAAGCAATTGCAAAAATTTCTGATATCCCACAAAAAAAACCTCTAAACGAGGTAAAGTCTAGTGACGAAAGCAATTTCCAGCCCCAAAATTTCTGATATCCAATTTTGTGACGAACAAAATTGAGTTTAATATAAAAATTTTAAATAAATATATAAATTAATAAAAAAAAACAATTGGCATTCGGCACTGTGCAAAAAGTAATTTTTATGTACAAAGAAGCTCACCCTTTTTGCGCACAGTGCACAAGGCCAATTGTTTTTTTTTATTAATTTATATATTTATTTAAAATTTTTATATTAAACTCAATTTTGTTCGTCACAAAATTGGATATCAGAAATTTTGGGGCTGGAAATTGCTTTCGTCACTAGACTTTTACCTCGTTTAGAGGTTTTTTTTGTGGGATAATTTATGCTGAACTTATAAGCTTTTTATGAATTGTTTTTAAAATTCAAATCTAAACAAGTTCCAATAATAATTGTTGAAATAGTTATAGTTTATTTCGTATTCTATTTTGGACAAGGCATACTTGAGCTAAATATCAGATAAGAAAGCAATAGGGTTAAAAAAATCTCAGCCCCCACCTTGTAGATCCCACAACTAATCGTTAAATTCGATGAATATCACGTACGTTGCTTGAACCAAACTTTTTGACACTATTAACTGCCGCTGGCCCTTTTCGCACACAGTTCAATTCAGTTTAGTTCATTTGAGCGCTGGTTTCTTATCGGAACAATGCACTTTTTGCAACTGCAAAAAGTAAGATAGAAAAACTTTGGTCTGAGTCTTATCATGGCAGAGCAGAAGCCCAAAGGCACTTTAAAAAATTATTAAAATCGTTTTGGAGAATGCATTTAATATTGAAGGATGGTTAGAGTGAAGAGAGAAAGAGGGGAGAATGGAGAAGGAGAGCTGGAAATTGACGTTTAGTCACGTACGATGGCCAAAAGGAAAATTATTTAATATGCAACCATTGAGGCCGTTGTAAAGTGGCAAAAAGTTGTAGAATGTGCTGATAATGGCCACAAGACCTGTAGGAAGTAACCAACACAAACAGAATGGGGAATATGGGAAATATGAGGGAAGAAAGGGTATCTAACGACAAAAACCGCAAGTGGTGTGTGCGGTTATCCAGACTAGTTTTAGACTCTCTAAAAGGATGCCAAAATGCAATTTTTGACAGGAAGTTCACCGAATATGAATGGGTCTGATTGTTGCCCTGACCGAAGGAGAACCAGCTTGTAACTCATTTGCATTGTCTTCGGACCTCGTCGCAATGTCTATACATAAATCTAACAATGCAGCCGTTCAATCACAGCCGACCAGCCCACTTGCAACGCCCCAAAAAACCAGACACACTTTACTCTCTTGGCGCCTCGGCACATGCAATGCATATCAAATGGTTAGCAAAAAACAATCGAGAGAAAAAAAGAACCAGCTTTAACTTCGACTTGAAGTTTAACAAATAAATTTTGATGAGATTTATGGGCCAAGTCTGTTTCAGTCAGTGTCTATCGCCAGCGACACTCCTTCCAACTTATCCGTATAGCAGCCGGTTTTCAAGTTGGCTTTTAATGCACCATAAAACTGACATAAAGAAAATACTTCCATCTAAATATAAACAAACGAGATGGGCATAAGCACGAGACCCAGTAAAACAAATAACGTATAAACGTGCAATTGCACGTGCTGCTCCAAATTTTCAAAAAATTCCCCCCTAGATGGGTTCTCTATACCTCTTACTGTCCCCCCACTCACTCCTTTTCCCCGGCAAGATTGCAAGCTCCTCGCTCCAACGAACACAGCACTGGGCACAATACAAAAATAGACAAGTTTATGGAGCAGAAATCAACTTGAAAGAGTCTTTTAGCTTCCGCTTAAAAATGGGAAAAACAAAAAGAAAAAATATAACGAAAAGTGGGTCGAACGTTGAATACCCTAACATTTATGTTAAACCTAAGTGGATTGTGACTTACATAAGTATTTAACTTTTTTGTATTATAATAATTTTTAACTTATTTCTTTTGCTGTTTAAGATAATAAAAATATTTGAAAAATGATTTTTTGGTAACTAAAGATTCATAAATTCCAAAGAAATCTAATTCGAAAAGCCTCTTCTGAGTATATATCTTACAAAACATTTCATATTCTTTACCAATATCAACTGACCATGTAAAGAGTATTTAAAAAAAAAAAACAAATGGATAAAGCAAAAGCAGCGCGGTGTCTTGACAAACTTTAGAGAAAAAGCATTTAATTTATATGTCAAAGTAAATCAGTAATTTGTCACGCCGTTTTTGCGCAGAAAACGATATAATATCTGAAGCTAAATGTTTACATTTGTTGTGCCCCTTTAAGTTTTAGATTGGTTCGAGTCGGTCAATTAAAGGGCTTTGATAGGTGCAGCCAAGTTTCGCATCCATCATAAATATTTCATAATCTTTTGACAGCTTTGAAGTAGCGTCCGCCTCTTTTTTAATTTTTGTTCAATTTAAGTCGAAAACGATCCGATCATTATTTGAACTTGTGTGGTCTCAAGATCTGTAGAGATCTGGCTTAAGGGAACTTCAACATTGCCAAACTTCATTTGAATGTACATATTTATCTGCCTCACATGTTCTACTACACAATTTATTGTAATTTTGTCAGATAATTTGCATACAATTTGAATGCATTTTGAAAAATAATTTGAAAATTACTTTAAGTCTAATAAATAGGTACGTGAGTAATAAATGCAAATTCTTCTGATCTTTTATTGATTTTAAAAGTAATTAGCATAATGACTATAAATATTTCAGAAAAAAAGATTTATTACATATGTTCCCAAAATGTACTGGGATTTTACAAATCTGAAAACAAATTGTTTCTTTTTAAGTTGTTGGCTGCTTCAACTTGTTTGAATGTTGTCTTGAAATTTTGTCATATAACGATTTAGTTACACTTTCAGTTCAGATTTAAGTATAGCCAATTTGCATAACTCCAATTCCATTCCCAGATCAAATGCTTACAAACGAGAAGTGACAAACGACAAGAATAATTTGCAACAATTTATGAATCTTATGCATTCAGGCGAGACGGAATCAGAGTCAGAGCTGGAATCGAGTAAAGTCGAGGCTGAATTGAGTTAAATCGAGTGGTTCGTGTTGCTGTTGCTGTTGCTGTGCTCTGTTGATTGTAGTAATTGCTGCTGTGACAGTTTGATTACGCAAGAGAAGTCTTTCAATAAATCAGACAAACTCACGCATTCGTTTTCAAAACGGACTACCAACTCTTTCCTGTCTTCTTCTTCTTAGCCCACCCGCAGTGTGACACGTGTCGAATTTTTGAATCCTTGCCCCAATTGCAACATTTATCGTTATAGCTGCAACAGCAGCAGCTGAATCTCTCGAACAACCCTGTGCTTAGTAGTGCTAAAACCGAAATACAAGGCATTAATTTTTACGACAAATTGATTAAGCATAAATTTCGCACCCTTAAGGCCAGTAAGTTTGCTTGGCCTTAAAAATATGACCACTTTGAGAGCATTTAGCAGGCACTTCAAACACTACAACAACCACTGCCATTTTCACAGCCTCGTGTTTGAATCCCAGTCCCGCTCACGTGTCACGCACACGTGCGTATTATTTACACCCAATATTTTTTCTTGTTTCCTTCCAAAATGTTTAGCTTTTTCTTACATTTTTTCTAAGGCTTTGCATCATTGTAATTGAAGTTATTGATTTTGTTTTGGATACCCTTTAGCCAGAGTCACCCTGTTTCATTCTAGATTAGCCGCATCAGCAGTCATACATCAAAAATGTCTGGTTTCTGTTTTCTGGTTCCTTGTTCTAACGGAAGTTCCAAATATGTTCACTTAATTGCATTAAGTTTCTAGAACAAACAACCCCACAGCAGCATTTGTCTTTCTGGCTCAGATCAAAGTGCTGTGCAAACATTTTTGGTCAACCCCCAAGTTTTTCTATACATTTTCCCCCTTAGAAGCCTGGGGGAACCAGACATTTGTTTGATTACCATCAATTTTTACTTCTGTCACGGCAATGTCCAGTTCTATGTAAGCTTAATTACAATGTAATTACATAGAGCAAATATAGGCGGGTCTCTTAGCCTGAAAGTATGCAACGGGAACACTGATGGAAATCATCTAGCTTATTCCATTAAATTAGAGTATAGGGTAACTCAGCTAAAAGTTAAATCTTATCATAAGCTATTTTTTTTTAAATTTAACTTTCTAATGACCAAGAATTTGATATGCTAAAAATAAACAAGATTACAAAACTCAAACGTAATATAAAAGTACGCTAAGATAAATTTAAAAACAATCCTAAAATAATCTGCAAATTAGTTAAACAAAAATTAATACCTCAATGGCTATTTGAAAAATAATAAAATTGATAAAAAAAAAATAATTAATATAGAATAGTTTTGATTGTCTAAAATGGAATAAATAAAAAATAATACAAGGAAAATAAATTTCATTATTATTATTCTTATTTATTATTGTAATAAAAACAATTTTCATCTCTAGTCGGCGTAAATATAATGCAGATTTGCCAAAAAAAAAATACAAAGTTGTTTTTAAAGTGATCCAAACAACAAGAAATGTGAAATAAAACAAAGCGAAATAACAGCTTAAAAGTGCCAAAGTTGCATCTCAATGCCAAATTAAGTGTAGTTATATATATAATCATTACTATCATCACTATCATCATCATCTTATTAATCGAGTGCTAGCTACGAAATGGGAAACGCTTCGTCCTCATCGCATGGAACTAGCGGTGGGAAAAGTTCACGAAAATGTCGTAGTCTTCCCAACTCACCGGATGTCAGAAGGTAAACTATAGATAATATGTATTGAAAAGGTATTAGAGTATTTTCCAGAAATTCTCCAGAAGCTCTATTGTGGCCACTAATGAGGCACATTAAGTATATTTCATATCAGGATAACGCTTGAATAAAGCCAAATGTCAGCATAATAAATCAGAGCACGAAAATGTGATTTTCTTTTGACAAAATTTGCTTGAAATTTACGATATTTTCCCTGCTGCGCTATTTATAAATTATAGAGAGAGAGAATACAGGGAAAGGGAGATGCCCACTCCAGTAAATCTTTAGCTATTTTTGGTGCCGAATACAAACCAAAAACAAGTTGGAGGCTAATGGAAATGACATTTTGTGGTTGAGTTTTTACTTTGAGACTTAAGATGTATGCCAGCAAGTGCAAATTTTCAAGTTTCTTTTCAAGTAAATTAACAGTGGAAAGCGATTCATAATTAATGTACCGCCTCCCCCAAAGTTAGACAGAGTCACAAGGTGCGGAAAACGACACATTCTGAAGACACGCAACACTCGGCCATTGAAACGCTTCCGTCTTGGAAAAAGTCTGAGATCTTTGGATCAGTAGTTGGCTGACAGCCAGACCTGGGTCAGGTCTAATTTACTAGAGCCAACCGACAAACAGCTGGAAGTTTGTTGCCCCCGTCAACAATCATTGCATAATCGAGTCATCCCACAAACAGACACATTTCCATTTCAATATTTTCATACAGATCTACAGGGAAATGTTTACAAAGTGCAATTTTGATATGTTTGTGGGAACAACCCCTGAAAGGAAATTCAACCACCGTAACTGAAAACCTTTTACATTTATAATACGAATATGATGGAAAGGCGTACAAAGTCAATAAACAAAGCATTTGCCAAGTTGCATAATTGAAAATCCATTCGCTGGGAATCTTCAGGCCTGCTGCTACTTATCGGACAGCCCTCGCCCTGTTTGCTCAATGGAGGACTACCTATTGGTAGCAGCCTGTTTTATTTACCAGTATTTGTCCATCCTCCACACGCACACAAACAAAATGCTGTCAGCTGCAGTAGCTGGGTGTGAAATATGTAGAAAAGAACTGTGATCTAAGTCAGACACTCATATGTAGGCTAGACTAGAGATGGCACTGTGAGAAAATGATGTGTTCAATTAGCTTTACAGCTACAGATCAGAATAAATTAATTTTTGAAATCACTACACTCACATAGTTATTATTTATTATATTTTTCTATCAGTCAGGACTAAAGTTTAGTTTTTTGTATATCTTTTATTACTGTAGCAGAAGTAAATATACATTTTCTATTGCATCTCTAATATTCATCAACAGTTGATGTTAATAGTGTGTAATTTTCTCTACAATAAAAGTTGATAATGTTATTTATTTTAATTTTGTAATTGAATGCAAAATATTTTTATCAGGGAATAATACCGAACTGACCATTTCAGATGTAGTACCAAACCAAGCAAATTTTATTAAGAAATCGGAAATCTAAACGAAAGTACCATTAAATTATCCAAAAGGTACTTGTAGTTTTCTGAATGCATATAACTTCAAATAATATTACAATAATATTTGATTTTAAAGTAAGGTGTGTTATGATAAAATAGTATGAAGAAATATCTCTTTTTACCGAAATATTCGTTTTCAATAATTTCACATCATTAAAGTTTTTATTGATTCATCTCTAAAACGTCATAACATGCGATTATTTTCCCTATTCTTATAGTTTTCTTGCACTCCACTCACAACATTGTATAGAACTTATGCCTGAGTGGAAATGTGGAAATGTGGAAGTTGCTACTCGAGTTGCCAGCGCCAGAGCTGCCCACTTGATGTAGCTTCTGGTGTGTTGTTTTTGTTTTTGTCGCTTTTGTTTGCTTGGCTACTCTCCATTTGCGGCTGCGGCTTGTTTACAACTTTTGCCCAGCCATAGACCATGCAACGTGCAACCTGCTGCATATTTAAAGATGTCGTCGACATGTTGCCTCAGTCAACAAAGGTGGCAACCAGACGAAAGGCGACGATGACGGGCGACCATTAGCAGCGAATAGCAGAGAATATCTTTGGAGTTTGCCGTCTGTTAAGCGCACGTGTGTGTATAAGTATGTGTGTGTGTGGAGAGGTGTGTGAGGGGGGTGTGTGTGTGTGTGTGTTAGCAGACGCTATTAATTGTTTCTTGCTGCAGCTGAGAAAATGTGTCCCTAAAGTCAGACAAACAAACTGTATTTGGTCTAAGAAGCTGCAGCTGTAGCTAAAGCTATAGCTGAAGTTGAGGCAAAAGTTTCGCCGTCTAATAACTGAAAATCGTGACTTTATGTGGCACTTGAAAGCCACAACTGCAGCGAGGAATATGAGTCTCTAAGAATAAGAAATAGGAATACAATACCCTTAAGTGATGACTATAAGTAAAGTATCTCAACTCTCAACTCATGTTGTGTATCTTTCGACTGACTGCGCCTCGACTTGCCATGACTTTTGCTGTTTGTTGGAGTGCCGGGAGTGGGGACTTATGAAGGGGTCACACGACATTTAAGATGAACACGTTTTTCAGCGTTTCGCATTACAATTTCTAATATGAGCCCATTTGACGTGGCTGGCAGATATAAACAAAGCTGTCAAAGCGAAAAGATTCATTTCTATTCCGAATCATGATAAACTATCGCATTGGGGGAGCTTGCTTTTAACAACTCTACTAGTTACAAGGGAGCACAATAATTCATAAAAGTAAAAGATTATTAAAATAAAAGATTTTTTATTATTAAAATTATATTAAAGTTGTAAAATGACTTTAATAAAGGGTATTTTAAAACTTTGTTATGACTGCTTAAACTAATGATAAATTCCGAAGTGAATTTATTAGAATTTCAAAAGTTTGAGAAATCAGTCGATTCTGTAAATTATTTTTGTTGTTACTTCCAAAGACTCTTACAATAAATATAAAATTGTAATTAAATAAGTTTTTACTATTAATGAAAAACAATTCGATTCATCGATTTATCGATTTTTGTAAAATATGTATATATATACCGATATATGCAAATTTTTTTATTTATATTCCGCTTAATGAGGTATTTACAGCACTATGCCTTGTAAAAGAAATATGCATATTTATGGATATAATAAATAATAGAATTAATATTTAAGTAGGTTAATATAAGCAAAATTTAGACTTAAAAAATATGCGAATAAAATTCGATTCAGACAGACAGAAAATTTGTATTTTCACTCGTTTGTGTAAGACTTGATATTTAGCTACACAGCCTGAAGTAAAGGATGTTGAAAATGGTAATTAGGCTATCTATTAAATGTGTAAAGCTATAGACGGTGAGAATTTCATGGCTAAAAGCTTATTTAGCTTCCGCTTAACTTCTTTCTGATTTTTAAATTTGTGTGTGCCAGCCAGTTCTATGTGCAACTTAGCTCAACAGGTTTCTTTGTCACGCTTCCTGTCTGGAGTACTCCAATATCTCTGCCCCTCTCATTTTCTACTTTGTCTGGTGCTTATATAGTGATCTCCAGCTTACTCTTGCTCTCTGTGTCGGCAGTCTGTCGCTCTGTTAGTTATCTCTAACACTTGGCCACTCCTGCAGGCATATCAATGGCACATAATTACGCTTATTATCAACCATTCAACACCTACTCGAAATGCTTATAGCCAGCACAAACCATGGTCCGACCCTCGAGTCTAAAGGCAACCTCTACTTGAAGCGACCAGCCAAGTTTTCTGAGTGGACTTCATTGCCAGACAAACTCACATAAATTTTAGTGCCGTCTCACTAACTGCTTGCCTCGTCTTGTGGCAAGTTGTTGTTGTTGTTGTTGTTGTTGATTCAAGTTGACGGCAACTGACTGTGGCAGACTCTGGCGGTCCAACGAGTTGCGGTAGCCTGCCAAATTGCTATGGCAAAATTATGAAAATTTTCTATGCTTAACGGCATAAACTGCACCTCAACAACTGCGACCAGGTTCAAAAGGTTTTTGGGTTAAGATAAAGTGGAAATTGCTTTGGCCGGTAGCTCGAGGTGCTAGTTGAGTATCTAATGCAGTATGCCGACATGTTATCGCCGATGCCGGCAGATGAATTATCTATTGAGTGAAAGTTATGTATCTCAATAATGCAAAACTTTCTAAAACTAATCTTTGCGCAGTTACAATTCAATATGCAATTTGAATTTTTGACCACTTTTAAGTTTGTTATGTCCGTATTCTTTCATAGCAGTTTTAATGGGATCGTATAGAATTTTTGGATTATATAAAAATGTTCGTATGTTCGTATTATTTAGATACTGAATTTAAATGATTTATTGTTGGTATAAAAGCAATTCTGAATACATTTTTGTGGAATTATCTGTTTTGAATTATCTATGATTTATATACTACATTTCGGGTGTAAATTGATTAAATTAAATTTAAAATTAAGCATTTTTTTAGAGTTCTCTACAACTCGGCAACTTTCCACTCTCAATCACATGTCAATCTTATTGGACTAAAGAAATGCTCCTCAAAGGAATCTGTCGCAACTGAAGACTAAGAAAGGGCCAGAAGGAGAAAAATTGTGTCTAACCATAAACGGTTATGGCAACAAATCGAGCATAATAAAAGCGAAAGAGTTGCAACGCCACAGATCGTATAAGGCAACTGGCAATAACCCAAAATGGTCAGGGCAGCCAAGTTGCAGCTGCAGCTGAAGTTGTGGCAACATGCCTTGGATGCTACCAAGCCAAGTCTACCGAAGAGTCAGGCTTTTAGAAGCTGGCTGAAAACACAGCATGATAAATGCAACTCAAGTGACACATTGTGCGGCAACAAAAGCAACAAACATGCAACGCAAATGCAACTAATGGGCAGCTGAGAGCAGGGGCCCCAATGAGGGGAGAGTAGGAGAAGAGAGGGAGAGAGGAGAGTCGTTTCATATTTATACAAGCAAATGCTGTTGACGACGCGTTGCATAGTTGGCTCTCTCTCCCCACACCCTGCCCTCTCAGAGTCCATAGTTGGAACGGTGCGGAAATACTCAGTGACTGGTCTGGACTTGCAACTGCGTGGGCTGTGCGCACAGGTGAATGCCACCAGCAGGAACAGGCAGTCAGCCAGTCAGCTATTATGAGACTCTGCAAAGGTCAAAGACATCTGGCAACTGTGACAAATCTGCGCAGCTACAAATCAAAAATGCGTAATAAAGACACAAATTCAATTTGCAAGAAAACAAACCAGAAAACACAAGTTGCAAGTTGGCGCCCAACGCATCACATTTGACATGTGACACCTGAAAGATGCAAAGATGCAGATACGAATACATTTCAGACTTAACAAGCTGCCACGACAGAAGCTGTCTCTCAGCGAGGGTTGCTACAAATTAAACTATAGTACATAGTTAAAATATTTTATACATTAACAAAAGATGGTTAGAACATGATCTTGCAGATATAAATATGCAAACAGATATATTTTTTAAATACACGTAATTTTTCTTACATTTTATTTTCACTGTAATTAAGATTATGTAGTTCTATAAACATTTTTGGCTTTTATTGAGTTGCAAAAAGTAATACAATTTTTTAAACTGAATCTTTAATATTTTTTGGCTACAGTCTTAAATATAAGTTAGCTAATATGAAAGCTATTAAATGATTATTAATATTTTATTAACATTCTTATTTTGTTGAAGAAATGTTCTAAGAAAATACTATTAACAGTAGTTTTATTTTAGTTTTTAAAAATTAATTTAAAGACTCAAAGTCTATTCAGAAATATATTTTCGTGCCGCTCTCGCTAGCATATACTGACTGTCTTAGACACAACGGTGTATGTGGCAACTTGTATCTTTTAACATATCCAGACAATCGACATCCTTGCCGAAGCATGTAAAAGTCGGCAGACAGCTTTGGCTTTTAATTTGACTTGACTTGCCAAACAGAGTACAGGGAAATGTGGCAAAAAAAAAAAAAAAAAAATGTTGGCGGAAAACAACTCGCAACTTGCACAATAAAATGCAAATAAAATTATATGAAAAGTAATTTGAAAATTTTTCGGCGAGGCTGCGAATTGTTGTTTGTGCGCGATGGCAAAGAAAAATGGCTTGACAGACACTTGATGAAAGCAACAGAAGGGGAAGAATCTGCGATTTAAGTTTGAGTTTGCGTATTTAATTTGCAGTAGCTCCAAGAGAAGCAAAGTCAACGACAACGGCGACGGCGACGTCGACGTCGACGGCAGCGTCAGCGCAGCTGGCAACTTCATTTGTCTGACGACGCGTCATCTGTGTTTTTTCTCCATTTTAATACAATTGTTAAGTATTTTTTGTTGCCGGTCTTATTAATGGCCAACAACAATGCTGCAGAGCGGCAACCCAAGTTAAGGCAGTCGTAAGATACAAATGTATCTTATGGCTCTGTCTGCGTTGGTGGCATGCCCCCTGCTAAGGTTTATGAGCGCAACTTATTAAAAGTTAGTGCCCGTCTCCTTTATTACTTTATTTGCGTTTTTAATCAGCGCTTTGAGTAATTGCAAAAAATGAAATAATAATAAGCTGAAATTTAAAAAGTGTATAGAAACGGAAAATAGAAAAACAATTTCTTTGGCGAATTATATAAGCGGCTTAAATGGATTTAAATTTACGAGTAATGAAAGAAATGGGTACATAATTATTTTTATACATTAATTGCATATTTTTACATTCTTAAAATCAATATGCATAAGCCGATTAGCTTTTCATTACAAACAAACGAGCTTTATTAGTTGTAAAGTTAATATTTAAAAATAAACTGCTTTACAAACGCCTTGGTTCTATAAAAGATCTTTAAGCGTGTAGTTAAAAACAAATACAATTTATTTCAATGTAAAATACATTTAACATATACATATTTATTTATATTGTATAGATTGAAATAATGCTTGTAGTTTAAAATGATAATACAAAATTTTTTAATGTACAAAAAAATGTACTGTTAATATTGATAATTTTTTTTTGTAGTTCACTTTAAGATCTTTTGACATTCAAATCAATTAAAGATAATTCACGGTAAATGGCATTAAAAACAACAAAAAAAAGTCAATCTCGGAGCCCAATCAAATTTAATTGATTCAATAAAAATGAAAATTTGATTTAATTGCGAAATGCTGCTCGGCTAATCAAAAGATGCACCTAAGGCTACTTAGCTACGCTGTTTATAGCATATGGCGACAGTCAGATACTAAAGTATATTTTTTCGCAATGATATGCAAATTTATGAGCACGCTTGTCTTTCATTTCATTTCGAGCAATCGCATCGTAAAAATGCTGTTAAAATATTTACTGCAATTGTTAAGTTAACCATTTTTTTTCTTTCATTTTTGTATCATGTCTTGTAGAGTTTTTAGTTGATTTCAGAAAGGAAAAAAGGGGCTTGGCAGCAACTTCATTAATTTATCAACGTGCAGGGCAATGCAAAATTATTTTTATGTCGCAGTTTGTATAAATTGTCAAGATAAGTGCAAGGCAAGAGGGCATGATAAACGTATAAATGTATCTGACAGATACTGTTACCGCAACTCATGCAAATCACGCCTCAGACAAGCTGTAAATATAGTCGCCCTGCCGCGTGGGCGGTTGCCATAAAAATAATCGTAAAAAATATATATGTATGCATTTTTTAAGTACTATCCATGGCATATTTTTGTTTCTTATATTTTTTATGTGCTGCCTAAACAGTGAAGTCAAATGAGTAACTAAAGAAAATTCGTACTCCTCTCATTACAGACAAATAGCTCCCGCCTATGCAAAGGTCAATGGAGGCACTGCCATTCCGCTGCCCGCGACGGTCATGGTCCAGCGTCGCTGCCCCCCGGACAAGGTGCGCCCCCTGCCGCCAACCCCCAATCATACACCATGTAAGTGAATATACATATATACATTTCAGCTGGTTTGGGAAATTTATTAAAAAATGTTTTGTAAAGCCACCCCTAACGTAGCTCTCGCCTCTTGTTTACTGGGAATAAACAAATTTTGGCATTCGGTCTGACAAACAACCCCCAGCGGGGGATGCCAATGCACTTAGTCCCACAGCTTGGCTCTTTCTAAGCGAGATTTGTTCAGAAAGGGGTACATGACTCGTGTGGCATCATCAAAGCACTCCTGGGAATTCATTTGTGGGGAGCTTTGGTTCTCCAAAAAACCACCTTAGTGCAGTTGATTTGTCAGGAGTTAGAGAAATCTGTAATTAATGCGCGTGACGGCGATTTGAGGTCTTAAATGGGCCCCCAGTTGGGCGCCATTTCGAAGTGTTTGGATATCAGTTGAAGGAACTGTAACCAACGACTATGATTTAAATTAATTTCAAGTTTAAAGTTCAACAAGTTATGCTTACTTATTTATTATGATAGACGCACGTTAAACGCCACGAAACTTTAACTTAGTAACATGAATAGACTTTTAAAGTAAGTAAAATAAGATATGATGTTTTTTTTTGTGGCTTGTTTTTCTAAACTCAAATGCCAAACAAATTGCAGTTATTGTCAGTTGCTCCCTTCCCCCAGAACACTGTCTTCATATTTGTCCCACACTCCGGACACAGTTTTTGAAGATTTATGCTTGAGGGCGTCAGGCATATATAAATCTGTCTGTCTGCTAGAGTTTGATCTTTAGCCTGCTTCCGATTTTACACAGTGCAGTTAATTAAGTTTAATGTCCGCATGGCCTTTAGCATTGATTTATTGGCTGCGCCTCTTCGCACAGCTGACAGTCCGTTGACATCTTCAAGTGGGCGCCTTTCACAAAAAAGAACCACAATTAATGAACTGGCACTGCACTCTCTTCTCACTCTCTCTTCTTCCCACTTACAGCCATACCTGGTCTGGGCAAGAGCGGCATTGATTTTAATACGAGCCGTCCAAATAGTCCGCCCACCAGCAATCACACCATACAGAGCCTGAAGAGCGGTAATAATAACAGGTAAGTAACTGATTCAGTGGTAACCACGTCTACCACATTATGACAATATTTTATATCAGATTTTTGCAAAACATTATTCAAATAATCAAATCGTAAATATTTTTTTCTTTTATATTAATTTAACATTAATGTTGTTCTTTGATCAAATTCATAAAAGCAAAAATGCAACGAAAGGTAGATTTATTTTTAACAAGTTGATAATATTTAGAAAGATATTTTAAAAATGCACTCATTTATATTTTGTCACATATACAAAAATGCTCAATTCCTATTAATTTACCGTATTAGTAGTTCAACTTTACTTCAAATTTTCGAAACACATAGTTACACACAAAAACTAGAAAGATTTTGAAAAAAAATTTGAATGTACCAACGAAAAAAATTGCCTCAAATGTGGAATAATAAAAATTCGTATTCAAAAGAAAAAAAAAAAAAATGGCAAAGACAAAAATTTGGAATGTAACTAAACGAATGCTTAAACCAGAAATAGTTAATCTATCATTTATTAAAATTGGGAATGAAAGGTAAATTATACAACTTTTTTTTAAACCACGCTTGTATTTAAAATTTGGATTTTCTATTTCTCTTGTGTATGTTCCGCATTATTCGTTTTTGCTATTCTTAGTATTATTTGTCAAAATTCAAATAAGGAATCGACTGAATATTATTCCTTGCTTACAGCTTGCGTCCACCGACCGTGAAGAGTAACCACCAGAGTGGCATACCCTCGCCGAGCAGTCTAAATGCGGTGGCTCCCAGTGCACCACAGAAGCACTCGATGCTGGACAAGCTGAAGCTGTTCAACAAGGAGAAGCAACAGAATGTGGTAAATGCAGCTGCGGCTGCCAATAAAACGCAAATCCAATCGAAGCGAACGTCCTCCTCGTCGGGTTTCAGCTCGGCGCGCTCGGAGAGATCTGACTCCAGTCTGAGCCTCAATGATGGTCACAATTCGCAGTTGAAGCCGCCGAGCATCAGTGTGAGTGCCCAGAAGAGTCAACAGAAGCACAATACAAAGCAGTCCAAGTTGCTGGCGGCACAGCAGAAGAAGGATCAGTCGAAGACTGGCAAGTTGGACAAGAAGGAGAAGAGTCCGGCACGATCCCTACACAAGGAGGAGCAACAATCGGGTATGTCGGGCAATGAATCGCGCAGTTCGACCATGGGACGAGCTGGAAAAAGCTCCTTAATGCGGAGCAATGTCGAGAAGAACACTGCCAAGACGTCTTCCAAGTCATCGCTTCACTCCAAATCCGATTCCAAGTGCTCCCTAAAAAGTCAGGGTCAGGGTCAGAGTCAGAGTCAACAGCTTCTGCAGAGTCCCAGCGGCACAGGGTTGCCCAAGCCCATAGCGGCCATCAAGGGAACCAGCAAGCTGCCACAGCTGGGCATGGCAAATGGATCTGTCGGCGATCTCTTCAAGCGCGAATCGAGTGACATATCCGCCAACCAGGCCAACATATCCCAGGAGCTACAGCAGCAGCAAACGCAGCAGCAACTGGCCAACCATGTCAACCAAGCGACACATATCCTTAAGGCATTGCCTTCAACTCCACCACCGCAACCACCACCATACTATGCCAATGCACCGCCGCCTCCTCCACCGCACGCATCCCACATATCAGGAGTACCACATGGCGCTGGTTACTCTGGTTCTGGCCATAATTCGGGCTACCTGAGTGAGCCCAACACACCGCAACATGGCGGCATCTATGGCAGCAGCCGGTTGCCACCACCCAAGTCAGCGCTGAGTGCTCCACGCAAACTGGAGTACAATGTGGGTCCACACATTCTATCCTCGCCAACGGCACGTTCCCCGTTGCAGCGACCGACGCATAATTCGGCACCCAATACGCCCACCGCCTCGCCCAGTAAGTTCCATACGATTCCTACGAAGATCGTTGGCACCATCTACGAGTCCAAGGAGGAACAGCTGCCCCCGACGGCGGCACAATCCGCCTCCGTCTCTGCCTCCGCCTCCGCTTCCTCGGTGCTGCCCATGCGACCGCTGCTGCGTGGCTACAACTCACACGTGACGCTGCCCACACGAGGATCCCGGGGTGGACAGCAGCATCATCATCCACATCAGTCCTACTTGGACTTTTGCGAGTCGGATCTGGGACAAGGCTACTGCAGCGATGGCGATGCCTTGCGCGTGGGCAGCTCCACTTCGAGCAGTCGCTATCACGACATCGACAATGGGTATCTGTCCGAGGGCAGCAGTGGCTTGAGCGGCACAGGCACAGGCTCAGCGGGAGCTGGTGTCTCCCATGGCAAACACTTTCTCAGCATGATGCGAGCTCGCACTCAGTTGCCCACAACCATTGAGGAACGGTAAGTACGAGCTACACATTTCCAGCTAAACAATGTTGGCTAATGTAAACACATGGCATTCGATTTAAATTCGATTTTGGTCTTGAATTTCTTTTCATAAATATTTATACACTTACAGTGGGTTATACATACAATATTAGCACTTTAATTAAATTTAATTAAATATATAATATATATATATATTATTTTTTTTTTTTGTTAGATCATTTAAAATGTATTTAATTAACTTCTTTATTTGAATGTCTTTAACAAGATCTGTAATTATAAGTAAATTCACTTTATTACATTAAAGGAATGCAAATACAAAAACAGTTTCAAATACATAAAAAAATGGGAGTGACAAGCCCTATGAAGTGTATAAAAATTCTAGCACTACTCTTTCATGTTAAAGCTTTCTTAATAAAAACTTGCATCGGATCCGTCTATAAGCACTATATATATCGAAACCAATCGAATGGGATCATTATATCATAGGAAGCTATCATAGGAATTGTCGATTGAATATTAACTTCAAGCATGGAATCCTTTTTAATTTTTTAAAAATATCTCAACCGATCCCACAGTTAATGCATATTTCTAATGAACTCGTTGATTGTGCCTTTTCTATTGTCTTAGGCATCGTGACTAAATTTAGTTCAAATCGATCCTTTCTATCGGGTAGAAATTATGAAAAATGTTGTTGTTTCTTCGGTTATCCTTACCAAAATCGCACATTTTGTATTTGTATCTATATAAAACATTCTTGACAATTTTCGTTTAAATAAAGTTGCATCATTTTAAAAGTTGCCATAGGAACGATCAGTTAAAACAGGACTCTGGAAGGGTATTAAATCGTCGGAGTACCAAAGATAACCTTTCTTTCTTCAATGTTTTTATACACATTTCGTGCGCTCCAATGACCGCTTTTGTTTCCAGTTATCCCATGACTCATTGCTGTGCTGCTCCACAGCTGACACCAATGAGTCAACGGAGCAATTGGCATTGTATCGTTTCGATGCGTTTCCGAGAACTTTGTCGCCTTCAAATGCGGCATGTTGCATGTGGCGAACGATAAAACGGCACTCTTAAAAGCTGGCCTTAACTTTGGCAACACTTATGGCCACACGCACAATTTGGCCCAGTCACTGGGATTGGGATTGGGGTAGATGCACTCATCATTTGAAGCAGTTAATTGTGATGGCAGTCACTTGACAACCTTAACAACTTCCGGCCCAAACATAGACAGAGGCACAACGCCTCTTCAAAGCCAAAGCCATCGCTCAAATTGCCAATTTGCATAAAATCCACTTGATGTTGACTCCACTCTTTGCTCTCCTGACTCAGGATCAGGTCTCGGCTCAGGCTTGTCAAATGTCAATTGCAAATTGTCAACAGCAGCAAACGGCAGACGACTTGAAAATTGACAATACTCACCTGTCACCTGGCATAAGCCATCCACACACCCGCACACACACACCCGCACACACACACCCGCACACACATAGACAGCAACACAATGGAGATACACGATAGATGACAGTCTATAGATATTGAGATACATTCACGCAGTGGCATAGCAACCACTGCGAACCACTTGCCATTTGGCACTTCAGTTAACAAAGGTATCTATGGTTAGTTGTTGTTAACAAGCGAATTTTGATGTGCCTCCAGGAGCGGCAAAACAATTGTCAAGCGCCTAATATAGGGCGTAAAGTGTATTGAAAAGGATTGGTAAAGTTTATGAAATGTATACATTTTGTAATACATGTATTTACGTTGATAGAAAAGTAAAAAATAAAGTTTTAAATATTATTTAATGCTCGAAGTAAACTCCTTTTTCTAAAATTTCAGCTAAGACTTAATCAATTTAAGTACAAACCTTTTTTTGTATTTGTACCTAGATTTAGTTATTGAAATGAATTCAGATAAAGAAATTCGCTAAAAAAAAAAAAAAAACTAAAACTATTTCGTCTTCAAAATTCAGCATATTCCTATGTACACTAACATTTTATTTTTTCTTGGTTTAACCAAATGAAACTAAAATGTATTCTATTATTCTATGAAAAGCATTAAATCGATCTTATAAATTATGTTAAATTAACTCGAATCTTCAGTTTCTATTTTTTTAAATTCTCTCTACCAAAAGGAAATCATTTACAAAGTTTATTCTTAAGTTTTCCATTTACTGCTCTATTTGTTAGCCATTTGTTGTGAGCTTTCTGAAGGGAGAAACTTCTGTTGGCTGCCACATTGGAGTCTTCTGAATCATAATGTTGTTATTTTATTAAACACTTGTCAAATAGCCGCCCACATTTCTCCAGGCATTTCATTAAAAAGCGCTTATAGACTTATCAGGCTGCTTGGGGGAAAAATAGAAGGCATTCAACATTTTCATTAGCTTCGGTCCATCAACGCGTTTGATCTGTGAAATTAATGCAATGTCATGAGGCGATGAAATGGGAGCTCTCTCCTCTTCATTCTTTTTTTCTCTCTCTCTCTCACTCTCTCGTTTAAGTTCTTTATAAATAGAAACAGCTGTCGGCGCGACTAAAGTGTGTGAGGAGTAAGGGAATTGGGGGAATTCGGGGGCAGTCGGGGGCAGCAATACTTGCAACAAGTTCATGCTCATGGCTTGTGTGGTTCTCTACTGATGCAAACTGACCCTCAAATGACTTTTGAACCATCGTCACGTTTATTACAGCTGGAAAATATGTTCAATAATTGAATTTTAATGCAGCCCCCGCTGTCGCATTAGTGTCAAGCTGAAACTAATCAGCTGCGGCGTCGACACCTGCAGGATATATATACGTCTGAAGCCCAACAAGTGCACCGAGTCCTGGCAAAGGACGAGGAGTAGGAACAGATGTAGGGTAGGTTAGGGGTAGTCAGTTGTCTAGCCATAAAAGTAAATCAAAATGCAGCAGAGCGCATATTTCAACAAGAGGAGGCAAGCAGACAGTCCATTGGAGTCGAGTTAAGTCGAGTTGTTGTTGTTGTTGTTGCCGTGGTTGTTGTTGCAGCAACTTGTAGGGATTGCACACATGGCCTTTTGTTGCTGCATCCTTGCCGCAGTCTTTTGCTCCTTTTGCTCCCTATTATTTAATAACGCATTTTTCAATTCATTTGATTTATGGCCCATCCGTGAGCTGCAGCCATTTCAGGCAGCTGGCAACAAATTTAAAGCTTTCACTTTAAGCTAGCAAAAGCCCCGCAGCATTATCGTGTCTCTTTATCCACACGCCTTTTCTCGTGAAATTTTCCACATTTTGCCAATTTTTGCTGACCGCAACGCGACAACAAATTGAAAATAAATTTCGCACCCAATTGCCCCAATCTGCCTCAACATAATATATACAAATTGTTTTTATTAATTTCATCAAATTCAGTGAACCCGTAGGCCCAAAATAAGTATATACTCTGGTCTGTCCACCTGCTACCCTATGAGTGCCTTTGCTACCTTCAATAAAAGGGACTGCCCACTCGTGTGTTCAATGACGTGACCCTAGGGCCCAAACAATCAGCTGCCCACTCGGTTCTGCCTGGTTTTCATTTCGATATATCTGCAGTTTCCTTGATTTTCCCTTTTGCTAGTGAAGTGCCGACAGACGTTTAATGAAGTGGAAATCTTTGTTGTCGCGTTTTTGGGAAAATTGATTCATTGATTTTGTTGCGTTTGTAACATTACAAACATATTCTCCTCTTTAATAATCTGACTGCCTTTCACTCACATTTCGAGGATTAAATGGTATAAGCATTCTATAAATTGAATAAAGTACTTAACTGTGCGAAAAGGCGACAGCATTTCCTAATGTGAATTGATCAGGGAAAATACTGAGTTGGGTATGAAAAGCATTCATGAAAACATACAAACACAAAATAACATAAAATAAATCTTTCTCTGCTTAAAAATCTTAAGATTTTACTCAAAAAAAAACATATAGATATAAAAAGTATAAAGTATTGCAAATTGATTGATTTGGAATTTCTAAGCTTTTTTGTAATCCATAGTTCAATGATTTTTTAATATTCCATAATTAGACGGACAAGTTTAACTATCGTTATATTCTTAAAAACACATTTCTGATTACTTGACGATGTATATTTTTCAGGCCATCTTAAATTTCTATGGCTCAAACTAAATCGAATTTTAAATGATTTTAAAATATTCATAAATTCTAAATACAACATTTTGGTAAATAACTCAAACTATCATATGCCAGAATATTTTTATAACTTGAGTCATTATTTTGGTTCACTTCGACTGCAGTAATAGAGAATTTAAAAATTTATTAAAATAAACATTTTTATTTTGTATTAAAAATGGTTCCAAACTCTCTAAATGTTATTGAACGTTCCAAATTTTAGCTTCCGCTTAAAAGCTTTTACATGGATAGGACTTTTGAAAAAAGCTTTGCTGCCAAGTACAAATTCGAGCGGGTACTGCACTTTTATAGCACAGCAGTCACACATTTAGCCGAGACACACACCTCTTCTGTCCAAAAGCTTTACATTTTATAGCTCAATTTCCAAAAGGAACTTAGCTATCAACTTAATTATTTTATTTGAATGTTGAAAATGTTGGAATATTTGATTTTGTGACAATATTTTTACATTTTATTATGCACATCTTTTGCTTGAGCTCCAGTGGAATTTCATGAATTATTCAACCATTTGTTAAATGCGCACTCAAAGCAAAACTCATCTCTCAAATGGCTTTTGTGCCAAAGGCATTAAGTAAATTCCACAAAATTGCAACAGTTGCACACAAAAACCAGTTGCAGTTAGTCATATCTCAATGGAACAGTGCAACTGATAAATGCAACACCTCTTCTGCTTACTTCCTCTCTGTTTTTCTCTTTCTTTCTCTTCTCCAATGTTATTTTATCATTTGTTTTCCTCTTATTCACTCACGTTAGCGCACCGATTAAAAGCGAGTCAATTTGACATGTGGCATGTGGCAGGCATACGTAAGCCTCTAAGCCAAAACTGACCTTTCCACATGTCGCTTGCAACACAAACTGACATTTTGTGTACGCCCACAACACACTCACACAACAATACACACACTCTAAGTGTAGACGTGAGCATGACAAAGTCTTTGAGTGGACTTATGCTTAATCGTTTTCCAATAACTTTGCTATAGCCGGTAGATATTTTTTCTAATTATTATTAACGCGCACGAGAACGTTGAATTACTATACACTATAAAATACGAGTTGGTCCCTAGATGAATGAGTTTGGTATTTTATAAAAATGAGGAAAATACATTAAATGACATAGAAACTCTTATCCATCCCTAATATTCATTTATATTGACAATCTGCATGGCATTCTTACACTATGTATTTATTGAATTTTATAAAATCAAAGCACATTTATTTTAATCATTCCCAATTTCATTTTTTAATATAAATTATTAAGAAATATAAGATTTATAAAAATATTTTTTACATATTTTCTAAAAATAGTTAATCAGCTTAAAAAAGATTTATTTCTCTTTGAAATTTGCAGCAACTTCATATATTATGATGCGCAAATCTCCATAATCGACATTATTTTAATTTTGGAAAAATTTGTCCCGAAATTTATTTGTTGTATGTAACAACATCCCAAAATTTTGTCTAACATTATCTTATGACCTACCAATGTTGAACGTATCCAAATTGGTTTCATAACTTAAACAAATTCTTTAAAATTTATAAAAATATGATTTGTTTTTGTAATATATTTTTTTTAACTTAAGCATCTGTATGGTATTTCTCTCTCTTTCTGTCTGTTGTATCGCACTTGTTATTATTGGTTAGTGCAATTTGATGGCTTGCTGATTGAGTGCCGCCTTCTGAAAGATTAATGAGTATTTGTGGGGAGGCCAAGCACTTCTGGGTTACATGTGGCAGGCAAGCGGCTCCAATTAGTTGAGTTGCCACACAATACAAAAAAACCTCACAAAACTTGCAACTAAAAAACGGTGCAGACAATCAACAACAAATAGCAGTAGCAACAGCAACAATAACAACTATACCTACAACGACAACAGCAACTTGTTATTGGCTAGTTTCGCTTTTCATTGAATGCTCGTTGGATTTTCTTGCGTGCACTTTTTTGGAAAATTGCAGCACAGACAAGAACGAGCCCGCCCTTGGCTCAATTGAAAACCGGGCAGCTGTCGAACATGAAACAAGTTTGGTGCATTGACTGCATGACCAACTGACAACCTAAGAGAGAATTGACAGCTTTCGAAATCTGTTGCGCTCTCTTAACTTGTTTCGACTAGCTCTCTTAAAGCCATTTGTTGCTTTCTGACAACGACAACAACAACAAAAACGACAACCACCACAGAGCTCTACCCACCCATTAGAGACAGAGACATTGTTGGGCGAAATACTCGAACAACAAATCCTTGTGGGTGGAGCTGCTTGTCTGACATTTTGAGGCTTAGTATTACCTTCTCTTTAAACGGAAGTGTGTAACTTGCCAAAAATAAGTCAAGGAACACATAAAAGAGATGAATACTAACATAATTATCATATCTAAAAAAATAAATAAAGGAAAGGATTTCTTAGTTACTACAAAATAGAATTTAAGTATTGTAATTCATTTTTGTATGTATGATCTCTAATTTAAAGTAACAATTGAAAGTGGCGAATATTGCATTGATAGATTACTTTAATAATAATAATCAATTAAAAAATGAAAGACAGATTTTTTTTATTTATGAGCAAAAATATATTTGCATTCTAAGTTGGATTGTACAAATATAGCGTTATGTTTCGGGAAGCAGCTTATACCAGAGTGACTGAAAATACAATATGCCTTAGAATTTATTGTCTATGCTGGTTATATTTCTTAATCCAGATAAATTTGAGCTGAGAGATAATTTAAAGATAGAAAAGAATTCTAATACGTTATGAAGCTCTTTCAAAATATGTTTTGAAAATAAGTAAAACTAGACGTATCCTTTTTTTAACCAAAAAAAAAAAAGCGGATTCTTTATTCCCAGACAGTAAGATATGCTAAGATGAGAATTTAAAATGATTATATTAATTAAGATAAGATCAACATCGCCCCTCTATATCGGACAGTTCTAAGTGCATTTTGCTGTTTTGAGACTGGTAATTTCGTCATGCTCTAGGCAATAGTCTGCATATAAGACCTGCTGCTGTGGAAGTCAAAAACGCCTAAAGCCTGGTAGAATAAAAACAGGCTGGCAACTACCTTCATTTTTGCATTTATTCATTCATTCAGTCAATCATGAATACACTATTTTGCTGAACGCACAGGTGGGCAGGTGGGCAGGTGTCACTGGCGGTGTTATTGTTGTTCACCATCTTTTCAACATCTATTCCCCATAGACAAACAGCCTTTTACTTTCAGCAATAAACTTTGCCATGTGCCGCCTCTCTCTTACATTAGCTCTCACTCTTTTGTCGTGCTGCGCTCTTTCGAACTTGAGAGAGAAAGCGAGCGTGCGCTCTCTTAAACATTTTCGAAATAAAATGTTAGCTTAGCTCGCTATGAGGCAACAGAACGAAGCAACCCCAGAAACGCATTTCGACGCTCGGGCGTTGCGGTTGCCACTTGGAAATTGTGACGCTCGCTGAAAAGCCGTAAAATAAATAAATATTTAAGAATAACAAATATATAAAAACAAATAAAATGGTGCAATAATTTTACTTAAAGTAAAAAGAAATATCAATAAAATATATGTTAAATAATTTATGAATATTTTTTGTTATTCTAGTGAAGTGGCTTTAATTAAATTTCTGTTGTGAATTGAATTTTTTGAAGCGATATAATTGCTTTTCAATGTTTTGTGTTGCATACTTTGCAGCATGTTGTGAGTGTCAAGTGCTTAACTTAACTTAATGGAGTTGTTTAACATGTTTTAGTATACTAAAGGTAAAAACTACATATGAATCAAGTGTGTTGTGCATACCTTGCGGCATTTACTCTAAGCCAAATTTGATTTAAAGAAGCTCTTCCACTAAAAATGGAACTCAATCAAGTTGTCGTGGCATGCTTCAATGCAGCTGGTTGAACAATAATTAAAACGTTGTGTCCAAGTTCATATTGCCAGCTTATCTGCGGCAATAGAAGCAGTGTCAATGACTGCTGCAGGCCATTAAACTCCCAGAGGTCGGCTTTTGTTTACTTTGCAACTGTTTGTCCTGCCGGGCAGAGTTCTATTTACGTAGGCTCAGTGCCAAAGGGTTGGGGGTAAGCACACAAGCAAAAGATCGAGGATAGGACAGGTTGGCGAGTCAAAGATCTGCGACATATGCTAAATGTTCGACAAGTCGAATAATCATCGAATATTCAATCAATTTGCTAGTCACTGGCCTGTCGTTTGTCTCTCAATTTCGGCAATTACTTCAAATGTCAGACATTTCATTCAACTCTCTGCACACTCTGGCCATAAATCTTCCGGCCAGGTGCCACAGCATGTCAAGTCCTGTGGCCAGAAGTCAACAAAAACAGGAAAGAATAAAAAATAGGAAACGAAAAGGGCAACATTTGCCATAAAACAGCAACAGGCAATGCCGTTGTTGGGGCAACATTGTGTGCATATTTTAGAGCAGTTTATAGACTAAGAGAGCTGACTCATAGAAATGCTAAACCTTCCGAGAACCCCCTCCCACTCCCCTTCGAATCGCCCTCCATATTTGAGGGGTTTAGCTAAATTGTTTCTGTGCTCAGCTTTAGTTGAATTTGCAATGAACTAAGCGGCTTTAAGCGCACACGCCCAACTGACAAAAACTGGAGAATAGGAGTAAAGGAGGGAGAAGACCACGTTGAAACCAGTGGCAAATCGGGTTAAGCCTTTCTGGCGCCATAGGAAACATGTGGTGCAGCTAGCCTATAGAGAGTTAAAGCATTTTAGATTGAATCTAAGCCATGTAATTACCGCTTAAATCATCATTACGCCTTTAAGTATGCCGAATATTTTGGAACACTTTCTAAAAATTTACAAAAGTAATACTACAAATTGAATAAATTTTTGTTTGTTTCTGTTCAAAAATTTCTTTAAAATAAAAGTGCTATAAGTTGCAATACTGCACGAAATATGTTAAATTACAATTTATAGATTTAGCTTCTGATCTTTGAACTGGCAATTAGTTATAATCTCTTTGTTGCGAATTTTTCTCCTACTCCAAAATGAAAATACGGTCAGTTGAATTTTTTTGTTTATATTAATATTTTATTATATTAATATAATAATTGAAAATAGGAATATTGTTTTTTAAAATTTTGGGGGTTGTTTTTTTTTTTTTTTTGTTAAATAAAAATTTTTTTTTTTTTTATGATAGTGGTGTTTGGGGTTTAATAAATGGATGAGATATTATAATACATTTTTCTCGATCTTAATTCTGTTACGGATCGGATTGCAGCGTTGATAAAACATTATCATATAAAGTATATACATATGTATCATAGAATACTGTCCTCTAACTTTTAGCTTCTGTGGAGCCTAAGATTATTGTATTAGCTTTCACATCTATTGAAAAGAATATCCTAGATAAATCTGTGTAGTTTATATTTATTGTGCTTGACTTTGTGTATTTTCTTTAAGTATCAGCAGATTTAATAATTAAGATGTCCTCAGGTCCTGCTCATTAATAAACTCATTTGTTAAGTTGTTTTGCTTGTACGAATGGAATCAACTTAGAAGGTGGCACGCAACAGCCTGTGGGGTATGCCACAATTTTCCCGGTTAATCACATTTAACTATCGATTTTCCCATGTCTTCTTCGAGTGTTTTGTGTCTGCCATATCAGAGCCGCACCTCTCTCCCTGCAGAGAAACTCATGCATAATGGACTTTATAAATATGTGAGTCACCCAGAAGTATTCTTTAGACCGATATAAGCTTAAGTATATATATGTTTTTGTTTATATTCTTCTGCAATTCTCGTATGGCTCTAAATCATGCAAAGAGTTTACCTTGCGGTCTTTCTGTCAGTTTGAAACTGCGGCAAACTTTAACGTTTTTAGGCCAACTCGGTTAACCCATTTTCTCTGTTCTAGCCACATTGTAACTCTTGTTGGTGTTATTGTCCTGTGTTGTCCTGTATTGTCCTGACCAGCTGTGATAGTGTGAAACCTGCTGCCATTCGATAGAAAAGTTTTTATGTGTGGCATTTTTATTACCTTCAGACTGTCTTACATAAATTTAACATTAAATTAAGTGCCATTTACCTTTATCCAGCACCAAGTGAGGGTTGCAAAACTGCCGACTGACCCCAAAACTGTTCTATGGTCACCCCCTTTTAGGCCCGTGCCACCTTCATTTCTCTCTTCGTAACGTAACAAGTTCATTGGACTTTAATGAACTCCATATACGATATACAATATGCAATATCATTGGAATTTATGTCTTGACTGGAACTAATAATACCAACCACAGAAGCGACGGAGCATTCTTTGTAACAGTGGTTGTACCTTAAGAACTAACGTATACAGTTCAATTTTGTTAGTTACTTCTGATTAGTTCCTCCGAGTTTTCCCAAGAACGCAGCTAAATAAAAGTGTGCTACAATTGTTGCATGATTTCTATCCTGCCTAAAACTAAATTTGATTTATTTTAGGGGAATAGGTCAGTTGTCATTTTCTAATGTGGAGTTTTTTAACTGACATTAACATTTTCTATCTTTTTTTTTTAATACTTTTCCTCATTTTTCAATAGATTTTCCATTTCCATCTACAGATCCCTCTTACATTCTCCATTTATTTAATGATTTTTTACGACGTTTCCATTACCTTTTTTCCCCTAAACACCTACCGTAAATAGAAGTTTTTAAGTAACCCCAGCAGTGCAATGCTACTTCAACTTCAAGTGTTCTTATTGAGTATAAGAATTTCGACAAATTGGAGCTAAAACTTCAGTTTCAAGTTGCAAATTGTTGCTGCTTTAATTAAATGTGCAAAAAGTAACGGGGTTGTGTGGGGCTTCCAAGGGTTTCTATATGGGGGAAGAGTTTTGTTTTAAAGTTTTGTTTCGTATATTAGCAAAGTTTTGTGTTTAATTTAATTTGCATTTGTTTTTCGCCTCACAGTGCGCCAATCCACGCCACATTCCACCTTCAAAGCGAAGCGTCTGTTCTGAAATTTTTACTTGGATAACTTGCAGAAAGAGAATTTTTCTCGACTTGCTAACAGTTGACTTAGACTTAAAGACAAGATTAAATTAAAGCTGTTGTTAAAGTTAGAGTTGAGTTTGAGTGGCAGTAGTCAAAGTCGCTTTTGTCTAATGTGCTGGGACCATTTCATGACCCCTCTGCTTTATGGCCACTTTGTGTTGTGCATTCCTTCATTACTTCCGAAAAAATAAAAAAGAAGAAATTTCGCTTTCATTGTGATGCCCCAAACCATAATTTATGGCGACTGTCAATGGAACGGAAGTCGTAAAAGGCAAACAATTGCGACAAGGAAGCAACATCAACAACAACAAGAGCAACAACAACAACTGGATAGCAGGCAGTTGTATAATTGATGTGCGCCTACAAGTGTCCTCATCTTTTTTTTTCTTTTTGACTGCTATTTCTCATTTGGGATGTGTCTTTCCTTCGACATCCTTGACACAGTCAGCAGGCAAATGAATGATGTTGTTGCTGCTGTTGTTGTTCTTGTCGTCGCTGCTGTTGAGTGTTGCATGCTTTTAGGCGCTGTTGCAAGGCCAAAGCCAAACACGACTCAAACACACAAATTCCACAGCTGAAGGTTGCGTGCGTGCTGAGGTTGCCTCTACACTTTGTAACCGCTCCTATTTTCTAACCTTCCTCTTGCCCAGATCCCCTCTAACTGGCGAACAACGCTTTACATGTTCGACACTTTTATTAATGTGCTTGTAACGCCCGTCGAGCTGTCGGAATTCCATTCATAAAATTTTATCAGCCTTACAACCGAGCATAGGGACAAAGGAAACGCTCTAGAGCAGAGCGGGAAAATGTGTGTGAGTGAGTGTGTGAGTGTTTGTTTCCTGTGCATTTTTTTTTTTTTTGTCGTCTTTGATAGCTCAACCTACTTTAACGCCTGTTGGCAGTTTTAATAAATGAAATGACAACCATTCAACAATTGTATTCACTCCTCTGTACTCACATAATTCGCAAACAAAGCAAGCAAAACTCAAAGCCAAGTGAGTTTGTAGAATTCATTCGTTTTGTAAATTTGAACTTATTTTTGTTAATTTTGACAAATAAAGGATAAGGCAGCTTGTAATTTATTCCCTTAATTTCTGAATTTCACCGTAAAAACCAAAATGTTTAGGATAAGATGTATATAAAAACATGTTTATAAAAGGCGGTCTGTTACATATTTCCGGAATTTTAAAAATTATAAGGATATCCAAGGTAATTAAATATGTAAATTGGCTGTATTAAAAGATATTGTTTTTATTTATACTAAACTTACTCCTTCTTAATTAACTATTAATATTATGCAAAAGTGCTGCCAACCAGAGCAGCTAAGCCTGATTTAAGCAAATTTGTTTTGTATTAAATATGTTCCTATTAAGTCTCCAAAGCTAAGACGTGATTGTGTTATTCTTTAAAATACAACTAAACGAGGTAAAGATCCAATTACAAAATCATTTTCTTGCCTTAATAATTTCTGAAAACCAATTTTGTGATTTAATTTACTATGCACATAATTATTATTAATAAATTAATTGATAAATTGAAAAAAATTTAGCAAAATTTAAAAACAATTTTGGATAAATCACTATTAGCGGTAAATCGCTCCAAAAAAGTGTTAATAAAGGTGGATCAATTTAACTCAGTTTAATTCACAGTCAACGTATGAATAAAGTATATTCTACATTGATTTTAAAATAATATTAAAGTGGCTTAACCACTTTCCCTATCATATCCTTATCAATATGCTACGCACATCTCAATCATATTATGCATTTGCCCAATAAGTTGCAGTAATGTTTTTTATACTATAGCTAACAAGTCGATTTTTTCTCATCATCATCATCAGCCCTTGGTCTGCTCTTCCTTTTAATGGTTCTATGAATTAGGGTCACCAATTTTCAAAGGACTCTTAACTATACGCCTAATTGTGTAGCTAAAAGCTGTGCCACCTTCTCTGTACCAGACCAAAAGCTTCGCCAGCTGTCAATTAAAAGCGGCAATTACACGAATATGTCGGCCGTGTCTGACTAAATGACCTAAACAGTGCCTGCTAAAAGCAGTATGACTCCCTAACACGTACTCGCGTCGCTGCATAAATTAGCGAGTAAATTAAAAATTACCCAACACAACAACGACAACAGGAACAACAGTTTAAATAGCTCAGCCAAAATACTAAAGCGCAGTTCGAGTCCATTCAGTTTGTTTATTGCCTGCTGTTTTGGCCTCTCTATGCAAATTACATTTTATGCACGAAATTAGTTTCTATTCGTCCTGCAAACTGGCCAAAAAGGCAGCCAGCAAATGAAATGGCCAAAATTAAGGGAGAAAAAAAAACGGCGGAAAACCGGCAAACCAGTTCGAAGCGGACATGCATGGAATTCGTTTTCCACGCCCTAAAAAACACACTATTTTAAAATGCATCTGTGTTCTTCTGTGTGTGTGCGTATCTGTGGCCAAAATAATCCCAAAGAACGTTTGTTTGGGTGGCAGCCCCAAGCACTAAAAGTTGAAATATATACGAATATATTTTAAGCATTAGCGTAGAAAGAAAAGAGGGGTAGTCAATAAATGATCATGTTAAGTCTATAGTTGGGGGTTTCACATTTCTAACTTAGCACATTGTTAACTACATGTATGAATGCTTCACGGACTCTACATTTTCAGACTAAGCAGTTATTATTGTTCTTAATATTGATTTACTTAATTTTTGCTGTCATTATGTTTTATGTGCATAAATGTAATATAAAATTAAATTAAATTAAATTATATGCTTCTAAAAGATATAAGTAACAGTTCTACTTCTGTGAGTTTATAATAAGAGTAAGTCTTTTGACTAAAAAGAAAAATTAATCATTAAATATAATATGCTTCGATTTATGGTCCTAATCTCAATCATTATTCATTTTTATGCTAGAGATATATTTGGGCTTTCAATTTCGCAAAACATAATTTGGTATCCTCTTTAATTCGGTACCGATCCCTAAAGAACGCGGTAAATTTATTGTAAAAACTTACATGAAATCATAAATTATACTAATCACATTACATACCAATAATAGTAAATTACCTAGTATTAAGAGTTTTCTAATAGCGCAAAAAGTTAAAGCTAATTCCATTTTGAATCGCTCTAATTGAGCTGGATTTTATATTCTTTATTTCTACTTGAGTTGCTTTCTTTTCTTAAGGCCATTAAATGGCAATCCCTTTTCCAGACTACGCTTATGCATTTGACATCTGCTGCTGTTTCCCATTTCTTTTTTCGACATCTTTTTGAAATTTATGCGAACATTTTTTGCAAACACGTTTCTTTCCCCTCGCCCACCTAAACCACAAAAATGTATTTTCTGTGCGGGTCAGTTGCCAGTTTTTCGGTGCATTGCAAATGAATTGCAATTGAAGAGTTAAAGTCGGTGAAGCAAAAGCAACCAACTATACATTAAATACTCGTATATACGGCTCCATCAGATGCATATTGAAATGTATTTTAACTGGCATTTGCTTGTCATCGATTTCAATCATTTGCATAGTAAGGGGGAGCGGTGTTTAACGTGGGTCATTTGCAACTGTTCTCTAACGTGGCAATCATTATTGATTTTACCGACTTACCTCTGCCCTTTTGTCGCTTCTTGCCCGCGTTCGTTCCATGCATATTGAGTGTGCGACAATTTATGAGCTTTATGTGTCACTTCTGACGCTCACTTTCACTCTGACACACACACACACACACACACACACACACATGCATACACCCACATACAGACACAGTCACGCATAGTTCGAAGGGGTGTTCATCCCTCGCCACCAAGTGGACGTCTCAGTTACGGTAGTTGTTATTGTTGCTGTTGCTGTTGTCTCTTGCAGCCCCTGTTACAGTCGGAGCATATCTAAACGGTAATTGCTTGCCACGACGTAGTTGAGTTTTATGACCTAGACAGCTGTTTTCTTTTCTTCTGCCTTTCAATTCTCACAGCTTGCTATGCGCTTAAATCATAGCACACTTTTCAGCATGCTGAAGGGAATTGGCCATGGCTCTCGAGAAGGCCAAAAGCAGAAGCCACAATTAGCTAATTTAGCAATTGAATCAAAAGGCAAACAGATTTAATCTAAAATGCAGACACCTTTAATTAGCTGTTATTAATTTTAATGGCAGATAAAAGAAAGCACAACGATCTAGCGATTTTCTGTTCATACAAGGCAATTGAAAGTATGAAAAGAATTTTTATCATCATACCAAAATATGGGCAGTAAAAAAGTGAACAATAACATAATAATTTGGTCTGTTGGTATTACAAGTCATTAAGATACCTTTTTCATATAATTAATAACCAATTATATTATCGCAAAAATTTATATTTATGAATAAATTAATAAATATAAAGGAACGTGGCATTAAGGCTTTCTTCTATAAACATAACAACACAATAAAAAAAAGCCACACTCCTCGAAAAAATCATCAATTTAAATGATTCGATAGCTATGTCATGTGACTGAAGAAATTCTCCATTTTACGCACCAATTTACTGCCCATTTTCTTTTATTTTCTTTTGTTTTCGTTATTTATTAACCATCTCACAAAATTATACAGACAACTCAATGGAGAATATTGAAATAAATAACATTATTTATTATAGCAGCGAGACGACACGCCCAATTAGCCATGATGTATGGCCAAGTTTAACGTAAGCGGTTTAGACATGAAATTTGATTGTTGACTTTTTAGGGCAAACAATCCTTTTGGCCAACTTGAGATGGTTTCCGTTAGCGAAGACCTCCCAATACTTTTATCTCCGTTCTATTCCATTATGTGCGCTTCTTTTGTCATTTTAATTGAAAATTGTATGCTTTGTCCGCCGACGTATTTCCTAAATCCACTTGGACAGTTTGTCAATACGCTTTGTCGCCTTTGTGCTGCGAATTGCAATTGTAATCGCACTTGGCACTGTTATTTGCCCATCGTCTAAGGTTTGTCAGTAGGGGTTTCTATTGTTAGGGGCCTGTCAAGTTTGTTCAGTTTTTCGAGTCTACCGACTTTCCCTCTCTGTCCATTTCTCTCTTTATCGCAGTCTCATTCTTGTCTCAATTGTACGCTGAATGTCAATTGTTCAAGTTAGGTCTCAAATCTAACGCTTAGCTTGACACTCGACTAGATTTTTGGTCGGTGCAGCTATATAAATAAATTATGCAACATTTGCTTTTTAACTACGCTACGATGACGTCATTAAAAATAACAACAATAACAATAAACAACTTGCTCAAATTATCCAAGCAATTAACTTCAAATACATATTAAGCAAATTTGCACGTGGCGTATACGCAATATGCCAGCCACTTCAGCTCTTATTTCTTTAGTATTTAACATTGTTGTTATTGCTCTTTTGCATAATGTACCGTAATTAGCTTACAGCTGACCAAGACGGCAGTCATCGAGCAATGAATCATCATTGTTTTGCTGTTTACACTTCTGACTTTTTCAGTTCTTTGGCCCATAAACAATTTGTCTTCAAAAAGTTGTTGAACTTTTTAAGAAAATAAAAATGATTTACATTGTGAGAGAGCTGTTCACACTGTGTTAAAATTGCACTTTTCTTTAAACGAAATGTATTTCTTTTTTGATTTTAAATAAAAATGTATTTATTTGCGTAAACTTTTCGATATACTTTGAGTTCGTTATACATCCTGATGTACAAACAAATTGTATTTATATTAACCTTTGTGTAATGCATTGCCCAAATAACGTGTAATGATAACAAATAAATAAATCTAGAAACTATAGCTCCACTGATTACTACATTTATTAATTTCATGTTTATTTTTATTTAATTTTTTTTGATTTACCTATTTAAGACTTTAATTAACCTTTGCCCATTTTCTTGTCCCTTGCAGCATTCGCAGCAGTCGCGGGTCACTTGATAGCATTGGAACCGCCGCTAACGGCAGCTCGGCGGCCAGTCAGGCCAGTTCAAGTGGCAGTGGCAGCGGAACCAGCAACAATATTAACAACAACATCAACAACAACAATAATAGCAACAACAACGGCAACAACAAAATGGATGGCAGTCCGCATCATAGGCCAGGCTCACGAAATGGTCGCGATAATTGGACCAAAATGCCGGAACCCCTTAACGGCCACAAGGTGGATAAATCGGAGAAATCATCACCATCGCGTCGCAGCATGGGCGGAGGTAGTGGGAGTGGCAGCTCCTCAAAACAAGGCTCGCCATCGTCCTCGTCACGCACCAAGGGAGTTCCGCCCAGTTTTGGCTATGTGAAACGTGCCAATGGCAGCATTGCGTCCACGGCGGAGCAACAGAATATTGCAATGCTCATGGCCGCCAGTGGTACAGGTGCAGGTGCAGTCAATGGCTTACCCTGTGGACGCACCGCTCACGTATCGGCTGTGCCGCGCACTGCCAACGGTCGTAAGGTGACCGGTGGTACTCAAACGTTGCCCAATGATATCAACAGTAAGTTGACCATAAATATTCATATGCACAGATTGTGTATTTCCCAAGGCTGCAAACTGAGTCTGAATCGAACCTCGCTGAAACAGTTCGGTTTAGGCTTCTGAGAAATTCGAACCGGGTCATGAACCGAACTATTAATATTATATACTCCGTGAACCCGAACCTAAAACGAACCAATTCTTTAGATAAAAGGTTCGGTTCAAAATAAAAATATTTACATTCTTTTTGTTAGTAAAGTAAAAATACATTATATTACCGAAGACTTTATTTTTGCAAAAGCGATTATCGAATACTTCTACTTGTAATCTATCAAGTTTATTATTCCGATTTCCATGAAAACATCTTCAACACAGTGAAGTTGGTGCTCATCGTAGCTCATTTGCAGAACTAAATGATCTACAATCGAAACTATTCTTGGAATTTAGTGATTATCGAGGAGTGAAGTGAACTTAATCGCACGGAAACAAAACAAGTTCACTTGCATAAATCATTTAAACATAATAATAATAGAATAATAAGCAAATTTAGACTGTTATAAATTTTTTTTTTAAATTTACTTTTTCATTAATCAATCTATAAAATCAAATCAAAAAATTTGTTTTTCATAAAAATAAGGAGGTAAATAAACCGGATTCGATTTCAATTATTAATATCTTATGCGTTTTCTCAGAATTTTAAATCGTTAAAATATCGCAAAAATTAAAAATTTGCCGAAAAGAATATATATGTATGTTTAAACTTTTCAATAAAATCGAATTATCCAAATCTATACTTTATAAAATAATAAACAAATTTAGACATTTATAAAATTGTTTTATTTTTTTAAATTTACTTTTTAATTAAAATCAATCAATAAAATCAAATCAAAATTTGTTTTTCATAAAAATGAGGAGGTATATAAACCGGTTTCGATTTCAATTATTAACATCTTACGCGTTTTCTCAGAATCTTAAATCGTAAAAATATCGCAAAAATTAAAAATTGGCCGTAAAGAATATATATGTATATTTAAACTTTTCAATAAAATCGAATTATCCAAATCTTTACCCGTAGAGTTGCCACCAAACACACAGCACCGGAGCTTCTCGCTAACGGGACCGACGGCGACGCAGCTCAGTCAATCCATACGGGAGCGATTGGCCACCGGATCACACAGTTTGCCAAAGCCAGGCAGCGATATGCATGTGTTCCAGCACAGGTAAGCAAACTGAAAGAAGAAGATAATTTATAGAATAATATTACTTTAATATTTATAATATTTACTTCATTACCACAGAGTCTCGACGCGAGCGGGTGGAACACGTCACGACGGATCATTGTCAGATACGCAGACATATGCGGAAGTAAAGCCGGAGTACAGCTCGTATGCGATGTGGCTGAAGCACAGCAATACGGCGGGCAGTCGCCTCTCGGATGGCGATGCCATTGACCAAATGCAGATTGGTTCGCCTGCGATGACTCGACATGGCCAGAAGATGATCCACAATCGCTCAGCTGGTGGTGCAGTTGCGGGTCAAATGCCAGTTCAGGGCAATGAATCACCCTATGTGCAAAGTCCGCGCATGAATCGCAGTAACAGCATCAGGTGAGTGTTATATAAATACTAAGAATTTGAAACGCATGTCCAGCCCTTCTCTTTCTCTCAATGTCTCTCTCTCTCTTTATCTCTTGTTCCTAACTTCCTATATTTTTCTCTTTCTTACATTTTGCGTTTATCCTTAAAAGCTACTTGAAAGAACGGACATATCCAAGGTGACTTTGCCTCACAGATTACTTGGTTTTTTGTCCCACATTTTTCATTTGCTCTTTAAGCTGCATGCCTCGCCCATTATTAACGTCGCACTCAAAAACAATCAACGCCTCAGTTGCCACTTTTGCGTGTCGCTCACTAAATGTGTTTGCCTCTTGCAATTTACATTTACGTGTTGCATACTTTACAGCGTCGTCAAAATATACATCTTTTATGTCTGAAACTGTCTGAAACTGTCTGTGTAGGTGTGTGTGTTGTTGTTGTTGTGGGTGTGTGTGGATGAATTTGCTGCAGCAGACGCCTGTCTGACATTAGACGTTTTTTTTTCCTTAACGGCTTTCGCATGTTTCAGAAATGGAGTATTTTTATAGTTTCATTGGACGACTAAGAATTGTAGGCAAATTATATTAGACAATTATATAATCGGTCTTATATGTACATGGGTGTTTCAAATATACAAACCAGACAAAAACCAATCAAAAAATCTATATAGTTTTAGATGGTTTTTGGTTGGTTTACATTTCCGGATCACCCCTGGTACAGTCATTTTACACAAAACAAACAATGCAAAAGCATCGCAATATGCGATTCCCAAATAAATGTCGAACACATTTAAATAAAATTTAAATTTATTAACATAAATTATAATTTTGACCAGACACAACTGATATATTGTATTATTATTTTATATACAAAGTAAAATGCTGAGCAATATTACTGAAGTATGTATAGAAAGATTTTAAAATCATTAAAAAATTTAAGAATTTATTTGTTCATTTAAAGTTGAAACAGAACTAGAAGCATGCATTATTAATGTCAGAAATATGTCTGTTTATATACTTGTATTATCCTTATCAGCAATTATACCTTCATTCTATCATTCTTTCACTTAAACTTGATGCATCCACGAATAATATCCTTTAAAGGGTAAAACAAACAACAGACATGCATTGCATAGCTAAACAGATTCCATTATATATTCGTGCATGTATTCTTGTTCACACCAAGTACAATATACATTTATATATGTACATGTGTAATGAGCTCGTTTTTCGCTTGCGCGCTTGAAAGTATGCAAGCAATTTGTAATAGCTTAGTTTTTATGGACGAGAAGGTCGCCATATGTTTGTTTGCCTTAGAGATGTCTGGTGCATATTTTAAAGTTTCAGTAAAGCTCACAACATTTGGAAAACTCTTGAGTTGGCCGTGACACGCCCCAAAAATTGTTAAAGGGGAACTTTACCGATGAGCTTGGCTTGGGCCAAAACAGACAATATGTAAGTTGTGTAAAACAGCAAAGTGTGCAGAAAAAGAGACGAGCCATGAACACGAAATGGGAAACGAAAAGCAGAGGGGAGAATCGCATAAGTGTAAATAACAGCTCTGAAGACTGAAATGAAAGACAGAAAAATGTGGGGAACTGAGTGAAGAGGTGGCCAGATTATTATTTGACATGTCAATAGGTTTGTGAACCTTTGACTCGGCGATGGGGCACAGCTGAAATGAAAGTTTACTGCCATTGCCAGTTGGAGTTGTTGCTGTTGTTTTCATTTTTTTTATTTTTACATTGCATTCTTGCCACGTCAGCAGTTGGCTGCCATGTAGACTCTCAAGTGCTTCATTAAAAAATTTTACCAGCGAAATGGTAAAGAAGAAAAAAATAACGAATACCGAAAAAAAAACACATGAATAAAGTTCAGACCTAACGGAAAGTTCGCCAAAACCTGTAACGGATTTTTGGAGACTTTTTTAAATTGAAAGATAAGTTTTGTACATAAGATGAAAACTATTAAAAGAAAGATACAGTAACAGAATTATTTATCGGAGTTTAAATTCAATAAAATAGTTCGAAATTTGAGTATTTTCTATATATTAAATGCAACAAATAAGCTATTAATTTATTTAACTTAAATAAACCGCTCCTGTTTTATGACCAACTATTGTGCTTTTCGCTGTCTTGGTTTACACTGAAGCTTTCATTGCATCAATTATGTAAGGGGAAGTGGAATGTGGCAACACCAGAGTAACCAGTTTCGGTGGCTTGTTATCAAATTTTACACCAGAACAGAGCAAAGCGAACACAAACACACACAAGCAACACGTCCAATGTGTTGTTGCGTAAAGTAAACGCCCTGAAGCGTACTAAAAACCGTAACTAACACACATCACACATACATAGACAGGCAAACCACAAATGCAAACATGTACAATTTGTGTAGACGAAGGCAGATGAAAAAGGCGTCGTCCACACATGACGTATACGTATTATTAGATTTGCATGCGAAACGCCATTAATGTCAGTTATCAGCAATGTGAGCAGCAACTAGGGCACAGTACAGTACAGATTTGTCTCTGTTTCTCTCTCTTTTACTGCGGTCACTTTCTAAGCTTCTGAAGGCATCGTATTTTATGACAATTTGTCGAGGGATTTGGCATGAGAATGCACAACTTGCCACACCATAATGTTATCAGCAACACACATTCAAACAGAGACGTAGAGACATATACAGTTGTCAAATTGAAAGAGTTGCTGCTGACAAAATTAAATGGGAATTTGAAGCGACGCTCGAAAGTATGCAACCCTCGCATACAGATTGGCCTTATAAACAGCACAACCACAACGGAAATTTGCAAGTGTCTGGCAAACAGCCCACACCACATTATGTGACACTACCCTACACCACAAACCACACACCACACACAATTCACCACCGAACAGCAACAACATCAGAAATTAAGTTATGTGGTCAGCTGCAATCTTTAACTGCCAACAAACTGAACAAAGTGTTAATTGAAGCACCAAATTTAGGGCAACGTTTTGTCACTTTAAGTCATTACGATAAATGACAATATACATAATTAATAGCCAATAAGTTAATTTATTGCTGTTGCTTAAAAGCGATTTTTATTAAGGCAATTAATTTCATGTGTAATAATTCCTTTAAATCCGTAATTTTCATTTATTGAGAATTTTCTCCACTTCATTCAAGGAACTCTTATACCAATTTAATAGGAATTCGTTGAATTTAATTAATTATTGACTCTAATTTCAAAATTTTTTGAATATGCTTATGTTAACAATTACTTTTACCAACAATGTTCGCCAATCCACAATTTTCATTAATGTTAAATTTTATTATTAAATCTTTCCTTAAAATAATTAGCAAATTTGAAATAAATTGAGTTAAATAATTTGTCAAGTGATAAAAATGCACATACATTATATTGAAGTATTTTTAAAATAAATTAATTTGTGATCCATGCGACTTAAATATTTAAAAAAAAAAACAAATGCCGTTTATACCCTTGTCAAATATATTTAATGGCCTGCTGATTCACTTGTTTTTTAATCTCAGTGTTTATTCACAATAATGTATACAATTCACCTTAATATACAGTATAAGCTTTATAATCTCATCAATCATACACAATCACAATTTCGTTTTCACACAACTCTGTTGCAATGTCATAAATGCGTTTACATCTGTTTTTTTTACCACATTTTATGACATAATGCGTTTCGGTTCAATCACTCACAGATCCACCAAATCGGAGAAAATGTATCCCTCGATGCTGAGCCGTGGCGGTGATGTGGAAATCGAGCCATATTACTGTCTGCCCGTGGGCACCAATGGGGTACTCAGTGCCCAGATGGCCGCGGCCGTGGCCCAGGCTCAGGCTCAAGCACATGCTGCCCAGGCTCAGGGTCAATTGGCCGGCAATGTGACCGCCGTGGCCTGGAGTCAGCCCACCTCGCCCACGCCCCTCAATCGGGGACCTTTTGCGGGAGCTGTGTCCGCTTTGTCGCCCACACATGGCTCAGCAGCAGCAGCTGCCCTGGCAGCGGCACATGGAGGCGGAGGCGGAGGCGGTGGCAGCAACATTAGCGCCTCGCATCGTCTAACATATCCCAAGAAGAATGATGAAGGTAAGTGCAACAGAAAGCTGAATAAATGTATTCCTTCTTCTCTGCCTATCTCTCTCTTTTTCTCTCTTTCTCTCTGTCTTTCTCATACATATTTATAATTTGCATTTCCAATTTTCAGTTCATGGCAGCGCCGCTTCGCTCCTGTCTGGAGGCAGCTCCTTATATGGTTCGGCGGAGGAGCGACAGGCGCATGAAATACGCAGACTGAAGCGAGAACTGCAGGATGCACGTGAACAGGTGCTCAGTCTGAGCAGCCAGCTGTCAACCAATGTAAGTACTCATGCCCATAATTCACAATTGTTGTCAAACTTTGAGCACTGAACTCAGACTGACAATCAGTTGTAATCTTTTGATAAGTATGGATATGCAAATGGTTCACTAACTATAGATTTTGTTGGTAGAGTCGAACATGTTTATAAATAAAATTAAAGAGTTTTAGACTACTCAATAAAGTGTTGTTTTTACGGCATTTAGTTAACACTGATTATAGTATCGTATTGAGTAAGAAAAGTCAAAATTTATGATTAATTTTAACTGAATTTTAAGAAAAGTAAAATTTTATGATTCATTTTAACTGAATTTTAAGTTAAAATTTTAAATTCCTTATTTTTTAATAAAACATAGATAACAGTCATAAGTATAACTGAATAATTCTTCAACAACAAACACGCATTACAAACAATAATAAATAAAGTCATTCAATTAGGTTTAAGCACTGCACTTTAATAACTTCAAGAATTCTAAGCTGTGAAGCTTTAAGATTTTTTTTGGGTTATTATTATGAAAAGTTCATATCACAAATCGTACCTAAATTACAGATCCTCTATTACAAATATTATAAATAATTCACTTTTAACATTAAACATAAAACTAAAACTGTTTTTCTTCTAAAAATTCTAGTTTTAACTTTCTTAACTTGAACAAAGATTGAAAACTTGCTGCATTGTATAATTATTTAACGAACATATCTTGACAACGTGTATAACACATTTGAACGGTCGGTAAGAAACTTTGGCTAATTGCCAGTTGGGGAGTCATTTACTTGGTGCCTCAAAAAGGCTGCAACACTCAGGGGCAGCTGTCGCAGTATTTTGCGCAATTCCATTGCCTACTTTGAGGCGATGCTCAAGAATGCAATTGCCGCTGTAAAAATACAAGTATAAGAGAAAACCTGGTAACAATGTTGCGGCTGCTGTTAAGCTTTAAATTGCTGCAGCATAACTTCAGGCATACCGTCTACACCCTTTCCCATTTCTCTTCTCACTGCACTCACCACTCTCCTTTTTTTTTGATGGTCTCTGGGGTATTTACCTTATCGGATGTTGTAACTGTCGTCGTGCCTAGGAATTCATTCGGTACGCTTATCGGGCCGTAGTCTAGTCGCATTTTTGTCAAAGCTGTGAGCAACTTTTACGCTAAGTTGCCTTCTGTCATATTCTTTTCATCTCTCTCTCTCTCCATTCCTTATTACCAGTAGATTCTTATGACTGTCTCTTTCGTTGTGTGCAGCTCAAGTTGTCAACAAAAGTCACGCAAAAGTCTGATAAACTTCCGTGGCAGTCGAGACCGAAGTACTCCAAACGGGAGTCAAAAGTTGTTGCCTACTTTGGGGCGGAGAGGGGAAGTGCGGGGTGTTCCAAGAAGCGAAATTGTCTGCATGTGAGCAGAAGTTGATTTCATTGTTTCCTCTGCATATCTATCAAATAACTCGTCAACAATCTTCATCATATGGACACACAAATAAATAAAATAAACTTTAAATTGCATTTCCCAGTTTGGGGCCAGAGTGGAGGCAATTTCTTTTTTTACGTCTTGTAATGCTATAAAGTATTTTATGGCTTTCCCGCACCCACACAGACACAACACATTTTTCGAAATTTATCGAGGCCAGGCAGACATATAAGACATTTCTCCAGACATCCATAAATCTGTACTAACTGAGACCCCGTCTCAAGGTCAAAGCATACGTGTAAATTGCTCGTTGAATGCCATTTGATGGATTCGATGAGTTTCCCGTCTTCATTTTTTTTTTTTTTTTGTTGCTTTTCATCATCAGTTTTAAGTGAGCTTTAAGCAGCTTGAAAGTTTTTTCCAACTTTTACCAATTTCCACAGCCAGTCAAGCGTGAAAAATGTCATTTTCGCTCGCTTGCCCGTCCAAACGAACAATAATAAACTTTGGTACAACTTTTCGACTCTACTGACCCCACCTCGTCATCTCTATTCTCTTTCTCTCTCTCTCTCTTTATCGGTGAGCAGCTGCCATAAAAGTGCAATGAAATGCGTCTTGTCTAAGACAAAGTCAGAAATACGAGAATAATTGCAATGAAGTTATGTCTGGCAGCATTTGCTGTTATTACTCGTATTATTATGGCATTGAGTGAGTTCTCGTTTTGGTCCGTCAGAAAGGGGTCTGGGCGGTGTGTGGGATGGGCGGGGTCACTTCTAACATGATATGTATTTGCAAAGAATTTATGTAGTTAACTACAAATGGGTCGTCTCTGATGGCCTCTAACTGCAGTCACATGTGCTACAATTTCATTGAAGTCTTAGAAAGTTTAAATAGCGATCATTAGCCCAACAAGTCGAGAAAGTAACCCTATTACTTCTACTAGTGCAGTTAAGCTATCTTTTATTAACTAAGTAAATTTAAATATATATAATTGTATTTTCTAGTGACTTATTCGAAAACAACGCAAATTGCATACAGTAAAAAGTGATAAACTATTTTTTTTAAGTAGTTTTTCTTGAAGACGTACGATGGATATTAGAAAACTCCTGTCCTTTGAAGGAAAAAACTGTTTAAAACATTTTTGTTCTATAACTGATTGTCTTAAAACTCATTTTAACAAATCCATACCACTTTTTTTCAACAATAAGTCGAGAACAGATTTTTTTATGAAAAAACTATTAAAAATTTGTTATGTAATTTGAATCCAAGTGTTTTGTGATAAACAAATGCCACATTTCCTTTTTTTAAATAAAAAAAATCTTAAAGTTTTGACAAACAATTTTCAAAAAAAAAATTGTCGTATTTCAACTAAATACTTTTTTTTTAATTTACAACTACATTTTTTACAACTTAATTAACTCATAAAACGAATGTCGGGGCGTGGCTGCTATTTACCAAATTCGCCAACTTGGCTCATTGAAGTCGCAAACTCTCTAATGGAAGTAAAAACATTAAATGTTGCACAATTTTAACTTTTTCACCAAACAATTCTTGAAGAGACAATGCAATGATTGCCATAGAGTTGTTTCTGCTCAATGCCACGCCCACTTTATGTTTGAATTTGAAAAGTTTTTTAATTGCTCATTCGACGCTTTCCCTTGGCGTTGGTTTTCCCTCCATAACTGATCCAGTGTCTGAGACTCGATTGCGCCTGGCGCTTAATTAATTTCAGCTGTGAGTAATAACATCATAAATGCCAATCCATTCCCCCCTCTCCATTCCTCTTTGGTCTTTCCTCTAAGTCTCTTCACTGGCTCTGTCAGCAGTTTTGCGGCATATTATTTGCTATTGGCTTTTTTATTGACAGACATCGAGCAATTTCACTTTGCGGTCGCACAAAGCAACAAAAGTGAGGCGCAGTCCCAAGACTTTCCTCCTTCTCCCTTTTCCTACATTCAATTGTCATTTTACAGTCCTCAGTTATGTTAGCTGAGTTTGCTTTGTCAGTATTTCATATGGTATTGCATGGCAGTAAGATGCAGTTCTTAAATTGTCTTTAATATTTGCGATGTATTGAGGAGAAGCAAGTCGGAAATGCTATAGTCGAGACTCCGGCCATAGAATACCCGTTACTTATTTCAATATACATTATAGTACTTTATATAAATTACTATAAAGTAATAATTTCCTGATTTACGTGGGCGGAAGGGGGAGTGGCTTTTATTTGAAACAAATGTGATCTGGGATGCTTCTGTTCATAGGGACGGACAGACGGACATGGCTATAGTGACTCGGCTGTTAATGCTGATCAAGAATAAATATATGTCTCCTTGTTTTACTTATATTTTAAGTAACGGGTATAAAAACCCTTCTTTCCTTTTTAAATCTATTCATATTTTGTTATTTGGAAAAACTTATAACTACATTAATGAGCAGGTCTCGCCCCTCCAAACAAAATCCTGATTTAAAGTTTCGCGAAATTTTTTGACTAGAATATTAAGCTGTGTCACATTTTGTTAATGTTTCTAGTTATGTCAAACTTCTAACGACAACTGCAAATTGCAGCTCTCTCCTCTCTTTCTCTTTCAATTCCATTGCCCCATTTCCTGCTATCGGGCTAAGCTTTATGACAGTCGCTAATGCACTCTCTTGCCAAAAAGAAAAAGGGAAATAAATAAAAATAAAAAAATGAGAAACATAAAGAAGCTTATGAAACTTCCAACCTACATCAACTTTAAACAGCTTTGGCTCTTTTGCCAGCTACAAAAACAGAGACCTCAATTGAGCAATCTTATCACTGACCATAAATATTAAAGCACAGCAATATTAACAACAACAAAAACACTATGCTACCCAAGAGGCTCGGTCCAACCACAATTCAAGGCACAACAACAACAACCAACACTCAAAACGAGTCTCAAGCCACGCAACGCGCCCATTTATCACGCACTCCAAATTGACCCAACTGACCGATGGTCACACACACACTAACACACACACACACACACGAAGACAAACAACACACACATGTAAGAGCATTAGAAGCGTCATAGAAAAACCCCCCTTATCTCTCAGCTAATCGCCCCATCAAAGAATATATGCTTTTGCCTCGAATCATAACTATAAGACGATCGCCGCAAGCGTCAAATCCGCTGAGCAAAAGCAGATGAATCGCAAACAGTAACAGTGGGTAAGGGGTGAAGGAGAGGGGAGAGGGGAGAGGGGAGAGGGGGAACAGAAGTGTGCTGGGTTAAGGGAAATGTGAGTTAAGGCGAACGATAACAAAAAGTCTTTTAAGTTCTTCATTTTAATTGATTTGGGATTAAAGACAATTCGCTTGTCAATATTTGTGCCACTTGAAGCTCTTAATAGAAACTCTGGTGGATGGGAAGAGGGGGAAACCTGGAACTATAATAATAATATTTAAGTTCTGGGCATGTGGCATTTTATTTACGACTTGGCAAATAGTTTAATGGACTTTAAATGAGCAACTGCTAAAAGTGGTCGCTTGTGTGACAAGTGATAGTTGAGCAGAATATTAAATTGAACAAATAAAGCACAATTTATATATACTTACATATTCTATTGTCTTACATCATAAAATTAACCATTCCATTGTTTTTGTTTACTTTTAGGTAAGTGTTATTCCGTTCTCTATTAAAATTATCTAAGAATTGGTATGTACAAGTAGTTTTAATACTTTTTCAATAATTTATGGAGTACGCCAAGAATAATGTTTAATTAACGCCACTGAAAAATTGGAATATTCTATAAAAAAATACTTCTCCCCAAAATGTCATACATTTAAAAAGATGAATTTAATTTCCAAACTTTTGTCCTATGAATTGATAAAATTACGTACAAGAATTTGTAATGATTTGCAAAGATCTTTAAAAATTATATTTGTAGAGTGTGTTTTTTTTGGTTTTTTATTTTGTTGTATTAAAAAATGTCTGCTACGACTTATTAATTCTGATAGCATTTGTAAGTAAATATTTATCAAGAGTAAGTCAAATGCCTAATCCCAAACAGTCTTGCGGCATCAGAAATCAATTGCTTCTTTTGCTAATATATGTATATATATTATCATTGTTGGTATCTGTACTAATAAGTCGACTAAAACGCTCAACTTATGCCAGTCAATGACTTCTCCTTCAGCTCCAAAGCTGCACTCCCCGTCTTCCACAGTCCTAACGCATTTCACATGAGTTGGCAAAAACTAAGAACCAAAAGTTGAGAAGAGATGAGGCACTAAAGTACATATAAAGTTTGGCTGGAATATGCTTGCCTTGGCAAATGTCGAGGACGAGGCCAAGCTCCCTTCTGCTCCTCCCCCTTCCGTTGTCCCAAAGCCAATGGCCAATGGCGTCTCAATTTAACATAATCAATCATTTTTAAGTTGCTTCCCCTCTCCTCCTTGCTCTATGACAACAATCAGACTCGTTAAACAAACCCCAAAGTTTATACAACTTTATTATGCTGGTCCCACTCCCCTCTCTCTTGTGTTTTCCCTTTTTTTGCCCCTTAATCGCGATTTTCGGTTTGACTTTGTCGCTGGCGTTGGCGCCGCAGCGTCTCGTGCTAAAAATAAATGACGCCAGCACATAAAGCGACTGCACCGAACTCCGACACTCCTCTCCCCAATCTTTCCCCTTGGGGTGCTTCGACTAACTACAAAACACAAATTTGCACAATTTTTTTTACTCCTTCCTCTCGCTCTATACTGCGCAACTTCATTTGCGTCGTCGTCGTTGTCCTTTTCACACAGAAAGCTGCGTCTGTAATTTTTTTCTCTCTACACTCAATAGTTTTGCCAACATCTAAATAAAAATCGAGTCGATGGGGCAGAAGGCGACGGCAACAGCGACGGCGACGTCGACGTCGGTAGTGTCGCCACTTTGGCGCCAGCTGCTCGCCCCAGTCACCGTCTGCGTCGTGGCTCCTGTGGCAACAGTGTCCTGGACTGGGCTGTGTGTTCTTTTTGATGCCCTGTAGGGCATTGGGTTATGAGATAAACCATTGTTATAGAAACACAAATAAAACTACAGTACTGAACTCTTTTAGAGGCTGAAATCCACAGGTTTTCAAATCTATCTTATATATTATAATAGAATTTTAATACCGAAAGAGTACTTTAAGTTAATGATAAATAACTCAATAGAACAACTATTATAAATATTTTTAGAACTCGAAAATTTTTATGAAAGTCCTGAGATTAATTTTATAGTTTACACATATGCTATTCTGAGAAAATAAATATGTCTTAATGTTATTTAACACCATTTAAAACATTTGCATCATATTTAAAATTTTAAAACAAAATTTCAAATTTTTGATAAAATATTGTATATGTATATATGTACAAATCCCTCAAAAATCTATTTCCACACTCAATACTCTCATATTTACTATATAACTTGGCTCATTAGAATAATGGTAGTGTATCGTTGTTGTCGTAAAGGCTCTACCCCATCGATAACTGTTTTTGCCGTTTTGATGCTGTTATTTGTTTTGTCGCCGCCGTCAAGCCGCCGCTGCTGACGCCGACGTCGTCGCCACCGCAGCCACTGCTGCGACACAGCAGGACGCTTGATGCGTCTGCCGTTGCTGGTGCTTTTGCTAGTTGGCTGCCAAAGGATTTGGGAGTCGAGTGTGTCATATTCAGTTCCGCATTTGATGCGGCAGACGTCGGAACGCACGCACAGCGCCTAGCAATATTTCGGAAGGCAACCAATTGTTTGTCAACATGCTGCTAGCTCACTTCAAATGTTGCTGATCGTCAGACAGTCGTTGTCTCGCTCGCTCGCTCGTTCTCGCTGCTTGTAACTGAAGTCACGCTCTCTGCCAAGTCATTTCGCTCTCTTGTTCTCTCGCGCTCTTTTCTGGCGCGCTCTCAACTGATCTTTTTCAACATGTTGTTAGTACAGCGTCAACTTCTTAGCGAATTGGACGTACTGCGCGTCGCCCTGTATTTTGTATCTGTAGCGAAAAGTATCTGAGAGCCGAGTATCGTGTAGTACGTTAAACGTGAGAATCGTTCAAGTTACATACATACGTGATCGTGTTTGTTGTTTATTTATTTAACTGATTACTGGAGTGTGTGAAGCCAAATCCAAGCCAAGTGTTGCGTGAATTGTGATTTAAAGAAAGGTTCATTGAGCATATTTTTGTTATGTGTTGAAAAGCTTTAAAATCTATAAATATATTATACCCAGGGCCTTTAAACGTGTTTAGTGTTTTTGTAACGTGCGATAAGCGAAACGAATGAAAATAAAATAAAAGCAAAATAAATACATATTTAATGGCAAACCGGTCGCTGGATTCTACGGGTTCTCCGAGCAGTGTAAAGTTCAGCTGGTCAGTTAACAAAGCAACAAAGTGAACCAAAAACAAAAACAAAATCCAAAAATCATACAAATTATTTGTCGTATGTGACACGAAAAGATAACAAGCGAAATTGCATACAACTGTTTAAGTTAACCGAAAGATAAAAAGATAAAAATTAAAGCAAATAAATAAACAAAATGTTGCCGCAACATTTGCGATGCGGAAGCTGAAGCACCATAAAAAAATAAACAAACAACAACAACAAACTGGGCCAGCCAAAGAGTGATCCAAAAAATAAACCTCCGGACCCAAATTTCGTCCCGCTCAAAACCCCAAAGCGTGCTCATTGCTAAAAGCCTATCCAATATCCCCTAATATCAAGAGTGTCTACAGTGACTCGACTAAAGTTACACACAAGTTGCACAATCAGCGGTACACAATACAACAATACCAAAATATATAATGGAACAGGAAAATCTGCAACATCAGCTGGGGTACATACTAAGAGAATACGAGTATGTGGAAAGGAATGGGAAAACCGAGACAAGGCGAGACGATGTGACGGGGTGTGACTCGGTTGTCATAATGAAACGCAGTTATTGTTTCTCATCAAAAAGCAACAAATTAAGCAGACAGCGAGAGAGATACAGATACAAATACTGAGAGAGATTGAGGGAGAAGAGACATATTGCAAATAGTAGAAAAGTGTGCAACAATGGCAAATTGTTTAATGGAGCATATCGAAATAAACCGGGCAAATTGTTCATAGGGTGCATCCATAGATGTTGAAAGATGCAGGCAGAGGCATAGGCCTAAAAAGGGGGTCTAAAACCAAAGTATTTATGCAATAGCACATAAAATTCTATAAAACACTTCATATAGTACTTCTATGTCACAAAGTAGCTAAGTAATAAAGATCATATCTTGGATCGTTTTTATATTGCTTACCTACTGTTAGGTTATTATATCTTTCGCCTTATACTTCTTTGAGAATCGTATCTTTATGACAAATCACCCTACTCACCAGTCACAACAATGTTCCTCTTTGGGTGAACTGTTGGTCGTATAAATAAAAAGGAATTGTCTGGTCTATTGTGCAATTGTTGTTTGTCTCAAGTTATGTGTCAGAAGTTCTATTTTTTGACGATATTTAACTTGTTACATATATCACGTATTTTATGTTAATCACAATTTTAAATAATCCATGGATGTAAAAATTTAAAAGAGTATTGCACTCTTATAGTTTATTTTTGATTTGTTGGTGCTACCTGCTCGGTTGTCAGATCTCCAAGAACCCATTTCGGTTAGCTGCATTTGCCATTTTATTTCGCAGTGTATTTTTTTTTCGCTAATGGCAACCCAAATCTCGTGACAGGCCAATATATCACAGCAAACAGAAACAAATCCTAAAAAAAAAAAAACGATAAAGGAAAATAATCAAATTAGGTCTGACTGTACAGTGTACACATGGCAATGCTAGCAGCATTCAATCCGAAATTCCCAGCACCCTCAACCTCACCCTCACCCTCACTCTCAACCCGACAACACACACATGTGTGTGCCACAACGACAGCTGTGTGTGAGAGAATTCCTTCTGTACCTAACAGAGGTGTATGTTAGTCGCCTCGCCTTTCGTAGAGTAGTGTCACCCTCCCCGGAACCGCTTGCTTTCATCTCCAGTTTCCCCCTGAGCCGCCCTGAACGACTTTGTGCGTTGCGTGCGATCAATTAATTGAAATTTTGGAAGTTCTCAACGTCACCCTCGCATCCTGTGGCTTAACTCTCAAATATGTATACGATTATGTACTTTTTTTTAGTAATAAATTCTTATTAGAATTTGGCGCCTCTGGAATGCCAGGAGGGGAACATCCCCAAATGTGAGATTTATGAGCCTGTGAACAGTTTTGTTTGCCATTGTCTTAAGATTATCATAATATATTTAAGCATCAAAGTTCAGCACAAGCGGCTTTTTAACTCAAGTATTTTAATTGAAAAAATATTGCAATTAATTATGCTGCAGCAGAGCTCGTTTTGTGTGTGGTGCAACGCCTGATGAAGATTGATTTTCGTTTTGCTGCGAGAAAAACTGTCAGGCGCAGCTAATGAAAATTGTCGCTTGCTAGAGAAAATTAATTTTTAATTTAAGCAAGCAGCCGTTACTTTGAAGTGGTTTTCTTTATTGCAGATTTTCTTATGCTTTTTGTTTCGTTTGAACTGCCGACACTATCGACATTTTCCTGCAATTTTCCTCATATGAAACGTTCCATAAGGCGTGTAAAAAGCTCCATTTCGACTTCCTCATAGACCCTCACATCTATCCACTCTATATAGTCTTTATAAACAAACTGACATTTAAATCAATTGCTCTTCAAAGTTTGCTTCCTTTAAAGCGAGCCGCAGTTTTACTTGAATTTTCCAAAACAATTTCCATTGATTGACTTTCTCGACTGCCATTGCTCCGACTGTCAACTTGTGTTTGTTGGCATTTTATTTGCCATTGGTAGAGGCTACAGAGACAAAACAAACAAACAAACAAGTTAGTTAGTAGGATAGATACCCTATACTCAGTTGATACCAGAAAATTTTAAGGTCTTGAGCTTTTAAGAATGATTTGGAAATCAATTCATATTAAATATTAAAAATCTATCTAAAATTAAATATAAATTTACTGTTTCTAGTCTGAGATATGCTTATTCCTCGACTGCATATCTCTTTCAATTTATTCGCAATGTTTAAAGGGTATAAACATGCATGTCAACTTTAACTTAAAATTGAGTCGATTGATGTCGCTCACCTTCCGCTCCCTCTGCAAATGGGTCGGAGCCAAACTGTCTGCCCCAGCAGCTGTGGAGTGTTTTGCATTGCTGTGTTTGTCCACCATGTAAATGCTATGTAAATATTTGCGCAGTCCCAATAGCGGAGACTACATGAGAGCAATGTCTCTACCCAACACCTTCAACAAAAATACCAAAAATAAAATACTAAATTCCTGGCGCGGCACTTAATTAATAGGCACAATTTTATGAGACTCAATTGTTACCCAAAATCCCATTCGAACCCAGACTTAAAACCACCGAGCTACTGTTCTACACGGGGCTAATGACCCGTAAACAGCGACAAATCTACGGCGCATGGATGGCATGCTTAGGTATGGGAATAATATTGGGTGTAGGATTCTACCTGATATACAAAGGGTTGTCCACCGGTAGCTTGGGAAAATGTGTGTCTCTCAACGTCTTGGGCTGGGTTTAATTGACGGAAAGGCGGCGACAGCCGGGCGAACCATATTATTTTGGGTTTACAAAATGTTAATTAGCCGGAGAAAATTGGTAAAGAAAGAGAAAGAAAGTCATAAAAGAGAAACAATTGATGTGGGAAAAACGGCGCTAAGCATGGACAAAGTTCTTGAAGTAGAAGAAAAAACAATCATAAATATATAGCATGGAAATATGAGGAAACTAGCAATTGTTATAATTTTTACAGAAGAAAGGAAAAGGTTAAATAATAGTGATGGCATAATAAGATGAACCTCAAGTGAAATTGGGAACTTAAAGAGAATCAATAATTATTGTTTTATAACAATAAGATTTGATAAAAGAAATTAGCTTATTCAAAATCTTACATAATATGATGAGATATTGGTAAATAAGACTGTTGGTACTCAAAAAGTATTCTGAAAAGAAGGAGAGCAAAGATTGGAATCTGTTAAGGAACTTTAAACTTTTCTCTCGCTCTCAATCTATCTTCTTCACCGGTTTCAAGTTGTTATTCATGAAACATTAATTAATATCTTTAGCATTTGGAGAACAACACTCGCAGTTGACAAAACAATACTCTAGAGAAAAAGAGAGCAGCACGATAGGACTCCACTAGGGACATCATTAATATGATAATTACATTAAACTTGCAACTCGTTTGAGTGTTGCCTGTTGCATTACACTAATTAACTATAGTATAGTTGTGCTGTCAAGGTCAGCATTTTACCTAGGTTGCACCTTGTAAGTTTGACTAATTGGTCTCTGTTCGCTGCTTGGCAACATGTTGCCATCTGCCTCAGCTGTCTCAGCTGCCACGGCGGCAACAGTTGCTACCTATGCGCATGTTGCAGCCGTCTTTGGCACTTAATAAACAGTCATTATCAGTGGCTTTGTCGTCTTTATAAAATGCGACAGAGTCGCACCTTTGAAAAGGGCCCGGCTTGACTTGACTTTTAAAAAATGAACAAGCTGATTGCAGATGCCTCAAAAGGTTCAAATGAAGTTGCACCTAGCTACAAATCATTAATCAGCTGCAACTAATATTTGTGATGCTCGCAGTGTTGCAAGAGTTCTTGTTGTTACAATTACTAGAACTGATTGCACTCTGTTGCACAGCTGCTTTGATTACAGCACTGCTGCTGCTGCTGCTCCCCTTTCCATCTGATTGGTATTCTGCCGCCCTCATTCTAATGACTATTCTCGCGTTGCAGTTGCAGCCTTTGACAAGATACAATGGCGACCTACGTGCAACCGATTGAGAGGAGGAGCGTCTTAAATGGAACATTATTTCAAGAACTCAGCCCTTTTTCAGTTCTAGGAATCACAGTCCGTAGCCATTTTGCTCTTATCTATGTCTCGTTCATTTAGTGCTTCAGTTTCTCGGGAAGAAGCCTCCAAAATTTAATTATCATTATGCCGCATTTTCTGCTTTAGTTCTTTCTTCTTCTTCTTCTTCTGTTTCTGGTTGCCGTTGATTAATTAACGTCATTAACATAGAGTCTACACTTGAAAAGTGGAGAGACAATCTTTAAATTTAATTTTTCAAGGTTTAACGAAAATGCATTAATTTTAATAAAAATAATAATAATATCATTAAGTGCAACAATTCTTTCATTCTTATTTTAACTAAAACGATTTGTTTTAACAAAAAAAGGATTAAATAAAAAATATTCTTAACTAATATTAAATTGTGAAAATATATTTCATGTGCTTATAATATTTGTTTGTATTTTATAACCAATTAAACCCAATTTAAATGATTACCTTATTATTTTGTTCCACCTTATTTAAAATCTAGTGTTTTTTGCTAACATCTAATACTAGTGGGAAAAAAACATCTTAGATACTTGATTTGTCATGTCTATCATAGTGGCAAATTTTAATTCGTTTTGTCATAATCTCTTTCATATATAATATTTTGTAACACCATCGATATACTTTATATGTGAATGATAATTATTATTAATGAATTATTATACTTTCATGAATTATTATACTTTATATCTATTGAATTATAATTTTGAATTTTTTTTCGAATTATCCAAATCTAATGTTTTATTTCAAATTAACAGGATTCTGTTTATTTGTAATCTTCCTTTGTGTAAAAACTCTTTCAATGTTGGACAATGCTATCTCGCTTGCACCTCAATCCTCGCACCAGCTGCTCTGCTAGTTGTTTGGTCTTGTTGATGTTGTTGTTATTGTTATTGTTTGTCATTAGTGGCACCGTCCAAGGCAAAGCGCATGTGAAAGAAGCATAAACAGAGTCCGACCCCTTAACCCCATGGCCAGGCTGGGCACTTACCCGAAATGCATAACCGAAAATGAGAAACAAAATAAAATGAGGGGGAATACAAAAAAAAAAAAACGAGAGAAAAACTTTTTCATTTTCATTATTATTATTGCCCACGTTGCAAGATGGGGCTGCTGATAGTATGACAGAGAGCGACCCAGCGATGAGACGACCCAAAAACTCATCAACATAATCAACAGAAGCGCAGAGACGAGGTAGGGAGGTTAGGGGGGAGAGTGAAGCAGCGAGGCAATGTTGCATGCAACATGCACAAGATACGAGTGATTGTTGCCTGACAGCACGTTGAGAGTCGAGTCGAGAGCCGGTCAATGGGCAAGGGGCAATACGGCTGTTGTCAGGCCAACGAATAGCATCTGTGTACAAGTGTATTCTATATTCGGATATATATGTGCATAACATATATCAAATAATTTCATGTTGTTGTCCATCAAGTGGACAAGTGGGGATGCGGGTGTCTGTCTGTGTGTCTGTCTGTGTGTCTGTCTGTCTGCCAGTTGTAATTACTGCAACTCGAGTGAAACTCTAAACTAAACTTGGTATTCATACTTTTATCATTCTCGAATGTGAGTGAGTGAAGGCTTATCAGCATGCAGGCACATCAATTTCGAGCTGCATTCATTATCTTAAGTATTCAAGCAACGCAATACGTCTGTCTGCCCCCGGGTTGCACCTTCATCTTGAGACTCAAACTTAGAGTCGTTGATAAATTGTTTGTTGACGTGATTTGTATACAGACAATTCGATTCGATTCGTTTCGTTTTTGATTCGTGTCGATTTGATTGGAATTAGATTTCTTGACTTTGCATTGCATTTGTTTTACTTGAGGTTTGGCAATCCGTTGACCGGTAGCTACAATTGAGTTTCTTGTTTATTCCGCAAATGAAAGCAAACTTCGGTTGATTTTCTTCCAATTTGCTCATGTTTATTTTGCTTTCGTTAGATACTTTCTACACGATTAAGAGTGTCTGACAGATTGATGCATGTGTTGATATCTGGAATCTCGTCTGATTTCCTTCCTCTTGGCGTTTCTCATGTCCAGTCTGGTCAAACAGCGTTTCTTAGTATCTAGATACTGTATGTATATAATATTTTATATTTTCTAGAACAAGCCAATCGTTAGATCTAATTTTCGCATCAACATTTTAAAGATTTTCATTTGTACACCTCGTGCTCTATAAAGTTAAAGCGTCTAATATTTCAGAAACTGCATCTTAGTATTTTATTACCTCCATTTGCAATCCTTAATATACATTTACAGCACCGCAATTCAATTGCATGACAGCATCTTTCACAATGGGTTGGCCTTTAATTAAATGCACTAAAGCTATAAATGTATACATACTATATATAAACTAGTACGCCATATGAGTATACAGATGCGGATACGTAATGGACAATCCCCTTGACGAGTCTGACGTACTAGGAAAGACACACTTAAAAGTAGTTTCAGTTTGTAACATATTATACCCTCCCCCATTTACATTCACTTTAAAGCCGCTTTGGCTCAAGTTACATGGGCTAATGTTGTTATTACAGTGTGCTCTAAACTTAAATTAGACTCAATTGTTTATAATTCTCAGTTGCATATGTCAAGTGCGTCGTTCGTCGACTACTTGAGGAAGTGCCCAGCCTTCATCTCAAGCTCTCGATCTTTGTCTTCGTTTCCGTCTCGATCTCGATTTGGACTTGGAACTCGCTGGGGTTAGATTCAAACAGAAACTGGTTAAGTTCCATTTTTTTGTTAAACTTCCACCCGCTAAATTCAGAGAAAAGAAACTGAAAAGACTCGACTCAACGTCGACTTCTCACAGCAGGTTTTGTGCCCAATTAATGCAGTTCGATAAACGATATAAAATCTTTTCTAAAAACTAAAATTGTTTTCATTTTATTATTTTGGGTCGCTAAAATGTTGGCGCTCCCTATCGGCTCACTTTTTTTGTATTTTTGCATATATAAATAAATAATCATGCATTAAATTATAAATTCTATGAGCGATAAACGCTCTCTGATAAGCCTGAATCGTTTGGGAATTGAAGAAATAAAAATTGGTTTCTTTAAAACCAAAAATTCGTCTATAAATAAAGCATAAAAACGATTTGGATGACGTGTATGAAATGTTTATAGTCTTATTTTTCGCTGTGATGTCATGTTTTCTATAAGCTCAAATATAAATAATATACACTATATCTAAACACACCTCAATAATTATATGAACATTAGCTGTGAGTGAGCTGCTGCCATTGGGAACAATTCTCCAACAATCTCCAGCAGCAGCAACAGAGGCAACAAATTGTCCGCATCCAAATTGAAATAACAACTCGACCCAATTAAAAGCCTACAAGAGCGACGCCTCTAATGACTTAAAGTCAGACACACACACAAGCGCACACACTACACACAACTTGCGTGTTGTTGTTTACAAGTGTTTTTTCCTTCTTTTTTTATCTTTTTGTTCAACTGTCAAATGCTCTGGTTACCAATGACTTCATAAGAGTTAAGTGTGATTACGTTTATACGAATCTTTGAAGAACCCATTCGAAAACCTTGTTGAATCTCTAATTTAATAGAACGAAACAGACTGAAATGAAGCGAGAAATTCAACCTCATGTTAGCCAACGGTTTCAGCTACATATTTAAGCAATCTTATAATTGGCCTTGGCGGTTCTATTTATTGCCTTTTGAGTATATAAATATAAGTTAACTCATTAATATCTCATATACCAAGTATTAGTTTTTTAAGTCAAATGGGTGTTGGATCTGAATCAAAATCAATATGTATCCTTTCAGTATTATTCATAATTATACCTTGTATTAAAAGTATGAAAGTTAAATTCACTTTAAGTTTTAATTTTTTTCCATGAAACTCAAAATATATATATTTTTTTTTTAATAAAATTAGCTATCTCTCTTTGTGAGATATAATTTTATAGATAAAGAAGGGCTCATTAAAATAAAAAATCTAGTGCTAATATCTATTTGTTAGCTTATAAAACCATTCAGCAATCAAAAAATGCTATAAATTTCTAATTTCTAAATTATTAAGCTGATATAAGGTCGACAACAGTTTGAATTTCATCTTTTATTCTATAAATTTATTTGGTATTTCTCTGACTGAGCAAAGAACTTTTCAGAGTTTCGACAACCTTGAGGGTGTGACAGTTGACACCCCCCTAGCAACCCTCTCTATCTCAATTGAATGACATGAAGCTACTTAGCAATGCAGTTGACAGCCTCACTTTGATTAGTTGTGCGTATTTTTTCAGCCTTATTTTCAACCGGTTTTGACATTGAATATTTAAAATACCAAATTTTTTGTTGTTTATATTTTATTTGGCTTTGTTCATACTTTTTTCATTAGAAGCTGACACAGTTGCCAACAATAAATTTTTTGCTTGTTTATTGCGCATTTTGTCAAAAGTTTGACAGACTGGGATTATGAGCAAAAAGAGGCAAATACTCGTATTTACTTGAGCTGTTGAGCTGATCAACACATCAGACAAAAACGAATACGAATGTGAATAATCGTAATGCGACTGTTTTCCCAGATGAGCTGAGAGCACATGTTGAGTCTCTGATGATGACTTTGACTTGATGCTCAGTGGGTCTTAAGTATTTCGCGCTTTAATCGCATGAATCCATAATTTATATAATTTCCTTAAAACATTAATCAAGTGAAACACCCGTCTCTCGGTCTATCTGTCAGTCATCTTTTGCGTTGGTTGATTTTAAATTTTTTATTTCTATTATTTTTATATGTTTCTTGTTTTTTATTATTAAATTTTTTTATTTTGACTGAAAATTATGGCAATTTCCTTGTGAGATTTGGCTCGATTGATAAGCAGCCACATCGTCTAGACTGAAGCGACCCAGCCACGGCAGCAGCCCACAGGAAAAGCAACAGAAAAAACCTAGACAGACGTCACTGCGATAAGCCTGTGGGCCTGCCACTTCCTCCCTCTCTCACCGCTCTACACAAAGGCCAGTGACTGTCAAACTGTACAATTCGTTAGTGAAAGCTGGCAAACAGCGCCTGACAAGCAGCTAGAAACGCCTCAGGAGTTCAATTGTTCAATTGCAATTGATTTTTGCCACAATTTTCATAACACAATGGACATTCCGATGCAACGATTGCATAATACACAATAATCAATATGCAAAACAATTAGACGCCTACGTGCCACAAAAAAAAAGGCCTTGAGTTCGTTTTTGTTGTCGAATTATCGGCAACCCAAAATTAATTTGAGTTATGTGCGATTTATTCAATTAACTTGCTGCGCTTTTCAAACTGCGCTGCTTGAACTAAAGTTTCTAAGTGACTCACAATGCGGCATATTAAGTTGTATTTGCTGCACTTCCTTTTGTCTCCATTTTGCATGTGCCATAAATTTTATAATCTGCCTTGCCGCATAACCAAAGCTCAACTTTTGTGCCGCATTTAGCTCAGCTGCCTTGTCAAACTGCAACACAATTAAAAATTTATTGAGTACTTCAGAGTTGCAAATTTAAGACTAAACATAGTATTGTAAATAGATCCCAATTATAATAGAGCAAAAAAATATCATGTACTAATAAAGTCAATCAAATGAAAATATTTAAAGCAAAAACTTTACAGATAAATGTCAAGCAGTTTTAAATTTGTTTTATAGGAAAATGTTATTCAATTTTCATATTATTTTCATTTTTGTGTAAAAGTTAAAACTTTCTACAATTTACAACTGTGCGGGAAAAAGTGAAAAATAGTCCCAAACATGAATATTAAATGTATTATTACTTGATGCTTATTCCGAATTATGAGTATTATAAAGTTTTTTAGTATTTAAAACTAGTTACAACAAATTTCTCCAAGCATTTTATCATTTTTTTAACCAACTTCAAGATTTCTCTATACAACTGACTCAGCAAATTGTAATTTTTCTAAGCCTGAATCAAAACTAAGAAAACATTTCCTGATTCTGCGGGGCGATACACGCGGTAGGCGTGGCACATTATCTTTCATGATATCGCCAGTCTTTCTCGGCAGGCTGCCAACTTTATGAGTTTTAGTTTTATCAACTCTTTGACACTTGCGACTGGCAGAACGAGCACTTAAAACATATCTATAAGTGTGGACTATGTTGATGCCATGTGGCGACTTTGAGGCTGCAACAGTTTACATGCCACATGCCAGGCAGTCGTTGTAGTTGTTGTTGTTATTGTTGTTGTGTCTGTCAATTGGTTTCTTAGTTGGACTGCAGTCGTTGACACTTGAAAGCGGACTTGGGTTCGACTCCGGTTCTGATTCTGAATCTGGTTCTATTTCTGTTTCTTCTTCTTTTTGTGGTTCTTATTCCGAACCATTGCAAAACTAGCTGACTTTGCTAAATGACAGTTTGACTCATTCTGTTGTTGTGCAACACAGCAACAAAAACAATAACAACTTGAAAATGCAATAAATAACAATTTTCTAATGTCATCAACATACGCTCAAGTCATTGTATCTTGCCCCTCTCCATTGTTTTCTGTTCTGCAGCTGTCTCAAGGCAACTTGTTGTTGTTGTTGCTGTTGCTGTTGTTGTGTCTCTCCATGACGATGAGACGATTTTCAGCTTTGGTATTTCCCTCTGTTGTTGCTGTTGTTGTTTTATAGCGCTGCGTGAATTGGCTGTAATTGTTTTGATTGCAGTTCATGGCTTGGACTTCACACTCTTCCCTCTCTCTTCCTCTCTATGTCTCTCTGTCTCTGTTTGAGTTCTAATAAACAACAATTTTAATTGTTGCGACTAGAAAAAATTGCAGTTTTGCTAATGTTGAAATCGCTCTGTATCGATGGAGTTATTAAAGAAGAAAAAATAATATTAATTGTATTTACAGTGGTGCAAAAGACATTGTATTAATTAATAAATTAAAAAAATTAATAAAATTATGTTTTTTATCAGAAGAAGTGATTCGAACCAAAGATCTAAGTTTTCTCGAAAATTTAAGAGATTTGCAGCTTAATTAAAAAAAAATGTTTTAGAAACAGGTTCTATTTTTTCAAAAATTAATTTCTTCAAAAAAAAATTAGGTTAAGTTTTCCTTTTAAAATCCATAAGATCACTTAAACAGTTCGTAAATCTTAATTAACTCCCTGCTTAAAAACCTTGAAACTCGCTTCCAACCAATTTAAACTTTTCAAGTAAGTCTTTACATACTCTCAAATATGGCATTCAAAATTTGACAACTCGTCGTCGAATTCATTAGACTCATTCTCCATTGTTGTACTCGTATTACCCCATTGTTGTTAACGTCTCGTGGGTTTTCGCGCCATTTTTGGGGGCCGTCAATCAAAACCTCAGGCAGTCAGACTGTCAGAATGTCGGACAGTCAGTCATGTGAAATAGATGCTAATTAGGCGTTAATGAGACGCTTACTCTACTGATATTAAACAAATATGTTATTAGCAGAGCGGGGGCTCACTGTAACTGGGCGTGGCATGTGGCAAGTTCAATGCACGCCGCATTACAACTTCAATTTATGAATCGTTGGGCTTCAATTAAGAATGATTGATGCAGTTTAAGTTTAAAGCGAGCAATCCCAGATCTCGATCCATCCCAATGGGACAATGAGCACGCTGAGAGGCAGACCTCCAGGGTTGATAATAAATGATAAACCTCAATTCAAAATACAGCATCAATTAATCAATGTGGCAAGTGAAAGACAAAACAACAAGAACCACAAGAACAACATGAAAACCTTATGAAAAACAAAAGTTAAAAACCCAAAACCAGAGCAGTGAACAAAGTCAAACTCCAAAGTGGAATCAACCAGAGACAACGCCAAACGATGTCCGCTGCCAGCGCCAGCAATCGACCTCCGGCGTCGCCTCTCTACGATGGCTATGCGACAATCCGAGCCCGTGGTCTGACCCGCTCCCGCTCCATACGCGCCGCCGAGGTGACCGAGGCAGCAGCCGCCGCAAAGCCGCACGAGCTGAGGCTGGAGGCGGGGCAGCAGGGACTGAGGAAGCGGACCGTCTCGCTTAGGAGCAACTACAGCCAGAGCTCGTCGCTGGGTGGCCATGGCGGTCATGGGGAGGAGATCTATGCGAGAGCCAAGCCCGTGCGTACTCCCACCATTGGAAGCGACCTGGAGCCGATCTATGCAAGTGCCACAACGACAACGGCGTCGACCAACTCGGTTGGCGTTGGCTTTCGTCCCCTGTCGGATGCGTCAAGCTCCTCGGGCGGCGGCTCGATGCCCTGCGACTATCAGAGCGTGAAGAAGAACTCCCGCTTCTCGCTGGATTCATTGCAGAGCAGTGCGACGCCCAAGACGCCTGACTATAACACCGCCGGCGAGGAGGAGCACATCTTTCTCTACACCGCACCGGAGAGTCCCAAGCGGCGACTCGACAGCGGACTTCGCAGCTCCTATGACAGCTCGGAGCGTGTTTGCTACTCGCCGCTGCCGAGACTGAGCTTTGATATGCAGGAACGCGACTCTCGGCGTGCCACACTGCGTCACAATTCGGTCAGTTCGACGGGCAGTCGGCGACCCATGACGCTGTCGCTGACAGAGTCGGTGCCGCTCTCTCCCACTGGACTTCCACCGCCAGCACCTGTGCGCCGCGAGAGTCTCTATGCCAAGCCAAAGATCTATGCCACGCCCACGCGCCCGCCGACCACAAGACGCCTCAATCTGTACGAGCTGCCCATTGTGACGCAGCGCAGCAACAGCACCGAGCTGCTGGAGCGCTCCTACACCAGCCAGAGTCTAGCCACCATCGACCAGGACGAGCTGCTCGTGGTGCCCAGTGCCATGCCCATGTTGCCCAGCGCCGTGGATCGGCGTTACCACACCCTGGGCCACATGCGGGTGAAGAGCATGGGCGCCGGGCTGCATCGCAGTCTCGATGTGCCCATCGGTTCCATGCTGGACATGACCGCCCACTGGGCACATTACGGCAATCACAAGTCCGCCGGCAACATCTATGCCTCCGCCGATGCGGCGGTCAGCGACCTTAATCGCATGGCACCCGAGTACATGGATCCCCTGGACTTTAAGATCGGCTGCCAGACAACGCTGAGGAGCAAGCCATTGATTCCCTGGTACGAGCTGGCCATAAGGCGCGACTTCAAGCGACAGTCGTGTCCGCCCATTAGCGGAGCACTCACGTTGCCCACGTCGCCACAGTTGGATGACCAGGTAAAGAACCATGTGTTATCGCTCGCGAGCTATCGATAAGCAGATCGACTGCCAGAAAATAATCGAATGAGAATAATTAAAAAACTTATCGGTGTCATTCTGTCATAATTCGAAAGATTCAATTATTTTATATTTTGATGTAGAGAATATACTATTATTAAAAGTCCCTGCTTATAATTATTACGTCATCATTGATAAACATTTCAATAGTAATTGCATTATTTATCGAAAAGCATTTAATCAGCCCGACTATCATTATGAACACTATTGCTGTACCCATATCAATATCAATCAATATCAAATCAATTTGATATACAGACGTGTGCATAATAAGAAAAAAAATAATAAGAACAGCATAATTGAAAACTTAACTCGATATAAAAAATTGCTAAAAAAAAAAAAAAATTTTAGAACAAGCTTAAGCATTTATATCCAAAATGCATATTTATCCTGTTATGTCCTTATATATCATAATATCAACTTTGTTGTGTTAAGTCGAAACTCAGCTGTACAAAAAAAATATGAACAAAGATAGATCTTAATGGATAACCGATTTTTACCTGAGTTTTACCAACTTATGGGTATACACTTAGGACCGTAGATTTAATAGGAGAGATTGGACATCACTTTAACCCAACTGGAGTCTATAGATCCTATAAAAGCGTTGCATATGGAGTATATAATATATAAGTAATGTCTTCTTCTTGCCATAAATATACCGTATTTTCTGTCCATGCCATCTTTGATATATTTCTAAACATCCGTCAATAGGCTTTCTATTGGATGGGGTTGGTTTATTGAGTTGTTTCCTTCATATCATCAATATTGTATAATCGGATTAACTCAGAAAATTAAAGGATTTATTATGCCTTTCTTCCAATCATATTTTATCGATATTATTTCAATGAAAAATCAGCTATAGTAAACTCTGTTTGTCTATAGATATCTCGTTGCAAGTGCAACTGCCACATAAAAGGTGCCATACCCAGAGAAATGTAGTAGCTTACAGTTATGCTGTGTGGCATGTTCCTTGTTCCTAGTGCGGTGTTCCAGCACAGTGTGGTATGTTGCATGTAGCATGTAGCATGTGGTAGTTAGCTTGACATGCCTCATCCGGCTTTGGCATTACAAATGCAAGACGGCGCATAAGGTAAAGCTATGCGAGGCGGTCAGTCTGTCTAACTGTCTGTCTGTCTGTCAGTCGCCGTTAGACGCGTTGCCCACTGATTGATTTAATAAAACTTGCATGAGCCTCGCTGCCTTTGGGCCACAAGAGTCCACAAGAGTCCAGGCCAGGTCCGAACGGGGCCGTAGCACTTCAGTCAGCATATTAAATAAATGAGCAATCGTCTTGGATATTATTTAGCCAGGCTCACGTATTGCAGATTACAGTTTGAAAGGCGCTGGTTGCTGTTGATTTTAATCCTGTATCCGTTTTTGTGGCTCTGTCTGCTTTCGTGTGTGCATGTGTGTGTGTGTGTGTGTGTGTGCGTGTGTGCAACACAACATCTGTTGTTGGCCATGTCCAAAACTGATGACCTGATTCGCAGAACATGTAATTGATATGTTGTCCACGAAGAAATCAGCTTTGATTTGGCTTGGCAACTGCAGCTGGCGAATGCCCTACATACGAGGTATGCACGTGCATCTATGCTGCATGCCATATTTATCGATAAGTTTATCGATGCTGCATTTTTATGCGAGGCAAATGATCGTAAGTAATGATGATGATGATGTGCTGTGCATTAATCAACGCTGTGCTTGGACTAATTTTGAGTAAAATTTATTTATAAATTATATCAGCGTTGGAAATTTGACTCTTTTGGCTCAAAATCATCTATCCGTTTAGTTTTATAAATTTGCAACCTGGCTTTCTTAAACTATAAGTAATAGCAATATAGCTACAAAATTACTGTACAAAATTGCAAATTTCTTATAATTTTAATAATTTTAAGCAAGCTATATATTATTTTTGAATATATTGATATTGATCATACTGGTGCTAGCTCGATAACTCTATAGCTCAGCATCTTTTTTATAATACCCTGTAGACAAAAGACTGTCGCCAATTGCGGGTCCAATCAATGTCAACTTTCAAAACAAATAAAGTTGCCATTAATGCCGCTTGCCGCCGACCACTTGCCCCCTTGCCCCCTTTGCCACCTTGCCGAGTTGCCCCTTGTCGACTTATTTGACTTTACTCACTTTGATTTGGCGCGTTTTTAACGCTGTTTTTTAGGCTTTGCAAACGCCATCAACTCTTAAAGCGTTTTCATGTTTATTTATGAGCAGGTAAGGAGGAACTGCGAGTTGGTCGATAAGAGCAGGGAGCTTTGAGCTGCGAGGGAAACTGGGGAGTTCAACAGCTGTCAGGTCTATTGGTAACTCGAGACGAGGCGACGTTGTGAATGAAAAGTGAAATTGGCAGTTGGCAGTTGGTTAGCTTAGTCTTTTTTTGGCCAGGCCAATTGACGGGCGTGTGAAACGATCATAATTACAGTTTTGGAAGCATTGTGCTCTACTTGCCGTATTTCAACAGTTCAAATGGTTCAAAAAGTTCAACAAGGTGAATGCCAAATGTTGATTGCCTTTAATTGATTTCATTTTATACAAAAAATTTACATATTTGGCAATTATCATCACATGTCATCATCATCATTAACAACAACAACGACATCATCATCATTGGTTGGAAACCTTTACAACTGATTGATGAGTTTTTGATTGCTCAATCGATTTTGATAGGCGTGACAATAATTTTTCATGGGTAATAAATTCATAGAATGATTCAATTAAATGTCGAATTCAGCTTATTTACCTGAATAATGAAAGTTGACAAATAATTATATTAATAATTATACCTTCCTAACTGATGTCTTATTTATTACATATATTTTATTACAAAATAAGTTAAGCTTTTACATACCTTAAAGTTGATACTTTTAACTGTAAAATTAATTAATTGGTCTTTAAGTCAAACTCAACTTTAATTCAACCTCCACTTTGGCTTTTATTCCAAGGACAGCTCTTTAAGTTTTGTTCTAGTTTCGCAGCAGATACTCGTTTATCGGTTATGTATCGCTCGTATCTGTTAAGTAGCGCCATGCATAATTAATAAAAACTGTACACAACGTCAGAGAGCTGACAAAATGCCAACAAATTGACATGTTGAGAGGTAAATGGTGGGAGCTGTGGGGCGGGGAACATTTGCAGTTGCAAAGTTACTGGCCGTAAGTAACTCGTTAGTTTTATCTTTTGGCATCGCTTATTAAAACAATTTCTGTTTGATAAACGAGATGTGGTGATTGTGGACAGGCTGCTGACTGCTCGACTGACTGCCTGCACATGCAAAATATGATATATAAATTTGTAACTTTTACACTGGGAGAAAACATGAAAACGAAATAGGTGGATGATAAGGAAATGATTTTAAAAAAGTTAAAACTTAAAATTTTAACTTTATTTTTGAAATGTATGAGACGAAGCAAAATTTATTTTATGTTAAAAGATAATAAAATACTGTTTAAATAAAGTAAAAATAAAGCTCAATATTTACTTTTATTTTATAATTGTACAGAAATTGTTTATTTTTTGTAATCAATAATAAATTTTATTTATTTAAAGGTGTTATAAGTAAAATCAAGTATGGTATTTTCTCTAAGTGTAGCAGTTTTTAATTGCCTGGGCAGAGGCTGACTGACTGACTGACTGACTGACTTACTGCTTGACTCTTGCTCTCTCTCTCTCTCTCTCTCTCTCTCTCTCTCTCTCTCTCTCTCTCTCTCTCTCTCTCTCTCTCTCTCTCTCTCTCTCTCTCTCTCTCTCTCTCTCTCTCTCTCTGTCTCGCAGTCTCTTTACCTCTTTCTCTCTTTGGCGGCTTTTGCTTTTGTCAAAGGCAACATGACAGCAACACCTGATCTATGTGCAGTTATTTTGATATTTAGTATTTTTTCCAACATGAATTTTGAATTCTTTTTTGTTGTTAAATTCTGTGCAACATGCTCAGCTGCAGCTGCCACTGCCACTGCCACCATGGGGTGCACAGTTTTTAATTTATGACAAATGCAATTTGTATCAGCTTAATTCATAAATATTTATTCGGCTATGCAACAAGGTGCAAGCAATCGGGGCACGTGAGCGTGCAGTTCATAGAGTCACAGGTGTCTTAGTCCGAAATAAAAAGAATTGGTTAGAAACCTGTTTCAAGTGCGGAGTTCTCAGTTCCCTTTGAGTGGTCCAAACTCGTTTCAGAGTTCAGTTTGATAGAGACAAAGGCATAAGTTTGAGAATTGAACGTTGATGATGAAGCTGTTTCAGGTGGGGACAGAGGACGAGTGCAGACAGGACGAATGACAGACCGACTCATTCTCCCCAAGGAAATCAACGCTGAGTAAAAACAAACTCAAACATAAAGTAAACCAGAATCAAAACCAAAACAAACATACAAATAAACTCAACAAAACAGCGGCTGACTGAGATAAAAGAACAACAAAAAAGAATGAGAGATTTGAATTTAAAAGCAAAATCATCTTGCTTAAAACTGGTTGCTACACTAAAGGTCCAAGATCTGAGGCCTGTAGTCTTATATCTGTTACTTCACTGTGCAGCTTCTTGAGTTTTATTTTTAAACCCCAACAGGCACACACATTAAGTTCTTCTTGTTGTTATCCTGAACGTGTGTGTCGTCTTGTGGCTTCCGGTCTTGAAATTCAATAATCAATGAAAACTTAAACACAGCGAGCACTTCAATGGACATTGATCGTGACAAGACAAGTCATTACAGACAATCGAGGGGTTTGGGGAAAGCAAGATTTCTAAGTGGAAATTGGAATTGTTTTTATTTTTGTAGGGGAAATCTGAAAATGAGAAATCATCATTTAATAAAGTGGATTTGTTGTGTGGAACTTTGGATATTTTTAGGCTAATGATATTTAAAAAAAAAAATATAACAAGTACCCATTCTTTAAATTAGACACACTTATTAATCAATAGCTTAAAGATGATTCAAAATTATATTTTTGTTGAACATTTGATAAATCTGTTTAAATTGAAAGAAAACAAAATGTGAAAGCAAGTCTGACAATAATTTTCTAAAAATTTGTATAGATTTTAAGTGCTTTAATTTTAACTAAGCAACCCATGCATACTCTTGTTATATAATATAGTTGACTATATTCTGTTAATTTTGGCACTTTCTGTGCAAAAACTCAACTCTTATCTTATGGCTTATCTTATTAGCTGCCAATTACTTACTCTATCTTATCGAATCTAATGTACAAAACCAATTCTTAAATTGGCCATTTGCCATTTGCACTTAACGATTTTGTCCACATAATATAAATTGCAGTTGAAATTTACAATCTCTTTTTATTTTTTCTTTTTCTTTACAGGTAAGTTCCCGTGCTCACATCAATTTAATCCACACTTGGGGGTATCGTAAGTCACAGATGTTGGTATTGTTGTTGTTGTTGTTAGACTGGCCATTAGCCAAACCACAAAATTTCTGTAATGCCAAATGCAAGCCACAAATTTTCAGTGTCATGAAAATTGCATCGAACTCAAGAGCTAAAGGAAGGAATAACTGATAAACTGTAGAATTGTTGAATTGCAGAATTGTTGTGTAAATAATGCAAAACTGCAGTCGTCTTCTTTGTCTTTAAGCAGCCTCTGTCCATACTTTGTTGCAGTCACAGTAGAGCTCTTTCAAGGCGGCGTGAGATCAAAGACTTTGACTCTGACTCGATCTGCGAATGTGGCTTGTTGGATCCGTGTGGGTTCAGTGTGTTGGTGTGGTGCCGTTTCTCTCACTTCAGGCACTTTAGCCAGTTCTCCTCGTCCTCCTTGATCACAGTTTATACCCAAGATCTTAATGATGATTTGCTATTTTTGCGCTTAGCCCGTCGACTCCTCAATAAAAGTCCAAATCCCCAGTCCCGAACTCAACCATGTGGCAATGATGCGCATGTCGCATCTTTAGCTATACAAATACACAAACTTACATACACACAAACACACTTGCACACACACAGTAAACAATCAGAATGGATTAGTTTGTTAATCAGTTTATTATGTGGCGGCAAATCTGTTATGATCAGCTCAGGTGGAAGGAATGAAGAACACAGATTTCGGGGCAAGTCAATGCGAAATGAAGAATCAAAGATGAAATGAGAAAACTTTGATTAAAATAAATTAATTAAAAATTCAGCTTTGATTTCTTATATAATTTCTCAATTGATCCCATTGCTCAGATTAAGACATAACTGAAATGAAACATGAGAAAGAAATAAAAAGTAAAAAAAACCTTTATTAACTTTGCAACTTGACTTTTGATTAGATAAAGATCAACGCAAACTTTTAGCTACTATGAAATATAAGTTATCTTATCTAATGTCTACCCATGATTGCGATGTATGTATTTGAAGAATAACCCACTGCAGTTATCTACACAAGTATAAGTAGGTTCTATTTATTTTCGTCAATTTCAATAAATACAAAAAACGTTTGTACTGTTTTTAATTTTTTCCTGAAATTTCTTTGGAAATTTAAACTATGATAAATTTTTCATCAAAGTTTCAAATTGTTGAAAAATATTACAAAGACTTAAAGCTTGATGTAATTATTAAATTTTCGGACCGAACCTTTTATTAAGAAAATGTTTCGGTTCAGGATCGGTTTATGATCTGATTCGAGTTGCTCAAAAACCCAAATCGAACCAGCTATACAAGATTTGATTCAGAACCGTTTTGCAATCTTTATTTAAATTAAGGTGTAGATCTTCTTCTTGCTTATTTATGTATAGGTTATTTTATCGAGTAATTGTCGAAAAGATTGTATATTTATTCGTTTGACTTAAATATAATAATTAGAAAATATATAATCCAAGAACGATGGGGCTTATTAATGTTAAATATAATTATGTAAAAACCATTGTAATTATAATAATGGTCAGTTTAGGTTATACAGAGGTTATATATATATTTATTATTTTCTTTTCAATATCTATTAATTTTTTCCACAAATCATGATATCCTTGAGGTTATCACAAACGTATCTTACTGTGAGGAAGAAATCTTTATTTTCCGTGACATAAAGGTCAAAGTCATCAGACCTCTGAGGCTTTCAAAAAAACCTTCAGCAAATTAATAACTGCATTTTTCACTCTGCAACCAGGAACTTGATCCATGACCTTTATTAATCATTTATTATGAATACGCCCGTCTGCCTGTGGCAGTCAAACTTTCACTGGCCTTGAGTGAATGCTATGGCAATTTTCAATTCCACAAAACGCCCTCGCATAATATATCAAATGACGGTGACAATTGTTACAGTTGCTCAGAAAATCTGTTTTTATCTCGCCCAACAAATGTCAAGTGTTGTTGCAGCTCCAATTGCTGCATAAATCATTTGAAAAGGTTAAAGTGCACACGCCTACAGCGTATGTTGCAGCTGCTGTTGCTGTTGCAATTGCAATGGCAGTTGCTGCCACAGACAGTGGCAACACATGGCTGCCGGATGCTTGTAGCATTTGTCAAGTGGTGGCACATGATTTATGCACGCCAACAACATGGCCAGCAAACATGCTTCTGTTTTGCCGTCGACCTACTTAAGATCTAACTAACTGTAAAGCTAATCGAAGGCCGCTGTCGCCTTATCAATAGTTAATTTTTATCGAAGGCTGATAGCAACACTATCAGCAACGACAGCAACTATTTGTGACGGTTAGTTGCTGTTGCAAGTATTTTAACTAGAAAGTAAGTTGTTAGATTACCAACTAGTTCTGGTTGTTGTCACTTTTGTTGTTGCCATTGAACTTGAACTTTGTTTTGTGGTATCTGTTAAATTGCCAGCCATAAATTCAACTCTGCCACAGCAGCAGCAGCAACAAACACAACAACAGCAGCAACTCCCTCACCAGCAACATTGACAGTCAAATTAAAGTTGGCAATTCTTGTTGTTGTTGCTGTTCATTTAGCATATGCAGCAGTTCTGCAGAACTGACTGCTCTCTTTTCTCTCTCTCTATTTATCTTTCGCTTTCTCCGACTGTCTGTCTCGCTCCTTCTCCCTTTTTTCGTTAGCATTGTTAATCGAGGTGGAACGCGTCTCTCTACGCTTCGTTGCCATCACTGTGCTAATGAAGTGCAACAACAACAACCACAACAGCCACAACAATAACAACAACAACAACAACCAGTGCAACAACTACAACATTTGCAACAGCAACATATTGCACTAAACGATGCAGTACAGTTTGAGAGTCACTGTACAGTTTGACTGTCTGCAAATGCATATTTACAGCAGCAGCTACAGTAAATACTAAAAGGGTGAATGCTTGTATGTTGCAAATATGTTATTGCTGCGTCTGTATTGTTGCAAGTGTTGTCATTGTTGCCGTTGTTGTTGCTGTTCATTATGAGTTGGCTGCACTTCCGTTTGTTTTGTAGTTTTTATGCGTTTTCTTTCCATTCCCCATTGCATATTATTTGTATACCCTTTGTGCATGAACAGACCGGGTATTATCAGTTTTAGCAACAGTAACAATTCTCATTCCCCTTATTATTTTCTGCCTGCTCATTTAAATTATCTTCAAATTAGGCGACATGCCAAGAAATTTTGACTAAGCCTTGCGCTGGTGTTGCCAGACTAATTAAATTATATTTAACGCTTGGAAAAACGTGTCTCTAGCAAGCATTTCAAGTCGCAACTTCCCCTCCACCCCGACTGCCATCCACCTATTGAAAGCACACACACATATACACACTGAGCACATTACAATCAACATCTTCAAATTAAAAGCCACGTAGCGGGAGCTCTTAATGGCAGTCCCTAGGATACTGAGGATGATGGGAGACATCTTTCGAGGCACTCAACTGCCAACTTTTCGTATTATTTGTTAGAGATAAAAGTCTGTGCCATTTGTGCAAGCGCCGCACGTAGCGCATGGCAAGAGGCAAACATAGAAATTGATTACGCTGCGTATGAGTAACGTGACACAAGACACAATGCAGGCAGTGTTGAATAATACCCTGTGAGAATTTTAAAACTTTGCCAAACTTGGGCTAAGCAATTAGACTGAATTATCAAACAAGTTGATGCATACAGCGATATAGGAGAGGATGTTAAGAGAGATATGAAATTAAAGGAAGTACCTATTGAAATAAGAGAGAGTAGTTACAGTATTGGATAACACCTCAAACATTTTACAGCTTTAGAAAACTTTGGCTGAGCAATTAGATTTAATTATCAAGTAATTTAATAGATACAAAGACTAAGGAGGAGATTCATTGTGATGACTTGAGAAAAAAGACAAGAAATGGAAGAGGTAGATCCAGTGTTGAATAGAACTTTGCAAATTGTAGAACTTTGTCAAACTTGGGCTCAATAATTAGTCGGAGTTATGAAGTCAACTATTAATTAAAGAAGAAATGATAAGAATGTGTCTATTAGAGAAGAATAAGATAAGTCAGTAAAGTGGAGGGGGAATACGAAAAATCAGCCAATTAAATTAAGATTGATTCGATTGAGAGGTATAAACTCAGCTCAATCAAGTTTGCAATTTAATTGGCGTACTTGAACTCTATAAGCGTTTAAGTTCTAAAGCTGGTCATCAATTTGCTTTTAGCATTTGTTGACTTATTTTTCATTTACCTAAAACATTCATTGTTGTTCTTGTTGCTGTTGTTAGTGTTGTTGTTGTTGTTGTTGTTGTTGTTATAGAGCGTGTTGACTTGACTTAATTTGCATAAGCGGCACGCAAATTAAAATGTGAAACGTGTTAGATGCTTATCAATAAACGAATCATGGGCACGTAAAGCACCCGATGTCGGGGAGGAAGTTAGAGAAGATAAAACGATTAAGAGTAACAGCAATAGTCAGCTGTACTTTAGCATTTAGATAAATGTAAAGTCTTCCTGTTTATTTGTTCCTAGTGTTTAGCTCAACTATTAATTGCGATGATTTCATTTATTCATATTTGTAATCGATTGCATTAATAATTGAGTTTCTGATGAAACGACCGCATGTCAATGCTAATGTTAATTTAAACGGCCAATTTAACAAGTAAGATGAATAATAAAACGTAAGGAAAACAAACACAGATATGAACTAGAGAGAACAACGTTTTCAAAAGCATTTATTTTCTTAAATCAATCTTATAATCTAGCGTGGTAAACTAAGTTGTTAAAGATACATTTGACTGGCAGTTTCCGAGGTTTTATTGCAGGTTCTGTTAAAATGATAATATGAGATTATTTAAAGAAAAATGTTTTATTTAAAAACTTTATTGCTGGCCTAGGAATAATGATTGGGTATTTATATATTTATAATGGTTGTTTTAGTTTATGTCGAGAAAAGTTATAAAATTTTAAAATTTTAATTTTCTAGCTATCCTGTGAAAATTTTCTTCTTAGAAAGCAGCCGCATTTGGCTGAAATTTTTTTCTACAAATGCAGAACTCTATTGCTGCATAAGTATAGTGCTCTCCGGTTAAAAGAGAAATTCTTTACTAGATTATTTAGTTATAACTGGAATTGTTCCATTAAATGGTTACTGTACTAGCTTCCGGCAAGTCTATTATCCAAGACCTAACATCCATTGTACAATGATAAATTATGATTTTCAGTTTGTTTCCTAAGTCAATTACTTGACAAGTTGCAGCTTCAGCTTCGGAATAAGTTGAGTTCATTATGCATTTCTTAGACCTTCCTCTGACCCAATCCCCTTCAAAATGCTCCCTTGCATTATGTTTTCCCCCTTTGGATGACTGAAGAGCAAAATGCAATTACAACTTCCGTACTGAGTCACTTTAATTTTCGACTCTAATAGCGCTCATTATCTTGATGTACTTAGTCCGATTCCGAGACTGTTTTGGGTTTGAGCTGGAATTATTCTCTTTCTCCAGCATTAGCTCTCTCATTCGCTCTCTTTGTAATGAACTCTCAGAAACCAAAACGTCGCTCGGCGGTCACGTCGCATCATAAATATATTCCACGATGACTTTTTCATGAACTTGTGCCTGGCTAGAAGTCGAGGAGCTGCCTTCCCGTCCTCCCGATTTGTCCGTCTGGTTTCATGGCTCTCTGCCTGAAGCTCTCTCTGTGACTTACTGGAGCTGGTTGGTGACAGAGCCTTCTAATGCTTGTTTATGGCACAGGTGTCTGGACAGTCGACAGTCGACAGAATACCTGAGGGAGTTATAAAGCAAGTTTTGTAAAAAGTTTGTAAAGCGTCGCTTAAATAGGCTCTGTCATAAGCCATGAGTCATTTTTGACAGTCCACACTAGAGATGACAGACTATTGTATAACTTCACGTTACCAAAGAACGACAAGTTTAAGAGATTCGTGTATTGGAAACTGAAATTCAATTATTGTATAATAACAGAGTAGTTAACAATTCTATTTCTATCGTTGTAAGTAGCTGATGTTTATATAAATTAAGATTTTTCAGTACTTTGAAGCAACTAAAATCGAGATATCAACTCAAGTTTTCATTAGCAGAATAATAAAAAGCAGAATATTTAATTAAAAATTGTTGCAAAAGATCGATGCAGAAAAATTGACATCACCTTTTCACAAAAAATCGTGTATCGATGTTCCGATGTTTTCTTATATGCTCATCTCTGGTGCATATTACAGTTGTTGCATCAGTTGTTGGTTTCATTCTTCTTCTAGTTGCTGTTTCTGTTGTTGTTGTTATTGGTTGGTTGGTTGAGAAGTCGCTTGCATATAAAACAGGGCTTAAAATGCGACGCACGATTGAGACGTGCAACGATGGATAAAGGGAATAAAGGGATGTGGGCTATGATAAATTATGAGGAGTCAGAAAGAACTCATTGCAGTTATTGGGCAAATCGAACTTACCTGTTTCCCCCCTTTTTCTCTCTTCCCCTGATAGGCGCATGTGGTGTCCGCATTTGAGCAGTCGCTCTCCAACATGACGAATCGCCTGCAGCAGCTGACGGCGACGGCGGAGCGAAAGGATGGCGAGCTGACTGACATGCGTCAGACAATTGAGTTGTTGCGCAAGCAGTCCATCCAGGCGGGACTCACAACTGCCCACATGCAGAGCATGGGCGTCCAGACGCAGGGGCAGACCCAGAACGAGCTGATGTTGCAGCAGAAGCCGCCTCCAGTGCCGGCTGGCAATGTACGACCAGGTCATGCCAATGGCAACACCAATTCCAATCCCAATCTCAATTCCAATCCTAATTCCAATGGCAATGGCTTGGGGATGGGAATGGGAATGGGAACAGGGATGCAGAGACAGCACAGCACGGATTCGATGTGCTCCTTGAACTCCATCAGCTCAGGCTGCTCGGCGGCACAGGATAAGAACAAGGCGAACAAGAAGAAGGGCTGGCTGACGGAGCAGCTTCACCAAAGCGTTCTCCCGCAATGCCAAGATCTCGAAGACCAGCCGCCATGTGGGACAGCACCATCATCAGCATGAGCATAGCTCCAGCAAGACGCCACTCCACAATGGTCATGGACATGGACTTGGCCATGGCGATGGTCCTTTTGGTCTGGCCGCTTTGGCCACTCAGCCAGCGCCTCCTTTGCCAGTGGCGAATGCGTCCAGCAAGCAGAGTAGTCCTGCCAAGACGGTGACCCTCATTGACAATGCCAAGCCCATTGATGCCATTGACCCGGAGGATCAGCAGGTGGTCGAGGATCTGAAGAAGCAACTGAGAGAAAAGGACCTCGTCCTGACGGATATTCGCCTGGAGGCGCTCAGTTCCGCCTCGCAGTTGGAGAGCCTCAAGGATATGATGAACAAAATGCGCTCCGAGATGATGTCCCTCAAGCAGAACAATGAGCGTCTCCAAAAACTGGTTACCACTCGCTCGCTGGCCGGATCCGAGGCTAGCCTGGGCCAGGCCATCAGTCCAAATGGCTCCCTGGGTGGAGGTGGCAACGCTTCGGATGCCTCGCGTCGATACTCGCTGGCCGATGGGAATGCTCGTCCGCCCATGGAGCTTCCACCTCGTCTGAGCGAGGAACTAGAAGAGGAATGCATGCCGCCGGCACCAGCTCCAGAGCCACCACCACCTCCAGCACCCAGTGCAGGAGCCGTGGCACCCCTGAGTCCCAACACCCACATTGATCTGACACCACCGCCGCCAGCGTTGGAGGCAGCACAGCTGAGCAGTCCAGTGCATATGGCCAGTGCTGCCGAGGAGCTGCCGGATGTGTGCGATGGCAAGAAAATTGCAATTGCCTGTTATTTGGGACAGCCCGAATCCTTTGCCAAGTACTGTGATGAGCTGCTCGAGCTGGACGACTTCTATGCGAATGGCGCCATCATCGCCAGTCACGAGGCGGAGGCCCAGGCCCAGGCACAACCGGGTGACCGTCAAGGAGCTGCCTTCACGGCCGCCAGTTGCAATGAGTTCGTTATCGCCTGCACGTACATATCGGGCAAGACGTCCTGGCAGAACTTGGACTATATTGTGCGCAAGACCTTCAAGGATTATGTGGCACGCATTGATCCCGGCACGAATTTGGGACTCAACACGGACTCCATAACGTCGTATCATTTGGGGGAGGCCAAACGTGGCCCTGAAATGGGTTTCCCGGAGCTTCTGCCCTGCGGCTACATTGTGGGCAATGTGAAGACTCTCTACATCTGCCTACAGGGTGTGGGCAGCCTGGCCTTCGATAGCCTCATTCCCCGCAGCATTGTACATCGCTATATAAGTCTGCTCACCGAACATCGACGTCTCATTTTGTGCGGTCCCAGCGGCACTGGCAAATCCTATCTGGCTCGCCGCCTAGCCGAGTTCCTTGTGGCACGTGCCGGCCGTGGCAATCCGTCGGAGGCCATAGCCACGTTCAAGTAAGTGACACCTTAGAACAGCCAAGCAGCCAAGTTCTGCAAGTGAGCTCTATCCCACAAAACAACCTCTACACGAGGTAAAAGTCTAGTGGCGAAAGCAATTTCTAGCCCCAAAATTTCTGATATCCAATTTTGTGACGAACAAAATTAATAATATTTAATTAATTAATATAAAAATATAAATTAAAAAAAAATAACGAAAATTGGCATTGTGCACTGTTTGCAAAAATGGTGGGCATCTTTGTACATAAAAATTACTCGATATATAACTAGATCTGATCGGACAGTCATAGCTAATTTTCCAAATTATTTGAATAGATTGCTAGTCGCCTTTTGCACCTTTCTGCTGCTTTCGTCACTAGCGCAAACTGCCGTCCGCTGTGATAAAAACATCTACAACAACTTAAGCTATTTTTGTTTTAATTATTTTAATTACTATACAAAAGTCAGTTGTGTTCACGCTTCGACTCGAAGCAGGGCATTTGCTGGTTATTATTGTTTGTTTGTTTGTGAGCGAATTGTTGCTATTGCCTGTTTTTAAACTGTTTCCGTTTACAGCGTGGACCACAAGACCTCAAAGGATCTGCGTCAATATCTGGGACACATTGCCGAGCAGGCGGCCATTGCCAATGGCGTCTCGGAGCTGCCATCTGTGATCATATTGGACAATTTGCATCATGCCTCAGCGCTGGGCGATGTCTTCTCCTGTCTGCTCAGCGCTGGACCGGCCACCAAGCTGCCCTGCATCATTGGCACCATGTCGCAGGCGACCTGTAACACCACCAATCTCCAGTTGCATCATAACTTCCGCTGGGTAAGTCTCAGTCTCTTGTCAGCCTACTCTCCGTTGAGTGTTTTTCATTGAGCTTGGATCTTTTCCATTGACATTGACAGGTGCTCACAGCGAATCACATGGAACCGGTTAAGGGATTTCTCGGTCGATTCCTGCGTCGTCGTCTGTTTCAACTGGAGTTGCAGACGCAACACTCACAGCCGGAGCTGGCTGCGGTGCTGGCCTGGTTACCATCCGTGTGGCAGCACATCAATCGCTTTCTTGAGGTGCACAGCTCCAGTGATGTGACCATTGGACCACGTCTATTTCTCTCCTGTCCGCTGGACCTCAAGGACTCCCAAGTGTGGTTCACCGACATTTGGAACTATCATTTGTCGCCCTATCTCGTCGAGGCGGTGCGTGAGGGAGTCCAGCTCTACGGAAGACGCGGCGGCGGGTGGAACGATCCTTCGGCCTTCATACGCAACTCATATCCCTGGCCTTATGGCCCCGACTCTGTGCCGCCACTGCGCCAGATCAATGCTGAGGATGTGGGCCTAGAGGGCGTGGCCCTTAGCAATGGCGAGCAGCAGGATCCACTGGTAATAGCGACAGTTTTTATCAAAGGACTTGCCTAATCATCCCCTTTATATTTTGCAGCTAAACATGTTGATGCGACTGCAAGAGGCTGCCAACTACTCAGAGAATCAGGATCCAGAATCCGACTGTGCCAGCTTGGACTCCAATGTAACTCCTGACAGCTCGGCGGGAGCTGAATAGAACGCCCCTAAATATATATATTAATAAAGAACAAACAACTTCGTACATGCCAAATTTACACGTATGCGTTGCAACCGAACGCTAATGGAAACTGCCCCCCACACACACTATATATGTATCTACTTGATGATCAATCACACAAATGAAATTTCTTGCACTACTTTCGCGAACAAGTTCAAAAGCAGTTCCAAGAAGTTCACATTTGCACCAATTTATAAATCCATTAATCTATCATCCTTTTTACACTCGCCAGCATCCGAATAATATAAATTGCACTTTTTAGCGCACTTGTTAAAAATGCAAATTGTCCCAAAACAAAAAAAAAAAAAAAAAACAAAAGTTCAAAAGAAAATACACAAAAATAGCACTCATTCCATTATTCACTCTATTCACTGTTTTCCTTCAAATCAATATGGTGACCATTTGCGTAAGGTCAACATGACCCGATAAAAAAAATAGTAAAAAAAACAACAAAAAAATATAGAAAGTGAAACAAAACCCAACATTAAATGTTAAACATTTGCTACACATAAAACACTGTTTTGTATATAAAAACCAAAAATCCCGAAATTATATATAAGTAACAAATTCTACGTCGGTATCAAATTTTTATACCAATACCCAAGGGAAACCTAAAAAATATCTAAAATAAAACTAATTAAAGTCTATTGTAAATGTAGCAATAAGTTTTTGCTACTACCATATACAAGATGTACATTTAAAGGAAAAAGCTTTGACTTTAGTTTAATTATTTGCATAATTACCATTTAATATTGTTACAAACATATTGCATATTTATATAACAACAACATTACTATTTAAACAATTTATTAATATGCCATACAGCGCTTACCGCAGCAGAATCAGATATTTGCGAAAATAATATACGTAAATCCCAAATCCTCAAAAGATCCATAACAAATAGTAAAATTAACATGCACAAGAATTCCTAAACCATAAAGCGAATGAACAACAGCAACATTAACTAACAGCTAATATATATTAAATACATTAAATCAAATTATATGTACTGTATCTGTCTAATTTAAATGAGTACATTTATGAGAAATGAAATCAAATCAAAATAAAATGAAGTATATAATATAAATCAAATTTTTTTTGCTCTTTATTTCAACTATAAGAATCTATTTGATTTAAAATAATTAACTTATTACTGACTATTATTAGTTCGGTAATAGAGTTGGGTCGCCTTGTTCTGAAAAAGTTCTAATGAAAAACAACGAGCGAACTTTCGTTAGCTAATAGTTCATTTTGTTCAGTGGGTCCGCTGTTGCGAAAACAATTTATTTATTCTTTTAATATAAAGTTTTTTTTCTAAAAAGAGAGAAAGGAAGTTGTGGTTGGAATTTATTTGGGGGGGGGGAGAAAAAACAGTTTTGCTTTAGAAATGAAAAAAAATAAAGTGGGGGAAGAAAAAAAAAATAAATAAAGTTAAAAAAAGGCCAAATTTTTTTGGGGGGGATATATCGATATATTTTGATCGTCAGACCGCCACACTTCTTGGTGTTTTAACATCTATCGGAGACTCACAGAAAATATTTCGCACTCTCAATTCGACAATTCATTTAAGAATAAAATTAAAGTTTTTTAAATCATTTTTATTTTCTAATATACAATATTTTGGAATATTTCCGCCTTGTATATGATGATTGATTTTCAAGTGACTGAAAGACTTTCCGATATATCTGACCTTTTCGCAAAATATATTACTAGATAATCAAAATCAGTATCGAATTCGTCTTGAATCGAAAACAAACTGTTCTAAGCGCCATCTTTCGGTCGGTTGCATAACTTCCCCAAACAAATTAATTACAACAGGCATTCTGTTAATCTGTTGCATATTGTCAGGCAGCAATAAAAATAAGTCTTATTGAAAAGTGCTCCAGTTATCTTACAAAATAATTGAACTTAATGTATATTTTTTGATAATATTACATTTTTTATGAAAACTATTAAAACTTGCTTGTAGAATTTTTCAAGAATCGATTCAGTATTTTCTTCGGGACAAATTCTACATATTAGCATCTAGCAGTTTTGAAGCTTTTCCCCATATCTAAACAGTCCTTGTAAAAGGGTCTAGCACAGCTTTCATATCAGAGTTCATTGTACGATCTCCGAAGTCTTTGAATCTGAGCAATTATAAAGTAAGTATACGTATACATACGAGTGTATTCACTAGAATTTGAATTGATAAGGATTATTTATACTCGTTAACATTTATTGATAATAGTGAATACATCATTTCTTTAAAAGAAATCGTATAAAATGACAATACTTTTGCCACCAAGACCTCAGTTTGCTTAAAATTATGTGCCCAAAGAAGCGTTTCATATTGTTGTGTTATTTTCTAATTTTGGTAAAAAATATGATAAATATTAAATGAATATACCTTTAATAATTCTAAAGCTTATTACAGGGCGTTGTGAGGGGCAATGCGAGAATGCTGCCAGCAAGAGATCAAGAGATTATTAATGAATTAAAGACGCTTGGCGAGAATCTTCTTAATGAGACTTTAAATTCGGAATTGAACAGCAGAATAACTGTGGCCCAATTAATAATAGATTCTAATGTTGCACAACAATCTGTTATTGAAAGAATGCACGCATTTATAACCCAATGGCGTCCTCTATTGTCCCGTGTGAGTGTAGAAGATTATGCAAGATTTAGTGTGGAGTTTCCAGTTGCATTGGAGCTTGAGGCTATGGAAAAGTACAAAGATGAGAACGGTGGACTAAACTACTATACCAGAGGTGGCTTTAGTGCCATTAAAGTCAAGGCAGCAAATGAGGATAGACAACGTCTGACTGCATATAAGGACACTGCCGTTCTGAAGATGGCCGAGATGAGCCAGGACACAAAACAAGCCAATCATTCTTTGGTGAATGCATTTGACGACTTTGTTAATCAAAAAAATTTAAAAGTTCGAAATTTTTTTACTTTCTTAAGAGCACTTAGAGAGTATTAGACAATAAGAGCGACTCATATCAGTGCCCATTCAATGTAAAATCAATAACTTGATTTAAAAATAAAAATTGAAATGTCAATTACAGTTATAAATCAGCATATATTATATATTAAATAATATATATACATTTTTTAATATTGAAGTTATTCCACCGAAAGCAATCATTTTATAAACTCAGTTGAGTATTTCAGTCTACAAAAAATAACTTTAAAATTGCTTCAATTCTGTTTCAACTATTTTTTGTATCAATTGTACTTTTGGTCGAAATTTTGCAGTTGACATTTAAAATGTTAGGGAATTTAAGCTTATAGTAAATTATTACTGGGACTGGTTTATGTTCTAGCAACATCAAATATTTGCTTATTTTTTCCCAGTTTATTTTCTTTTTTTTATAAAATTTTTTCTTACCAGCATTTTTTTGAGTTGTATGAAAAAAGGGGTTTAGGGGGGAAGGGTGGGGGTTTTTTTTTGAAGTTTTTTAAAGGGGAAAAAAAATGATTTAAGAAAATTAAAAAAGGGAATTTGGTATGTAGGTTCCTATACAGTGCAGGCAGATAAATTTTGTTTCTTTTTTTCGACTATATAATAAAACGTCATATCACATAAACATTTTTGTTTTTATGAGATATCATAACCAAACTTATAGAATGTACATAAAACTTGGTCGTATATATCCTATCTAATGTTAGTTCAAATCGGACCACTATATTATATAGCTGCCATGGGACCGTTCGGGCGAAAATCAAGTCTTAGTAGGAAACACTTTTTTGTTTAATGAGATTTCGTAATTAATCTGATAGAATATGCATTTAAGTTAGTTAAATATTTTTTAATTTTTTTACATTATTAATTTTTGTACATAGTCTCCAACAGTCAAGAATGCTCGACTGTAGCACCGGCACACTAGTTTTACTTGAGGTTTTGTACTTTAGCAAATATCATTCTCCACTTGGTGACGAGTTCTTAAATGACATAAGAGAAGGTCGGACGTCATTTTTCGAATTTTTTTGTGGGGCCGGAATTTCTTCGTCATTATAGTACCTAAGACAAAGTTATTGTCAAGGAGATTTTTACCATATTACAGCACTAATTGAATATATTCTGGATTATAAAAATAATGTGGACTTTTGATCTTTAAGATCGTTTATAAAACGTGCCTTACAATCGATGCTCCAAGTCCTTATCGAGGTTCTGCTGCAGTTCTCAGATTCGTGATAGTAATAATAATAATAAGTATTGTAAAAAATTGATTACGAGTAAAGCTGTGGTCATTTCCAACTTTGCAAAGATAAGTTTTCTGAGTAAAGGAAAGTATATAACGGCAAAGATTTGTCGATTATAAATATAATGTGGACTTTTGATCTTTACAGTCGATGCCCTACAGTCGATGCTCCAATCCCTTATCGAAGTTCTGCTGCAGTCCTCAGATTCGTGATAATAATAATAATAAGTATTGTAAAAACTTGATTACGAGTAAAGCAGTGGTTATTTCCAACTTTGCAATGATAAGTTTTCTGAGTAAAGGAAAGTATAAAACGGCAAAGATTTGTCGAGTTTATTCACAGTTTGCTAAAATATTACTGAAGATGCGTTACTTGCTACTCATAGGGATTGCTCTCTTGGTAATTATTCTGATAAATATAAAGATAAAAGTTGTTATCCTAAATAGTATTACAGGGTACTGTGAGAGGAGAGCTCAGAGATATTCCCGAAGGCGATAAAATCCTTATAAATGAAATTAGACAGCTTGGCGAAAACACCCTACACGATATTTCGAAAGTGGTATTCGAATTATGTATAAAATTTGCACAGATGGTTATCGATGCTCAAGAAGCCCCACAAGATGTCCTTGATAGAGTGCAGGCATTTAAAACTCGTTGGATTAACAAAAGCTCAAATTTAAATGAAACTAATGTTGATGACATGTTTTGTAGAAGTTAGTAAAGCAGTTAGTGAGGAGTCACTATATCCATTCGAGCTTACAGAACGATTACATCTGTACACAAAGGGTAATTATGATCGCTTTAATTGGGACATTTTCCGTATAGAAATTGACTCTCGTATTACTACATTTAAAAATGAGACCATTCAAAAGATAAGCACCGTGAGCCAAGCTACAAAGGATTCTCAAAAAAAATTAATGAATGCATTTCGATCATTGGAAAGGAGTAAAGATTGGCTAAGACACAAGTTCTATTCTGTTTTGGCAGAGCTACGAAAATATTAGAATAATTTTGAATAAATAATTTCACATTACACAAAGAAGAAAATGTATTGTATTCAAGTTCGTATAATTTCAAATGTACTTTCAATCTCAGCGGTCCTTTTATAAATATTTTCATTATCTTTTATTGTAAACATTTAATGTCAATGAGGGCGAAGTAATTCCAGAAAATGGGCATTTCCAGTTGTGCATCGATAAACTTTGTGGAAAAGAAAATATATAAGAGATTTCTTTGTAATTTACAGATCGTTTAAACATTTCAAAAGATGTTTGTGTAAGCCAACCACAAATTAATAATAAACACAACCTTTTTCTTACTAAAATTTATCAAAGATTGTAGTGCATACTATTTTAGACATTGTTGACACTCCGATAGCCGGTGTTGTATTACGCTTGGTGCGACCAAAGATGTCAAAATCTTCAGCGTATCGAAGGAACTGGACAAATTTATTTGTCAATATTGTGTCCATGCGGTGTACACCAGTCTATTTTTTAATAATTAAAAAGCATTTAAGCGAGCGACTCACGTTGTCTGAGACCTTGCTTAGTATTAATTGTATCGGATAAGTTATTTTATACATTGAAAGATCTGATAGTATTGGTCAATGTCATTCTGCAATAACGCATACAAAGCTGATATCGCTGTGAGTTTTGAAAGCATCCTTGTAGTCAATAAAAAGATGGTTCGTGTCACGAGCAATTCCACGTTTAAAATCTGCACAGCTTAACGTTGTTAAGCAGTGTGCAACTGCTTGCTTCGCCAGTCCACAGTGTAGTTCAAAATATTGTGCATGGCTGCTGTTCGCCTACAACTGCTGTGAAACAGCTTTTAAATAATTTGATCTGCTTGAAATACTGCTTTCTACTGCTTACACAACTGCTAGTTAACATCTTACAACAACATTAATTGCTTTTTAAATTTGAATTGGATTTCAATTTCTTTTGTAAAATTTATAATAATAAAATATTTAACTAATTAACACAATATAAATAATTGATATTCATTACATACCATAAAACGTTTCATGCCAATTATTAAAGAAAAGATTCTTGTTGTGCGTTGTTTCAATTATATTGTAAATTTTAATAAATAATGCGAACGGTTTACAAAAACTGATAACAAATCATATTTTTAATAAATACACATGTACACAAACATATAAAAACGTATGCGTATAGATATATACATACATATAAATATATATACATAAGTACATATTGAGTAGAGGCCGCTTTGTTGTTGTAGCTAAATATCAATGGAAATTTTCATAATGCACTAAAGAAATCTTGACTAAATTATGAACGCAGGCGCATACTTAAAATATATATAAGATAAGTACAGAATAAAGATACATATAGTTATAGAGGTGTATATAGTATTGTTTATGTGTGTGAGAGATAATTGTAGTTAAATAGAAGAAGAGGGGGTCGACAAATGTGATTCTAAATTCGCTGAAATGCAGAATGAATGAAACTTAATACATAAACATATTCGTAGAGTTATCCTTTATCTTAGTATCTTGTGATTGATGATGTTGTTGTTGTTGGCAGACAATTGTAGAATTATTGAATAGAACAAAACTTAACCAAAGTTCTCAAAATGATGTATAAAATAAGGCAACTTGCGTGTTTTATTCACTTCATCGCAGGCAGACATGACGCTTTTTGTAAGCGGTCTAGGACCGCAAGAGAAGACGCCTATTTTAGAAACCTGAAAATAGTAATTTAATATATAATTTTTATCGATGTCACAGGCATTAATGGGGCGCTTACATAGGAATGCTTCTTCTGCACAAACTTGAGAAAACTGGACATGTCAGGACGTCCGAAATGATTAACCGCCTTCAGACCTGTGAAAATCGAGGTTTTCGAGAGGCGCTGAAAGTGATTCTCACAGATGTACTGAAAGAAACAGAGAATTAATTAAAAATTAGATGGATTTGTTAAATCTAATCGAGACTCACCAGCATCGTTGTTCTTAGATCGAATTTGTGAAAGAATTGGGTTATAAAGATGTGAATCTCGAGCACATTTGTTACATCCTTCTTCTCCACATCGCGCAGCACATCGATGAACCACTCGAAGTGTTTATGGGATGGGCAAATCCACAGGAAGTACACCTTCTTGCAGGCAACACCCGAGTAGCGATTGGTGCTGGTACCAAACACCAGATCGTTCAGTATTGAAGCGTAGGGCGTGACACCAATGCCACCGCCAACCATGACAGCCACCTCGAACTTATACCAATCCTGATTGCCGCCCCCAAATGGACCCTCTATGCGTATCTTGGGCTGCTCCTCGGGATTGTAATTGCATGGATCAAAATAATTACGCAGCTTCCACGTCCAGGGGCCTTGAGCTTTGATGTGACAACTCAGACAGTTCTCATGTGGCGCCGAAGTCAATGTGAAGCTGTGCATCTCATTGGGTCTAAAGGCGGTGCAAGATAGACGCACCCATTGACCCGACAGATACTTTAGATTGGGAGGCCTATAGAACTTGATTTTGATCACATCCGAGGGCAATAAGTCTGTCTCAATGACATCCAAGGCCATATACTTGGTGCGCAGTGACACAATCTTGTCCAGGGTGTAAACAATGCCAGGTCCCAGAAAGAACATCCAGAAACGTGGCGGACCCGTCAAACGTGCCAATCCATGAACCAGACTCAGCAAATAGAGTCCAATGTAGAGTGTGTGCATATTCCAGAAGAAGTTATAAGCCCTCTTTCGTATGGTTGGATGGGCAAACACAAAAATTATACACATTATGATAAAAAGCAAGACTCCAGTTGTGCCAGTCACAGTCTGGAAAAGCCAGAAGGTAATATCCGGCTTATAGTCGGAGGCAAAGTGCACTTCCCGCGTGAGACAACGGAGATTCTCATGAGACTGTGTGGACACATGATAAAAGTTGACAATGTGTCCAATCGTATGGAGAACCGAGAAGAACAACGCTGTGCAGGCGGCAATCTTATGGAACTGAATGTGTGAGTCTAGCGGAATGTACTGTTGTATGGGAAACTCCTTCAGTTTTGTGATGAGATTTCTGAAATTAAAACATAGAATTTATTTATTACAAATATATTCAAAGATGACATTTAAAATACAACAATATTTGAGTATTAAGCACAATTGTGTTAAATGCAAACTGCTTGCTTTTAGTTTTATGATCAGCGGTTCCACAGAAAGCGAAACCAATTGAAAATCTTTAAAAACTCTACATTTTTGGGAGATTTTCGGTTACGTATTTGAAAATAAAAGTTTTGCATTCCAAGAGAAGTTTTAAACAATTTTTAAACTGACTTTGAAATATAGTCTAAACCACAGATTTCATTTTATATATTTATGGTATTGGGAATATCAAAAAATATTTTTTATTTTTTGTTTTATTCTTAAAATATACTTTCGGCGAGTGCATTAATATATAAGGAAATTTCTAAAGCGCTAGGATATAAAATAATAAAATTAAATTGCTTAAAATAAAACAAGATCCTATTGATATGAAAGAGCACAATACAAAATATTAGTTATTTGTCATGTGTCAATTTTTAAAATTCGCAAAAAAAGAAAGTAAAAAAAACTCTCTTTTACCCGTAAAATCGTACCTGAGTACTTTAGTTTATTTAGTTTAGTTATAGTTTGTAGGTGCACCTAAAAGTCCTCGGTCGGATTTGGGAAATCAAGGAATCAATCAAAATAAAAAAAAATACCTGGAAACATTTAAATTTTGGCCATCCCATTACAATTATCTATCGATCTCATTACAATCGATCTTTTCGGACAGTCATAGTAAATTTTCCATATTTGCAGAGTTGAGTATTGAGAGTTGAGAATACTTACCGAGACATGGTCAACAAGAGCAAAGAATAGCAGAATGATAGGGAAGCCGCTGATCCTCTGGTGATAGCAATGCCAACGCCCATAATATGTCGCAAATCCGTATGCTCGGCCATAAAGGAATAGTGTATGAAACGTTCCACAAACAGCACAATGGTGACCACATAGAATAAGAACAGATAGAAGATGTTCTGACGGTTCTCCTCCAAAAATGTTATGTAGGCATCCCATTTGGAGAGCAGCCAATGACGTGGCTTATCCTGCATGGGCTCAATGTTGAACGAGGTCATGCGGGCAACATTTGTGGAGGTGTCGAGAAAGTTTTGCTTGGCACCTTTGCAATCCAAGCCAATGGCCACAAAGTCACCCTTGTACTCCTTCATCATGAGCTTAAAGTCCTGATAGGTGAGATGATTTTTATGCTCTAATCCGACATCCTGAAACATGCCATCGATCAGTTCGGTGACCTGATCATCGCCCAGGCTGGTGGTCCGAGCAATTTCGACCAAGGAACGCATCATCTCACTCAGTTCCCCCTTGTCGATGACTCCGTTGCGATCGTTGTCGCACATGTCAAAGATGATGCGCAGCTTGTCATCCGTTTTGCCCCGTGAGAATAACACAACGGTTTCCAGAAACTCTTGGAAACTAATCCTTCCATCTTGATCCTTGTCCACAATGTTGAACATCTTGCGAACAAACATATCGTTGGGTTTCATGCCCAGTGCAGCGGCAAACTCCGCCTTGGACAAGCTGGTTCTCATCACGGTCATCACTTCGCCATCGCTGGACGCATCCGAGCGACGTCTCCTCTCACCCGGTCGGAGGCCAAAGGTCAACGCATAGGCCTCTCTAAAGAAGTATTCCAATCGCTTCTGGCGCCTCTCGCGGGTCTCCGCTCGTGCTAACATAATATCCCGATTCACCTCCATTAAAGTCATTTCCTTTTTGTGTAGCAGCAAGAAATCCTCCAGTTTCTTGACAAACTTTCGCCGTGCTCCATAAGACTCGAGCTCTAGAACCAGATCATGATCGCTGGGTACACGCAGCAATATGTAGGGCTTCTTCTTGATATGATTCGTGGCCGATTCCTCCACACTGACCACATCCACGTGTTGTAGGCTGAATGTGCGCAGTTTCTCACCCTTGCGATCCACCGTGTAAATCGCCGCCTCTGGGCCAAACTTCACAGTCACCAGTCGCTTGTGATTCGCATGCAACCACTCACGGGCCAACATCTTGTCCACCGATCCCTTTTGCTGTGGTGCACGTAGTGCTTCCTGCCGTATCTTCAATCTTCTTCGTTTACTGTTCTGCAACTTGACCACACAGTAGCCAGCTCCGGCACAGAGTATGGGTACAAATCCGAGGAAAACACAGACATAGATGAACATCAACTCCGAGCCGGAGAAGTAATCGTAGCCTTCCAAATAGTTACAGGGTTCTAGCTCTGTGGCATTCAGTTGCATCGGCTGTGGACAGGGATCCCCCGTGTGGAACATGAACACATCCCGTTGTATCTCATCCTCGGCAATATCCGTACTATTCACAATAATATCCCAGAGCGTGATCTTTCGTAGCTCAGCTATTTCATCGGGCGTAAAGATTCCATTGCGTTCGTTTTCAAACCAGAAACGATCTGAGTCACGTAAACGTTGAAACTGCTCCTTGATCACATTGGTGAAAAGCTCGCCTGGCTGACCATAAGATTCCAGCATGCCTCCCACATAGACATCAACATCGTCCAGCTGATTGTTGTAGGCCTCCTTTAGCATACTGTGGATTAAGCCGATGGAACATTAATATTTTTTATAATCAACAAATAATTCAATAATTTAAATATTCATTCGAAATATTTCAATAACTTTTTATACAGGTTATGTACAAACTGACAGACATAAGGAGTAATCCCTATCTAACATATAAACAAGATGTGGCAGAACCTACATAGGCTCGAAATAGTCAAGCGAGCAGAGTTTACTGATCTTATTATTCCCAAATTACAAACATTCATGTTATCAATTTTATGAATGCCGAAATTGTGTTATTTGTTGGTGTTATTTGGTATCGAATGAACAACAAGTTTTGAAAATTTAAATTCAAATATCCCTTAAGCAACTTCCTAATTGAATCCCCCGTAAGAATGAAGACGAATTTACAGAAGCAATTAAAAAAATCTATAGTATAAAATTTCGCAATCAACACCTCGATCTGTTCAAAAAATTGTATAAACCATTAAGTTTGTCAAGATTTTAGTTTACCAAAATAGTAAAAGGAAGAAAATGCAGTATTTGTGAATCATCTAAATCTATGAATATTCTCTCTTCGAAACTTACTCCAGAAGCTCTGGTTGAGCTTTAAACAGTTGCGGGTTGATGTCCGTCCAGGTGGCATGCCTGTGCAGGCCATAAGCTTCTCTGGCTGTATTATAATCTGGAAGACCATTATCTCTTCCACGCATGATATTCAGAGCACCCAAATCGCGACGAGTAAACTCCATCGGTCCAAAGAGTTTGTCACGAACATCGGAGCACAAAACAGGATCTTCACGCTCAGATATCTGTGAGGAGAGACCCATCAGCACCTCCTCGACGCTGGTGTCCGTAAAGAAACCCTACAAAAGATCATGATGAGAATTAGAATCAGTTAAGAGAATGACAGACAATACTTACGCTGGAATCCCACCATGTGGAGCAGAGTCGTATAGCTGGATAACCCATTGGAGTCTGCTTGAAATTGCATTCCCCATCGCGTCGATAGATGCCAGGCGGTATCATTGTGTGTCCAAATCGAAATGCCGCTGCCTGGAATATGTGGCCAATGCCTGGATGAACGTCCTGCTTGTAGCCATCATAGGGTGGTATTGAAGAGCCCAGAAATGCTGGCAAATATTCGTAGAGAATCACATTCTGTAAACTGGCAATCACCGTGTGTCGAGCTCTTTGAAAGATATCCTCATCACACCAGGTGGGATTCAGGCGTTTAATGCGCTGCGCCAACGTATTGTGCCAACGCACAAAGAGTATGGCAAAGGAGAGCAGAGCTGGATTCTGATTTGTGCGTGGATCACCCAATACTAGAATATGGGTAAAAAAATGAAAAGGATTAGCCACATTTCTAATTTGTATCTTTCACATCTTTCAAGCCAAGAGGTTGATATTCGTAACAGAAATTGTATTTATACAAACATATATACTATATAAAATTTGATATAGTAGAGGTCTAGTTAATTAGCCCCTAATTTTATAATTATGGAGGACGTCAATTTGGTGTCATTATTTAATTAACATCTTTTAAAAAAGACCAAATACTTTGATGTTATTTCTTATTTTTGTATTAACACAACCTACTATAAACAAATTTTACAGCTGCAAATTTATCTCTTATGAATTTTTTGACTATATTTAATCCATTTTGGAAACATTATTCTTACAATCAAAGTTAAGAAAACTTATGTAGACAACAAAAAGCTTTTTCAAATTTGTTAAGAAGGTAAAAATAGATTTTTTATTAAAATTTTTTATTTATTACAGTGTAATCGAAACTAATAAAAAGATTTCATATACTTTTCTACCAATTGACGAATATAATCGACCATAGAATTAATATTATTACTATCACACTTACAAAACAGCCGTTCTGGACTGAGCATTTTCATGACATTGGGCACCGGATTGTTAAAGAGAGGCACCCTCATTGTGTTGCGCACCGGGAGCTTGCCATCCTTCTGGGTGAGGAGTGTGCCGTTGTGAAAGGAGCGCATGGCATTGAGCCAAGCCTCGGAGGTGCTGTAAATGAAACTGCCATCAATCCAAGCAGTCATTTGATTTATCTGCGGAGTAGGTTTTATAGCGACATTTGTACACCAGTTTTTGACATACCCTCCCCCACACTGCGTTGACCACCCACCTGTTCCCTTGGCGCGTTCGGACTCTGGCCCGTGCTCCGATCATAGGCCGCTCTATGGAAGGGTATATATTTGTCGCCACGACACTCACGATCGTACATCTCATCACATTTATCAATCTCAATACGATGCATCTCAATGGGACAGCCCGATTCCGAGGCCATTACAATCTCGTTGGCCACCACCTGGCCAAAGAAGGCCAGCAATGCGGTTCGATTGAATTTGGAACCAAGTCCATCGCGTCCGCGCATAAAAAGTCGACTCAATCGCCTCGTCGAGGGTCGATTTGCACCTGCCATGGCGTACACCCCATCTGAATAGGAGGGCGGTGCCTTGCGCACCAAATGACTATCTGAAAATCAATTTCAAATAACATTTAATCACTATTACTATGAAAATACTAGTATATAATTTATCGTGTTGGTGGTATGCTAATTTCTGTGAGTTCGATCAATTGTCGAGCCCTTGCATCTAATCGACATTCTTTAGAGACTAATTTCAATTAGATTGCGCCTTTCAACAACTTTGAAAGTTGTTGCATTTACATACTTTTATAATACAACAATAAACAAGTCTGATTATAGTTGTCACATACCTACAGAGCCCCAGTCGGGATGGGCCAGATTATTATACCAGCCATCGTAGCGCTGCTTTTCAGTCTGACTATACATTTTCTCTGAAATTAAAATGAAATCAAAACATATAATTAGATGAAATTAAAAATAAACTAAACTGTTTTTTATTTTAAGTAATATTAATTCACTTAAAGTTGAAATAAAACTAAGAAAAAAATGTTTATAATATAAGTTTAATAGATTTCTTAAAAAATAAAGTGTAAAATTAGGGATATTTTTATTTGTTCAAAATGAAATACGGAGCCATTTCCTTTAATATCCTTTTCCAGCTAAAGTCTGAATTAACCAATTTATCACTAATAACAAATTAGACTAATAATAACTAATTCAAAAATATTTAGTGTACTCTGTATATAATTTTCGCCTAATTGTTCTTATGCTACATGACATTTAACCGTCAGAATCTAGTAAAAATATTAAGCCCAAAGATATTCATGCTGTGACAAAAAAAATATTTCATTTTAATAAAGCATGATTTTTGAACAATAGTGACAGGTTAAAATTAGAGAACCGATTTAAGCAAAACTTAGTCAGAATCTAAAAAAATAACCCAGATGTTCATGCTGTCAGATTCATTGTCAATTAATATATTTTTCATTCTAATGCTTAATTTTTGAGGAATTGTTTCTAATACAATATGATGTAGTGGTCCTATCAAAAGTAAAAGAAAAAACAAAATCATAAAAACGGACAGACAGAACATGGCTATATCGACTATGATAGCTATGTCCAGCTCAAAAAAATAAACAACTTAATCTGGCTACTGACAGTTACGCACTTTTTTTGTGACAAACTTAATGAACTTTTTTAAGGTATGCAGTCAAAAAAATGTATAACTAAAATACTTATTTAAAAGTAGAACAGAAAACTCGAATGGTATTTATATTTAAATGAATCACTATACAAATTCAAATAAATTTAGTAATTGAAAAATAATCGCAAAAGTTGTTTATGGTCACTTTGGCACGCCGATAACTGTCACAATTTATTTAGATTTATTTTCTGGCATTTTTTGTGTACAAATTACGCATTAAATTGTTCTAGTTAAGATCTGCGAATGCCATAAAAATTGCCACAAACAAAATTACTTACAAGCATTTGAAGTAGCCTACTAAGCTAGTTTTTCGCATACAAAGTGAGAACTAAAAGATTGTAGATTGTTTAGCTACTGAGTAAATGTGTTTAGTCGCTTTAATTGACTGCAAAATTGATTGACTGCCGGTCAGGGCTCTAGGCCCCACCCGATGACAATATTAAGGCCTTTTTTTACATATTTGTCTGATATTTAATTGTTAATTGTGTTCGTTAGCATGGTTGTCGTTTTGTTATGACAAATTGAGCTTTTAAGCTTAATTTAATATATAATATTTAATTTCAGAGCAAAGTTGTTTAGAAAAGACAATTGAAGAATTATGGTATGGATAAAATTCAAGAACGAAAAAATGTATTGCTTGAATAAGAGAAAATTAACTAAAGTAGTGATATTAAATTGTCAACAAGAAATATTAACAAAGCTTTATTTCAGTTTTGTTAATACTTTAATTTAAAAAGCAGAATTTATGAATCATAAATCAAAGTGGTAAAAACCTTAAGAATCAAGCTGATGAGTATAAGATGTCATGCAAGCAATTTAATTTGAATAATTAATAGCTTTCTGCATTTTATCCATGTTTGGCTTACAGGAAAAAGTAATCATACATTTTAATACGATTAAGAACCTTTTCCAGATTAGTAATAAGAGATATATTAACAGTTGGATTGCAGTTGAAAGCATTTCATATTCGCCAAAACTATCAGTCTTTCACAAGAGAGATAGCCAACTGTAAACCAGTTCAACAGTTAAATGCAATGGCCGAAACCAAAAACAAACTTGTAGCATGTGATTAAATTAACTTATAATAGTAGTAGAAATCGTTCCGAGTAAAATGACTAATGAATTTGCATCAAAAGGCGATATGAAACAAAAACATACTTGGATACAATTAATTCAATTAACGAAAAAATACGAATTCAATTGAGTTCTTTTTTTTATAATTTTACGTAGCGCACTTGAAATGCCAAACGTTTTAACTCGATGTTAAAACAAAAGAATCACAAAATATTTTTTCAGACAAAATAACTATTAAAATCATGACGTTGATAGGCATAAGCAAAAGCAACTATAGTAACAACAACAACAACACACAGCATGACTGTATTTTGTGCCATTTCGAGAGCATTGCTCGCACGTGCGTTGGTGTGAGTGTGAATGTGTTTGAAATGATAGATGGCAACAGCAACTGAGACCTGAGACTATATTTAAACAACACAGTACTGAAGCAACAATCTTCAGAATCAGATCCGGTTAACCAAAAACGTAGCTAGCAAACAACAACAGCAATCAGAAGAGTAGTTATACAGTGAGAGTGGGAAAGAGAGAAGACTCAACAGAAGACTCAGTTGATTTTGGATGACCCACGTATGAATAGACATCTATACATATATATGAATATACACACACACCACATTGCGTTGGAGGCTTTGGAATGCCAGCGACTAAACACCTGATTCACAGCACGGACTGATCGGACAGACTCGATTTATGTTTTTGGGGGAAAACATGCACGACATCACGGATTCTCCCCAAATAAAATATGATATACCTAGTTGCTTATACTCGTATAAGGTAGAAACGATTGTCGGTTTGTTTTATTTTATTCCGTTTCGGTTGCGATCGTCAACTGCAAACAATTTCACGTTCGTTTTCTAAGTCTTTTGATTTGCTTGCGCTGTCGCATTTTTTACTTTCATCTCTTAGGCTAATGCGTGACTTTTGGTGATTAGATCTTCTATTGCAAAGTAACTTGGGCTGTAACAACACAGTATATACATGTACACTGAAATTACTTTACGTGTTGCGTTTATGTGTGGAGAATTTGTTTTGGTTTAAACCTTATTTCCTGATATTTACGAGCTTTTGATGTACGCTAAAATTGAAACCACATAAAAATTTATTTTTTGCTAATTTTGTTTATAAATAATTGGCCAATGGGCACTTAATAAAATAACAATATATTTCCATTGCTTACACATTTTTACTAAACAAACCTATTAATATATCCCTTTCCCTCAACTAATGTTGAGTGAATATAACCTTAACAATGTTCCCTACAATAACTTCTACAGGATGAGCAAGAAAAAGTGGAGCACTTCTTCTGTTCCTAACCTGCACTGTCTTGCTCCAGGGTGAAATTTCGTGATAGCCCACCTGAATTTAATCTCACTACCAAATTTGATATCAAATTGCTGACATCTTCTCAATCATAGTGTTTCCAATAAGTGGAAAGAGAATACAGATCCACGTTATCACAATCGGCCCTTAATGGTTGAAATCAAGTGTATTTCTAGTAAAGCTTTTTGAGTATGGTTAAGAATAAAAAAAAATCTCGTAAATAATGCATATTTAAAATAAATTAAATTATGGAAAATAAATTGGCTTAGGTTAAACTAAACACTTTTAAGTCTAGTAAACACACTTTAATAAGTTGGCTTCAATGGATCGATTAATTAGCTTAAGTCATCAAGTGATTTTTGGCTTTAACAAGTAATACAATCAGTTTATAAGTGTAACTAAGAAATTCAACTTTAAGATAGTTTTAAAATGTTGACCCAATCAATTTGTCTGAGGCGCCGCAAATAAATTTTCAATTCATTGACACATAAAACAGATGCAAGACAATGAAATCTATTTGTTAGTTGTTAATTGGTTGCCAATTTGAGAGTTGGCAAAAATGCGCACATGACTTAATTTTATCTAAAATCAATTAACACTATCCATATATCCCAGGTGCAGGTAGACGACGCCAAACAAATATTAAAAGCTTAATGAAGCCCAAAAATTCTTTTTCATCTTTTGCGGCTTTAATTAGACAACGAGAAAAAGTAGTTAGAGTCCCAAATTGATGGCTAAGAATGCAGTCGCTCCTAAAAGCCAAAATGATACCGCACACAAGTCGAGCATTTGTTTCATTTTAAGTATTTTGCTTACACGATGTTAACGAATTTGACTTGGCAGCTAAAGATATTTTTGGATTTTTGGCATTTTAACTTCATTAATCAAAATGCCATTTGTTCAATTAAAATCTCCAATATTGGATATTTTAACATAAATGTAAATAATTAAATCAAATCTGTAATCAAAGGCATCGATTCTCCAATAACAACATGTGAAATCTTCGAAAAAATAAAATTTGAAATATGTTTCATAATTACTGTGATTTAATTTGGTCAAATGGCAATTTATAAAATGACAGGAGAATTTCAAAATAATTAAAATAATTATGGTGGTTGTGGTAAGACCCCTTTTAAGTATGATAAATACTTAAAAATTGTCTGTTTTTGTACAACTTGGGAATCTATTAACATAGCTTATTATAATTTTTGTATTTTCCATAAATGGAGGTTGTAACAACTTGGTTTAAAAAATTTCAGACTTTATAATTATAAACTTGCATTTAAAAAATATTTTACACAATCGTCGATAAAATTTTCATTATAATAAAATTTTAAATGAACAAAAACAAGACTTTTTAATTACGTTCTATATGAAATATATAAAATTAGAGAATTAGTATAATAAAATATACATATATTTGTTCAGTAAACTTCCCGTATAATTAGACAATACAAATCACCTGAAGCGATTGCTGAGGTAAATTTATTGTAATTACAACAAATAAACGCATCATAATGGCACAATAAACCGAACTAACGACTGTTTGACGTCATCCCTGTGAGGAGATCTACAGCTTGCAGTCTAGAGTCTAGACAATGCCCCTCTGTTCCTTTGACTGACAGCATATCGGCAGACATGCCAAGATCTCGTGCCTCCAACTGACCGATAAACGACGGTGTCGGTAATTTATTATTTATATTAATACGAGTACGGGGTACGAGTACCAGTATTTCCTGAGCAGTCGTCTCGGGTGGGGGCAATAGATTCTAAGATGTCTAACTGTTGGATCTGGTCACGTATGATGTTGAATAAACGGTTTGTGGGCGTGGCAGCATCGAACACCGTTGAGTCAAATGTCAACGCACGTTCAAACAACCCAGCTGGCTGCTTGGCTGTCTGATTGTTTGGGCTGGTTACTAGATACTTCGGTTAGCTGTTAGCCTCTGCCCTCTGTGCCGCCTTCCTCTCTAAAATATCATGGATCGTTTGATTTGCTTGAAATATTTGCCAATCATTTGATTTATGCACAATAGATCATTTGCCTATTCTGTTGTTTTTGTTGTTCATCGTAATGAAATTATTGCAAACAATGTGAAATATTACCCATTGTATTTCCTTCTTGCTCCCCTTACCCCTGACACCACATGTGGCACGTTTGGTATGGGGAAGTTAAGCATTGGATCACACTTCAATCACCTTTCGCGTCAACCCCTCCATTCTTCCCTCTCCCATCCACCCACAAAAACAGCGTATGCAAATGCTTTCGTCCCATCGTTTTGTTTTCTTTTCTTTGCCAATTTCATTATGTATCCCATTAGCACTTGCGTTTTGTTTTCGTTTCACTTGATTGGTTAGCACCTCGAATGTGTATATTAAATTGTTAATAGTGCTATGAAAGAAAGTTGACTTCGATAGAGCACTTCAAATTGGTTAAAATAGGAAATATGTACAAAATACTGACACAACTGAATATATGCTACACTTAAATATTATAGATAATAAGTTGTCGATGTAAATTTACATAAATAAACCATCTCGTTTTTCATCGACACCAAGTGATTGATATTATCCGTTATTTTCAAGTTCCCATATTTTAATTTCAATTTAAATACTGGTATCTTTCATACAAATAAAAAAATTAGTGTAAATATTTTTTCATTTAATTCAATTAAGTGGTTAGAGACTTGTTGAACTCTCTTGTCTACAACTATAAAATAATATGGATCAATCAAACATTTTTATAGCCTTTTTACGTAAATAAATAATGGTATAGATAGTCTATGTTGATATACTCTCTTATCTAAAACAATGTCATTCTAAAAGCACTCAATAGGTCGCTAATCAACTAAAAACACCAATATTAAATTGTATTTAGATATTTTAAGGTATATTACATTAAAATACAAAATAGTTATACTATAAGATTAATTTAATGATATAATATGACTACATTTTCTTGAATCTGATTTAGACACACTCAAAATAACAATGTCATTTAACTAGTATGTTTCGATCTTAAACAGAAAATTAAAATTATTGTACGATTTCTGGTACTTCGAAGAAGCGAGCTTGAATTCGAGATTTTTGTAATCAGTTTTTGAAATTGCAAGCTCAGTTTAAAGTACAAACTTAAAGTACGTATGCATGTACAAATCTATTAATTTATTTTTGTTTTATAACGTTTAATTATTTTTTATTTTAACTTAAATAACCGAAATTGAAAGGTTTGATTTCCTGCAAATAGTTTTTAGAGTTTTTCTCCCATCAAGACTGCCAAGGTTGGCATGATTTTCTTTATGAAACTTAGCCTAATTGAATTTGTTAAGACATATGCAAAAAAATACTCACCATAACAATGCACAAATCCCAGACTGAGGCCCAGACTAATCAGCAACAATAGATGGGTGCTGTGAGGGGCAATTGAACTGGGCCCTCGATATAGTCTCCAGCTGTCCTGGGATTTAGTTGTTGTTTGATTTGTGGATTTTGTTGTTGGTGTTGCCCGCTGTTGGGGCATGCTTGGAACACTCATATTTACTACCAAGCACTGCTATTGTTATAAACAAATTCGTTGGCTTGCGAATTGTATTGTGAAATTAATTAAACAAACTATGTATAGCACTGAAGGGGGTCGCTCACTCGCTTGATTACTTGGAGCGTCTTAATATTGCATTATATTCGAATTGATTTGTATTATCACACGCCACATTGGCTGACTGCTGATTAACACACGTGTGCAATTTTCAATGTTCGCTCATCGTTACCAGGGAATTCTATTTAGCACTGCAAATGACAAAATTTATATTAACGACTCTGATTCATTTGGAATTGTATTTATAACTGCCGGCGGATTTAACAGTCGTGACTCGTGTGGCACTAAAATTGATTTTTAAATGCACTTTTTTTGTTACTGGATTTAGTTAATTTAGCTAAAATAACATGTTCGAATATTTTGTATATTTTTGTTTTGTTATAAATTGTAGATCTATATTTATGCAAATGTAAAATGGTGGACTTGTTATTATTTATTAAATGTACTGTTGCTCTAAAGATTTCTAAATGTAGAAAAAATATGAAAATTTTTAAAAATTTAAAATTAAAAAAAAAAAAAAATTGCGTTTTCCATAATTGTTGAAATATTATTGAAAAATATAAACTTAAAGGAAAAAAATATTTAAGTGCCTAAAAAAACAACCACAACAAATAAAATCAACTATACAAAAGGCTTAAGTAAATGACGAAATGGTTCGTTAATGTTTGAAATTAATTATATTTCATAAACTAAGTAAAGCAGAAAAACGCGTTTTTTAAATGCAATGTGTACAGCAAAATAATCGGCAAATCAACCCACAAAAAGTAAAAAAAAAAAACTCAGATATATAAGTAAAATAAACGGAATTACCCACAAAACAATTGACCTTCTGCAAGCTTACAAACAAAACCGACAAACGACAAATGTCCATTAGTCATAATCGACAATAGCCGAGACGTCGAGAAAGAAGCCGAAAAAACCGAAAAACAGCATAAGACAGCAAAGCAATAAAAAATAAATAAAGAAGAAAAATAACAAAATCCATTGCACAACTGTAAACAATTAACAATACCATTTACAACAACAACCATCCCAGCAAAATTAACGAAGTCATAAAGCCACAAAGAGCTCAAAATACTTTTGATCCGTAAGTAAGTACAATATTTCTCCAGTGGCATTTGCTTAGAAATTATAACAAAACGCAAAGAGGTGAGGGGAAGAAAGTCAAGCGTTGAGCTATAGAAACTCAAGAAAGCGTGGAAGAGTTGAACGCGATAATTATAATGGAATGTAAAGAAAAATTACGCAACTAGACCATAGACAGATAAAGGTTGAATTGGGCGGCTTTTATTACAAAAATTTACCTGCCGCGATCTCTGATAATTATTAAATATTTTTTTTTATAATATTTACAAAGTCTTTAAGTCTAATTGATAAGAATGATATAAAAAAATTTTTACAGTAAAAATTTTTTCAATGGGCTCAAAACAGAAAAATATCATTATTATGTTAAATAAATTAAATTCAATTTTTTGAGGTCTACAATTTTAAGTTTATTTGTTTATTTTAAAACAATGGGAGGTCTCAGCAGATAAATTTGATCACCAATCATGATACCTCATTATTACTACAATCAGTTTCTAATAAAAAGCAAGAGATATTAATGACTGAAAAATCTGCTAAATGCCTCCAATGTCAATTCACTTTTATGGCATTTATATCGATAAGTTGAAACTATGTAGCACAATTAGAATGTAATTAATTTTAAAGCTTTCACAGATCCAAAATTTTCTCGGAAAGCCGTCTTTATCCGCTTGGCAACAGTCCTATTTTCCCGACATTGGCTTTAACAACAGGTAATACGTAAAGGGGCCATGGGAATATAGCAGGGTTTTAATTTAACCATAATTTGTATGCAAATCTCTTGAGACACATGCAAAGTCTTGGTTTATAAGCTTGTTCACTTTTGCACATAGAAACTTTCATTTCATTTATTTTTCTGTAGTTTTCTTTATGGCCTTTTCAACATTATTATGATTATTAGCTTGCCAAATGTATTTCTTTTTCACACTTGTTAACCGTTACTTGTTACTTCCGTTTATTTTATTTTCTAAGTTTGTATTTATTTTAAACTTTTGGTGATATTTAGTATTATTTTACCATCGCAAAAATTGCGAAAGTGACAAGTAAATTTTGTCTATTTTGTTTTTGTAAGCTTTTGTAGTTGTTGCATTGATCAGGCAAAGACTAGGAAGATAATAGAGGTGAAGGAATGAGAAGAAGCCGCAGCAGCCACAAAAATAAACACGAATATAAATTATATTCACGAACGAAAAATGTACATAAGCAACAGACAAAAAGACGAAGCTCCACGCGAACAAAGAAGAGACGAATGACGAGCCGAAGACACCGAATTTGCGTGCGTGCAAAAGAGATGGCAGATGGCCAACCGACGAACGACGACCCAAAAAAAGCAACAACACAACAAGAAGCACCAACAACTGAAACTGACTATTAAAAGAAAAAAACGCAAGCAACATGAAAAACGCACACACATTGCAGCGGGTGGAGTATGTACATACATACATACGTACATATTTTCATTTTTTTCTACAATTTCTTGTTTTATCTTCAGTTTGCAATTTTCGACAAACAATTTCAACAATTTGCCATCCACATAACTTCGCTTGTCACTTTGCATAGATAAAAACGCGCAGCACACAAATTATAATAACGGTGAAGACGAAACCGAATGAAGCAGAGTCACAAGCAGAAGCAAAAACAACAGCAATAATAACAACAACAACAGCGCATGCGCGACACGTTTCACATTCACTCTCACTACGAACTAAGCGCGATCCCGTCACACACGTCCCTCTCTCTCTCTTTCTCGGAGTCTCTCTCACCAATTCGCTAATGCAGCAGGGCGAGCACTAACGTCCGCAGCGGCCAAGAGTTCGTTGAATACTGAAACTCAGCTGTGCGGCTGGCACCTCAGCTGGTCCCAGGGAGCACATCACAATATCCATCATCGCCCCCTCTTTGCTCTCTCAAGAAACCGGTCGACAGCGCTCGCGCTCTCTATTACTCGGCTGTAGAGCACACCTCTCCACTTCCATGCCGAACAGTGTACGGTTTATGCTCCATTTCGTTAGTGTGGCGGATTTGAGCGCTGTGTAGGTCCCCTGATCCGTCTCCATGTCCGCCTCTAAATGAGTTCCGTCATCTTCGACATGACAACGTGTCGTATTAATCATTGTCATGTCAATCTTTCCCACAGGAATTCAACACACACTCTTTTTGCGGGCATTAATAATCAAAAGAGCGCCAAACCATGCTGATCTATTCAAAGAGAAAACTGAAGAGTATGCATTTTAAGATGGTCTCATCTGCCCTGAGAAGAGCGCCCAACTCTGAAGAGGCCTACACGCTCTGCAGCCCCACACATAATTGAGTAGTCAAAGTCATTGATTCAAGCCCCCATCAGCAGTATACTATGTAAGTTTACTTAAACATTTTGGTTTTTGATGAGTTCTTAACTCTTTTAACGACTTGTTTAGGAAGATTTACGATCATGATAATTCAACATGAACCTCAGGCCACAAATATTTACATGCAAATAATAGTATGAACAAATTGACTTTATACTATAATTTCGTGCAATAATTTATTTAAAAGTTAAAAAAAATCCTTTTTTAACCAAGAAATAGTTAGCTCACAATTCTCGAGCTTTATACCTATCAAATAATTATAATGCTTTTCAAATTACGTGCACCATTTTTGGTATAAAAAATAGGGTAATGGTCTATTTTGCTGTGCCAAAGGAAAAAAAACTCAAGTAGAGAGCAATTTATCATGAATTTAACCGAAAGAATTAGATTGGGGACTCAACAAATTTTTTTTTTAATTCTTTGAAGTTTCCATACAAAATTGACTATTTTTGTTGGCATAATAACATAATCTTTGACCTATACATTTTAAAATTTGATTTTTAAAAATTGATTTCAAATATATATTAAAGTTGCCTTTAAAATAATCTCGATCAATTTATGAACAATTTAAATAGACTAAGCAGTTAACAGCTTCAAAATAATTTAAGATCGAATGACCAGAAAAACAAGGTAGAAATCATTGAGTATTATAATTTAGTTTACATTTTCAAATATAATTCGTCATACCATAAAATAACTACATTATATCAATTTAAAGACTAAACATATCGAGTATGTGTCATAAGTGTTATATTTACAATTGAATACCTGCAATACAGATAGCAATCCGACTTAACTGAGTCAACTTAAAATGCACGCTCCATTGAAAGGCCTCGAACATATCTAATTTCAGATTCACCTATAAAGCTTCTATGCACGCATAGTTAAAAAAAATGTCAAAGACCGACTATCGACAGCATATAAAAGTTAATTAATTTAATTACTTATCTAAGTGCAAAACATAGCAAGTTCTAAACTAAACTAAGATATTCTCATACAAGCATGTTTTTCATTGTTAATGGCAATTCAACACGAAATAATTTTTTTTTTTTAAGTCGCAACTCAAAGCAATTCCCAAGCAATTGATAAAATGTTTCGTCTTTTTGAAGTGCACTTGATAGCCAAGAATGTCTTTCAATTTTAATGCGTGTGCAATTTGTGTATACATTTTTTTGCTATTCTTTATAATTTTGAACGACTATTTAGTTGCTGATTTTTTGAACGATCGAACATTAATAAATATTTATAGATGCGCTTGCTGCACGTTGCACTTGTTAGGCGCATCGAGAATAGAAAAAAAGATAAATAAGAATTTTAATTGATTTTAATGTGCACAGCTGCACAGCATGAATGTGCGGTAGACAAAGGGGGAGCAAGTACCGGCAGGTGGGAAGGGGTATTCGACCAGATCGAGAAAAAAGCTGTTGACATACTCATAGAAAAATTGACATAAAATATCGTCTTTGCATTATCTGTAAATGTCTGTAAAAATAATGATTAAATTGTGAGGCATGCACTTCGGTCAACCACTTGACAGCAGAAACCGTGATGAAAGAAATCGATAAACAAGTTCTTAGAAAATGTCAATGAGATCAATTTTAAACATAGAATTTTTTAAGCAATTGATGTACTCTCTCTTACGCTATCAATATAATATTATTTTAAGCCCTACTAATCTGGCAATTTTTTCTTAATACAACGGATTCATTAATAGTATTAATTGTATTTATTTATACGATCTTGTTTATTACTATCGCGACTTTGATCTTGTCAAAAATAAAAAATTAAAATATTTTGCTAACGAAAAGTGTGTTTTTAAACATTTTGTGTTTTCTTTAGAACTATTAACCATTAGTAAAATATGTTTCGAAAACTCCAGCACCTTCCTGAGTTGTATCTAACATATGTGTATTGTACTAATTATGGCAAGCCAATTCTCAAGTTGGCGCAAATACTTCAACAAATTCTACAATCCACGCAAAGCGAATTCAAGCATAAACTCACAACAACAGACATCAGAATGTTAAGTGTTGGCACCAAAAAGTGAAGGGTATAAAATATGGCTAACAACATTAATCTGGGAATCGATATAAAGATATAAATTAGCTGGAGCTACAAGTTGTTACGTTATTATTTATTAAATATTTTAACTCGGCCAAAGCATTAACAACTTTCACAGAAAAAATTAAGTGCGTGGCCAGAGCAAGTGACATAAAGAAAAAATAAATAAATAAAATCAAATGAAGTGATTGGCGCAATTACGAAAAAGTGAGATGAAGATGGAGATTGAAGGGAGAGTGGAGGAGAAGGGAACTGCGACATGGCTACGCATAGCTGAGTAATTGATTTTTTATAGTTTCGATTTTGATTTTGATTCAATTTGAAATTGGATTTCTTTATTTTTTTTTCTTTCTTAACTCAACTTACAAAAATCTAATAATTGTATGTTTGTGTGTGTACCTATAATATTTAATGGCTTGCAAATCGAGAGGGGCCAGCTTACAGCTCGCATTTGACAACGTCGAAGGTCACAAGCTGCTCCTAAACTAACTAGATGCCATGACTCGACAGCGACAACGACAACGTCGACGACAGACAACGCACAATTTCATGTAAAGAAACAGAGAAAAAAAGATTTATAAAATATTAATCAGACAGGTGACAATAACAAGAGCAAGAGCAACAACAATTTAGCCCACTTGTGTGTAGCGTGTGTCGGCACAAAATGGAACACGCGCCGCCATTGAATGCAGTGCAAAGCGAACGCACATTGCGCATACGCACAGTATGACGGTCTACGGTCTACGGCCGACGGTCGTTGAAATGGAGATAAATGTTAGCTTACTGAGTTAACTAACTTAACTAACTTACTTTACTGTAGCTAACAATCGGTAGCTGTTTGCTTAGCTTGTTAGCAAACAATTTTTGTGTATGCCTCAATTTGATTTTATAGAATTTAAGCTTTATACTTTAAAATGTTAATAGACCAATAAGTAAACAAGATGTTGAAAAAAACAAATAAAGTTCTTGTGGGTCTACCTAGTGTTCTTCCCATTTCAAGGAGTGCCTCGTATAGTAATCGCTTCCTCAAAGCTTTTATGTTCAAAGACACCTATTAAGAGGTCTATTAACAGACTGAGCTTATGACTAACTTAACTCGAGCGATTCCCTTTCACTCATTAATCATTGAACTAGCATGCTGCTCAACACCGCAGCCAATTGAATTTTACACGAAATATACTTATTTATATACGTATGAGTTACATATTAATATATATCTAATGCAATTTTTCCTTAAAAAGCATACTCAAACATCTTAATTAAGCAAGAGACTGCGGCCTACTGAGCATGCGTACGTGATTTTGTATTTAATTAGCTTGACTTGGCTTGCAAGTTGTATGGCAGGTTGTTGAGGGGAAACGGGATACAAGACATTGACTTTGGTAATGAAATTAATAAACTATTTGCCGGCTGAAGCCCTTCATGCAAGAATGCATCGCGTAGAAGGATTCTTTTTGGCGGCAAATGATTCATTGAATTGCAATGGCGTTGAAGCTCCGGCTTTTTGTTGCTCACCCGTCAATTTTTGCAGCCGTTGCACAATTAATTAAATACTCATTGAAATCGCAAGGTCATTGCAATAATTTAATTTAAATAACAAAAAAAAAAAACAATATAACAATATGTTTGTGACACATACTTAACACCAATTATGGCATATTATAATCATTTATATTAAGTTAACTTTTTAGTGGGTATTTTATATTTATATGTATAATTGCATATAGTGTGAACGCGTGCATGAGCATGTGATCGACAGATCGATCGAGCGGTGGTCAAAGTGCTCAAAGTTCAACTAAGTGTTGTAAGAGTCAATCGAATGGACAACAATAGACTGTAGTTCATCGGATATCGACCAATACTTTTATCTTAACTAATTACAAATGCAATAAACGACAGAAGCTAAAACAAATGACATTAATTTCGAACTATTAATGCAAATAAAAATAAAAAAGCTATAAGCTCGTTGCCTTCGTGTTTTCCTGCTTCGCATACAAGCGCAATGTTTGAATATATAAGTTTGTGCGCCACTGATCTAAAGGATTCACATAAGTTATTAATAAAGAACCTCCTTTTTTATATTGATAAAAAAAACCAAATATCTTATAAAATTAATCATATTTCAACTCTTTTATTTTATTTTAAAGCACACACAAACACAATAATGTGTAAAGAAATATTCGAAATAAACTTATACATAATTATTCAAATTAATCGTGTAGCGTACAACACGCAGGGCTGTCAACTCTTTAAAAAAATGCTTAACACCTAAAAGTATGCTATAGCTATTAGATTGTTTTCTTTGCCAAGTTTGTTGCCTAAGTCTTTTATTGCTGCATAGTTTGACAGTGACGATTTAAACATAACTACAAACTAAATATCAGTTTAAAACTAATTAACAAAATAATTTTTGAAGCAAATAAATCACAATATATACATACATAAATTAAATCTAAATTATTTTAAAAGTTATCGGGTTTTTCTGGCATTTGCGTCAAGTCTTTGATATATGTATTGTTTTCTAGCGGAAACATTACCAACATTTCAGAAAATGTCCAACGCCTGGGTAACTTTTTCACATACTTTTTCCCATAAAGTGATATACCAAAAATTCATATAGATACATGCGATCCGGTTTGGTATAATGAAAGGCGACAGAATAGTTTGAGCAGCAATCATTGCCCTGCGGATTATAAAGATAAATAGCCTATTTCCACGATCTGAAAAAGAAATTTTTTAAATATATTTTGAAAATCTAATTGGCGCAAATTTTATACTTACGTTTTCATTCAACAAATCAGCTGATTATAGTGATGATTGTTTCATTTTTCACGTGCTCATCGATAAACATCGATAGAAAAATACTTAAATTCGCAGGGGCGAATGGGAAAAAATCGGCTCATTCATTATGGATGAGCCAACATGATCTTCCGGATTTTGTACTGAAATGTCAAAAGTCATAATTCCCGCCAGAGAACGAAAATGGCGTCGGATGAGCCAAATATGCTGTCGTGGATTATTAGATCATTATCAAATACGAGAGCACAATGACAAGTTGTGACTTAGAGCCAGCGAACGTTGAATTGAGGTGGCAATAAGTTGAAGTTCGGCTTTTCTATCTCTAAATTGTACTAATCAATTTTTGTATCTTTTGTGTGCATTTAAAGATGCAAGATACAACCGCGTAAAGCAGATGCCGATCAGACCTTGGCTAACAATGATTTCGATCCATTTGCCATGCGCGATAATGAACATGCCACAACGTGAGTCCGAAACAAGTCATCCGTAAAAGTCAATCCATTAATTTTCTCTGTTCTGTATTTATCTCTATTTTTAGTGAAAGGGAAACCTTGGCGCATTTGTTGCAGGCATATTTGGGAACTGGCATTCTGGGCATTTCATTTGCCTTTATGTGCTCCGGTCTTGTTATGGGCATCTTTGCCACCATCCTAACTGCCTTTATCTGCACGCACTGCAGTTGTGTGCTGGTAAGTACAATAGATACATTTTCCTATAAAATGAGATATAAATAGAAATACATTTTCTTGGAAATAAAGGTGCTTAGGATAGAGCTAGAGATACTTGTATAGCTAAACAGAGATATAAATAAGCAGATACATCCTTAGATACAACTTTAGGTAGAGATTAACATTCATGATCAGTAATCCTATAGATAAAGCTAAACCTATGACTTTCTTCAAGAATTTTTAAATTTGAAAACAGAAATATGCATTAGGAATTAAAAAATAATTTAATAAGGAACATAAACTAATAGAAATAAAATTGATTTATTTATTTTTATAAAAAAGTGGAAAAATTTAAAAAACTTCAAATAAAAAATATTTTATTATTTATCGCACTATTCTTAATCAGCAATCAAAAAAATCAAAACAACTTTTCCTAATACTTATTAAACAGATTTTAAACCCTTTTTGTCATCTGCAGATTTTTCTTAATTTAATTTTCTTATTTGCTTTATTTTTGTCCCATTTCTATTTTCGTGTCTTTAAATTTGATTCTTAGTGATTTTCTCTCTATTTTTAAAATGGTTTAAAGATAGATACAGACATAAAGTTACAGTTATAACTATAGGTAGATTAAAAATCTAAAACACCTAGGCCCTTTTATATAGTATTTAAGACAGAGATACCTCAACTATAACTGGTTTATTTCTCTTGCAGGTCAAATGCGGTCACAAGCTGTACTACAAGACACGTCGCACCAAGATGACATTCGCTGAAATCGCCGAAGCTGCATTCCAAAACGGACCAAGATGGTGCCGTCCTTTGGCTCCAGGTGCCAAGTTCTCCGTATTGTTTGGCATGTTCCTAACGTACTTTGGCACCTGCTCCGTTTACACGGTGATTATAGCCAAGAATTTCGAACAGGTGGTGCAGCATTGGTATGGAGAGCCAATCGATGCACGTGTCATCCTTTGCATATTGCTGGTGCCTTTGATTCTGATTGCCTGGGTGCCCAATCTCAAGTATTTGGCGCCCGTTTCAATGGTGGCCAATGTTTTCATGGGCCTCGGTTTGCTGCTGACGTTCTACTATCTGGTTCAGGATTTGCCGCCCATTGAGCAACGTAGTCTCTTCACATTGTCCACGCTGCCAGCATTCTTCTCCATCTCCATATTCGCCATGGAAGCCATTGGAGTGGTTATGCCGCTGGAGAATAACATGAAGACACCACAGAATTTCCCGGGTATCTGTGGTGTGCTCAGCAAGGGCATGTCGGGTGTAACATTGATCTATATAATGCTCGGTTTACTTGGCTATATGAAATATGGCGATAAAACTGGTGAGAGCATCACCTTGAATCTGCCCACAGGAGAATGGCCTGCTCTAGCCGTGAAGGTATTGATTGCCTTGGCCGTCTATTGCTCCTTTGGATTGATGTTCTATGTGTGCCTGGAGATTGTCTGGGATGGCATCAAGGATAGTTGCACCAAGCGTCCCAGCTTTGTCAACTATGTGTTGCGGTAAGTTATAATTATTAATTTGAATCAATCAAATCACTACATATATTCATAATTATTATTTGATATCTTGGTCAACAATCTTTTTTAAATTTTATTTTGTTTGTATTCATACTATATTTTAAATCTAATCTTTTTAAATTTTTCTAAACTTATAAAAAGCCTTTTTATTTAATTACAGCACCGTTTTGGTAACTGGAACTGTTGTTTTGGCCATTTCAGTGCCAACTATAGCGCCATTTATGGGTCTTGTTGGCGCCTTCTGTTTCTCCACACTGGGTCTGATCTTTCCGGTACATATTCTCATATTTCAACAGTTTATAGATTGTCTAACACTCCTTATTTCTGCTGCAGGTCATCATTGAGCTTATTGTGCACTGGGACACTGGTTTCGGACCCGGCAATTGGATAGTATGGAAGAACATTGTGATTGCCATTTGCGGCGTTTGTGCCCTGGTCTTTGGTTCCATGTCGGCTATTCAGGATATCATGAAAGTATATGGCGGTAAAACGGAGACCCAATAAATCTGAGAATGTTTTTCCATATCGGCCTCTAGGCCGGATTTAATCTCCTGTGCGGCTAAATCAAAACAACCCTTTTTTTGGAAGCTGCCTAATAAATGCCATAAATGTTACTGTAATAAAGTTTTCACAGCAGATAATTCACCATGTACTAATTGACTTGTCTAAAAAAATTTAAACCAAGCGCAGCCCGCAGCCAAAGCAAAAGCAAAGCCATTTATAAATAGTCAGTAATATAATCACCATAATAAATCAAAGAAATTTTAAATAGCATAAAAAATATTCGTTTGATAAACAATTTATAAAAGTTGTTGGCAAACATAAAAAAAATGATTATTTTTAGTGCAATTTTTATAGAGAAAAAAAAACAACCTTGCCACCTGCTGTGGTGTGAACTTGAATAGTTTGATACTTGTTTTATAACTTGCTTCATGAGGTATAATATGCGTCTTTATGCATTTACGAGCTATCAAAAGTCATCGCAGATTAAATTAAACAATTTTATTAAACATCACAATATATATATATTTATATTTAAATTTCAAATAAAGTAAATAATTCGTATCATGCTTAAAACTTCATTAAATGTTTGTTTAATCAATTTATCAGTATTGTGAATGATAGTTTTAAAATATATTAATAACAATAAATATAATCCCTTAGTAAATAAAATTTTTAATTAAATTCAGATTTTTTGTCAAAACCGGCATCACTATTTAAATTTTTATTTAAGTCCTATCAAATGTTCATATTAAATTTGCGAGCATTAATCGTTCCTGTGTCTTGGTCTAACTGTGCTGTCCAGTTGTACAAAATTGCCCAATTATTTGTACTTGGCTTGCTACAAAATGTTTAAACAATAATGCCAAAAGGTAAACAAATGACAGCAGATGCGACTTTGGGGAGCGGTCTCTCTGCACAGTGTTTCTGTGTGCAATGACAACAAACCTCGACGACCTCACGACAACTGACCATTAGCTGAAATTGTAGACGTTGTGAATCATCATTTATTGACTGACAGACGAACAAAATGACTAAAGGCAATGCTATTTGCTCTTTGGCAATTGTCATTGTTGCTGCAAGTTTTATGATTTTAATAAAGATTAATATTTGCCTGCAGAATCTGGGTTTTTAATGATGATATTTATAAATATCTTCTATTTAATTAGCAAGCAAATTAACAAGAAACGACAAAATTTTTATGTTTTCAAAGAATCAATAGCGAACCGGTTATTCAGGGCATAACTTATATAATGTAGCAATCATTTCGCGTGGCTATATTCACTTTTATTATCCCGAATGACGATTAGCTAAATTGAATTTTATTTGTGCGGAATTGGCAATGCATTTTTGTATTACTTTCGTAATACAATACGTTTTATTTACTATTTTTAATAAATAAATAATATTTACATGGCTATAATCCTCTAAAATATTGTTTCGTTAATAAAATAATAGACAATTAAATAAAAAACAGTTTGAAACACAGTTAATAATCTTATATCGAACATTATTTCTAGTAAACATTACTTCACTCATTTTATTGATATAATAGTACAAGTGTGATATAGATAATTTTGATGATCAGTAAATAAATCGTAACTATTTAACCTAACCGAAATACCTTGCCAAAATACCAATAATTATTCCCCTATCAAAAACGTTATAATTATATTAAGTCAACAGGTAAACAAATGTTTTCTGAATATTTAAATTAGCAATGCAAATTTCTCAGCTTATGAGTTAAAGCTGAGAAGAGGTAAGAATTAAGAAGGACTAACAGAATCACTTACCACATTGTAGCGTCTCATTTGATAGCCAAAGTAGAGCGGCATATTCGCATCGTAGGCGCTGAGCATATGATGTAGGTTCTCCATGATGACATAGCTATAAAGAAGTCGAATTTTAGCATACAATTTTTATTTCAAATAAATAAGAAACTGATAAGGCAGAGAGGGAGAGCTTAGTTGCTCAGCACTCACGTGTCATCGTCAGCTTTAAGAAACCAATCGTATTCCTCTCCATACTCTAACCACACATGACGGAATCCCTCGCGGGTTTTGTTCCATAGATCGTGATAGGTTCCCCCCTCGCTTTCCACAACTTGGACCACGCCCAGCGGTTCATAGTTCTCGCTGCTAACAAACACCAGCTTGCCACAGCGTCTGCCCCAGGTGGCAGCCACATGCTGAGCATAGAGCTCCACGTACTCTGGACAGGTCAACACCATACAAAATACTCGAGCTGGCGTCAATTTGAAATCTAGCTCCGTATCCAGTAATTTTGCTGCCGAGCTAATGCTGTTGGTGCTTGTGGGCCAACAGTTGATTCCATTGGGCACATCGTAGATGCATAAAAGAAGCATAAAGGCACACACAAATCCGGCAATGAATCCCATCAACAGATGCAGCTGCCCGCGCCAAAAAGACAATAATGTGTAAAAAAAATATTCGAAATAAACTTATTCATAATTATTTCAAATTAATCGTGTATCGTACAACACGCAGGGCTGTCAACTGTTTAAAAAAATGCTTAACCCCTAAAAGTATGCTGTAGCTATTAGACTGTTTTCTTTACCAAGTTTGTTGCCTAAGTCTTTTGTTGCTGCATAGTTTGACAGTGACGATTTTAACATAACTAAAAAATAAATATCAGTTTTTAAAACTAATTAACAAAATAATTTTATAAACAAATAAATCACAATATATACATACAAAAGTTAAATCTAAGATTATTTTAAAAGTTATCGGGTTTTTCTGGCATTTGCATCAAGTCTTTGATATCCGTATTGTTTTCTAGCGGAAACATTTCCAACATTTCAGAAAATGTCCAACGCCTGGGTAACTTTTCCACATACTTTTCCCCATAAACACGCAAGTGATATACCAAAAATTCATATAGATACATGCGATCCGGTTTGGTATAATGAAAGGCGACAGAATAGTTTGAGCAGCAATCATTGCCCTGCGGATTATGAAGATTAATATACTTTAAAATGTGAATATCAATACTTACTGTATATACTTCTGATACACTCATCTCTAGCAGCCAATCTGGTATACTGGTATTACTATTGTACAAATAATTCTCAACATCTAGAGGGAAGAACCTTGGCTTGTCATCATCGGGCAGGGCCCGAGACGAGTCGATCAAATGTACGCCCACATTTTGCAAACAAATTCCCATATAAAAATCCTCAATGCCCATCTTCTTAGCTCCTGGACAGATCTTATTGGAAACGTAAGCCTGCGTCACAAAGCGGCGCAATGCCTCGCGACTAAGTACGTAAGAAGCACCACCAGACATGTAGCTCTTCATAAAAGATCTTAATAATAAAATAGAAATAAAATATGTAAATCGAATTTAATATTTTTATTTTTTAAATTTTCAGAAAATTATTCGGGAGAAGCTTGAAAAAACAGAAAATGTGTTTTCAATTTTATCTTCACACAATTTGTAGTATATTATAAATTCCATAAAAAATCCTTTACACGAGATAAAAGTCAAGTGACGAAAGCCATTTCTACTAGCCCAAAAATTTCTGACATCCAATTTTGTGACGGTCAAAATTCAGTTTAATATAATAATTTTAAATAAAAATATAAATTAATATAAAAACTAGTCGGACGGAGCTACAGTCGAGCATTCTCGACTGTCGGCGACCCCGTACTTACTATGTCAAAAGCTAAAATTTCATACTGATTTGGAACCGATAGGTTCTATGACAGCTATTTGATATAGGCGTCCGATTTAAACCAACATTGGTCAGGATATATAAGACCAAGTTAGATACATATTCTATCAGTTTGGTTACGATATCTCAAAAAACAAAAAAGCTTTTCTTACTCAGACTTGATTTTCGCCCGATCGGTCTTATGACAGCTATATGATATAGTGGTCCGATTTTAACCAACTTTGGACAGGATGTATAAGACCAAGTTAGATACATATTCTATAAGTTTGGTTATGATATCTCATAAAACAAAAGAGTTTTTCATGCTAAGACTTGATTTTCGCCCGATCGGTCCTATGACAGCTATAAGATATGGTCCGATTTTAACCAACTTTGGACAGGATGTAAAAGACTAAGTTATATGCTTATTGTATCAGTTTGGTTACAATAACTTATAAAGCAAAAGTTTTTCATACTTAGACTTGATTTTCGACAGATTGTTCCTATGGGCGCTATATGATATAGTGGTCCGATCCAAAAAAGAAATAGTCTTTATCTGCCTGCAATATAGAGGAATCTACATACCAAATTTGGTGTCACTAGCTTTTAAATTGTTCTTGTAATTTGGATATGAAATTTTTTTTTTTTATTTGTGGGCGTTAAAAGGGGCGTGGCCAAATTTTGAAACAAACTTGATCTGCTTGCAGCATAGAAGAACCTACATACCAGTTTGGTGTCTCTAGCTCTTATAGTCTATGAGATCTAGATGTTCATACAGACAGACAGACAGACGGACAGACGGACATTGCTATATCGACTCGGCTATTGATGCTGATCAAGAATATATATACTTTATAGGGTCTGCCACGCCTCCTTCTGCCTGTTACGCACATATTCGGTAAAACAAACCCAATAGACCCCTGTACTTTTTTTAAGTACGGGGTCTAAAAACGAAAATTGGCATTGTTTACTGTGCGCAAAATTAAAGCTACCATTCCAATGATATATAGAACATAACTGTAGCTTCGATAATTTGGAAACTGTTGAGGTTTCAATTTTAAACTATACTAGCGGGAAATTGAAAGAGTCGTAGAACAAACACTTCTAGATTTTCCAAAAGGAACAAATCCTAATCATTTCATCTACGGTTTTTTAGAGCTTTGATGCAAACTGACAAACAAACAGACAAACAATTTTTTCATCTCATTTTGAGAAGTCCACCAAAAATTTCAAATTTAGTTATTTTTGGAACTAGTTGTCGGAGCTAGCTGTGGGATAAGCCTTTCGATCGGTATATAACTCGATCGGATCGGACAGTCGTAGCAAATTGTTAATATTAGCTGTATATATTGCTAGTTGCCTTTCGCACCCTTCGTGCTGCTTTCGTCACTAGCGCGAATTGCCGTCCGCATTAATTTAAAATGTGTAAAATAAAAATAATAATTTTCATTCCTGTCTAAGCGAAACGGAACCCAATTTAACAAGATTTTAAATTAATTGGTCAGACTATTTGCCAATGGCGCCCAATTTACATTCCAGTAGTATAATATTTTTCTACTCTGCTTAATTTACACACGATCTGATCTTTCGACTTTGTTAGAATTGCAGATTGATTTTTAGACATTTGTTAAAAACAGCTAAATTCCTTACAAAAAATTTCACAAGAGTTATACAAATAGGCACTTCAAAGTAGAAAAAACATCGAATGCGACCATATTGTTTTAAGTTATTGGTTATGGTTTTGAGCATTTAGCATAATAACCTTTCAAGCACGACGATTACAACTTATCTAATGGGTTGTATTTTAAGCTTCTTTCAAGGCCTTTCGTCGTGGGCCTTATAATGGGATAAGATGTGTTAAAATACAAGTTTAATTGAAATGTGATCAAGCGTAGCTTTAATATCAATTAAGTTGACATTTGCAGATTTAATTAATTCATTTTCTTTTGAATTTAAATTATTAAATATGCGAACCACATTTATTTCTATACAACTTTACTGTTAAACCAAAACAACGTTTTTGGGAGCTGCCTAATATATGCCATAAATGATACTGTAATAAAGTTTTCCCAGCAGATAATTCACCATATGCTAATTGACTTGTCTAAAAAAATTAAAACCAAGCGCAGCCCGCAGCCAAAGCAAAAGCAAAGCTATTTATATATAGTCAGTAATATAATCACCATAATAAATCAAAGAAATTTTAAATAGCATAAAAAATATTCGTTTGATAAACAATTTATAAAAGTTGTTGGCAAACATAAAAAAAATGATTATTTTTAGTGCAATTTTTATAGAGAAAAAAAAAACAACCTTGCCACCTGCTGTGGTGTGAACTTGAATAGTTTAATACTTTTTTTATAACTTGCTTCATGAGGTATAATATGCGTCTTTATGCATTTACGAGCTATCAAAAGTCATCGCCGATATATTTAGACCCCGTACTTAAAAAAAGTACAGGGGTTTATTGGGTTTGTCTTACCGAATATGTGCGTAACAGGCAATAGCCGAGTCGATATGGCAATGTCCGTCCGTCTGTCTGTCTGTCTGTCTGTCTGTCTGTATGAACACCTAGATCTCAGAGACTATAAGAGCTGGAGACACCAAACTTGGTATGTAGGTTCTTCTATGCTGCAAGCAGATCAAGTTTGTTTCAAAATTTGGCCTCGCCCCTTTTAACGCCCACAAATCGAAAAAAAAAATTTCATATCCAAATTATAAGAACAATTTAAAAGCTAGTGACACCAAATTTGGTATGAAGATTCCTCTATACTGTAAGCACGTTAAGTTTGTTTCTATTTTTAATCGGACCACTATATCATATAGCGGCCATAGGAACAGTCGGTCGAAAATCAAGTTTTGGTATGAAAAACTTTTGTGTTGTATGAGATATCGTAACCAAATTTATAGAATATGTATTTAAGTTAATTTTGTACATCCTTACCAAAGTTGGTTCAAATCGGTTCACTATAACATATAGCTTTCATAGGACCGATCGGTGAAAAATCAAGTCTAAGTATGAAAAACTTTTTTGTTTTTTGAGATAACGTAACCTAACTGATAAATAATGTATCTAATTTGGTTTCATATATCCTGACCAATGTTGGTTCAAATCGGAAACCTATATCATATAGCTGTCATAGGACCGATCGGGCGAAAATTAAGTCTTAGTATGAAAAATTTTTTTGTTTCTTGAGATATCGTAACCAAAATTATTGAATATGCATTTAACTAGGTTTTATATATCCTGTCAAAAGTTGGTTTAAATCGGACCACTATATCATATAGCTGTCATAGGACCGATCGGGCGAAAATCAAGTGTGAATTTTTAGCAGTGTTAGCTTTTGCTATAGTAAGTACGGGGTCTCCGACAGTCGAGAATGCTCGACTGTAGCTCCGTCCGACTAGTTATATATATATTTAAATTTCAAATAAAGTGAATAATTCTTATCATGTTGAAAACTTCATTAAATTTTTGTTTAATCAATTTATCAGTATGGTAGATAATAGTTTTAGAATATATTAATAACAATAAATATAATCCCTTAATAAATAAAATTTTTAGTAAAATTCAGATTTTTGTCAAAACCGGCATAACTATTTAAATTTTTATTTAAGTCCTATCAAATGTTCATATTGAATTTGAGAGCATTTATCGTTCCTCTGTCTTGGTCTAACTGTGCTGTCCAGCTGTACAAAATTGCCCAATTATTTGTACTTGGCTTGCTACAAAATGTTTAAACAATAATGCCATAAGGTAAACAAATGACAGCAGATGCGACTTTGGGGAGCGGTCTCTCTGCACAGTGTTTTCAAACCTCGACGACCTCACGACAACTGACCATTAGCTGAAATTGTAGACGTTGTGAGTCATCATTTATTGACTGACAGACGAACAAAATGACTAAAGGCAATGCTTTTTGCTCTTTGGCAATTGTCATTGTTGCTGCAAGTTTTATGATTTTAGTAAAGATTAATATTTGCCTGCAGAATCTGTGTTTTTAATGATGAAATTTAAAAATATCTTCTATTTAATTAGCAAGCAAATTAACAAGAATCGACAAAATTTTTATATTCTCACAGACTCAATAGCGAACCGGTTATTCAGGGCAAAACTTATATAATGTTGCAATCATTTCGCGTGGCTATATTCACTTTCATTATCCCGAATGCTGATTAACTAAATTAAATTTTATTTGTGTGGATTTGGCAATGCATTTTTGTATTACTTTCGTAATACAATACGTATTATTTACTATTTTTAATTAATAAATAATATTTACATGGCTTTAATCCTCTAAAATATTGTTTCGATTTTTGTCCCAATTTTCTTGATTTTTTTAATGCATACAATAAAAATATAAATAAATAATATGCTATAATTCTTATTTTATCTCATTTTCAATAGCAAGCGTGAATAAAAAAATAAACAATAAAATAAAAAACAGTATGAAATAAAGTTCATAGTTTTATATCGAACATTATTTCCAGTAAACATTTCTTCACTCATTTTTATGATATAATAGTACAAGTGTGCTACAGATAATATTGATGATCAGTTAATAATTCGTACCTATTTAACCTAACCGAAAACTATAACTTCACCTTAAATAGCCCATTTACCAGTAAGGAAAAACAATAGAGCCAATTTAAAACATAAAATATGTTATTTGCCAAAATACCAATTAATTTTTCCCGTATCAAAAACGTTATAATTCAATTAAGTCAACAGGTAAACAAATGTTTTCTGAATATTTAAATTAGCAATGCAAATTTCTCAGCTTATGAGTTAAAGCTAGCGTGATGATAAGTTAATTGGCAGTAGTGGTAAGAATTAAGAAATATTGGACTAACAGAATCACTTACCACATTGTAGCGTCTCATTTGATAGCCAAAGTAGAGCGGCATATTCGCATCGTAGGCGCTGAGCATGTGATGTAGGTTCTCCATGATGACATAGCTATAAAGAAGTCGAGTTTTAGATTACAATTTTTATTTAAAATAAATAAGAAACTGATAGGCACTCACGTGTCATCGTCAGCTTTAAGAAACCAGTCGTATTCCTCTCCATACTCTAGCCAAACATGACGGAATCCCTCGCGGGTTTTGTTCCATAGATCGTGATAGGTTCCCTTCTCGCTCTCCACAACTTGGACCACGCCCAGTGGTTCATAGTTCTCGCTGCTAACAAACACCAGCTTGCCACAACGTCTGCCCCAGGTGGCAGCCACATGCTGAGCATACTGCTCCACGTACTCTGGACAGGTCAACACCATACAAAGTACTCGAGTTGGCGTCAATTTGAAATCTAGCTCCGTATCCAGTTGTGGGGTAAGTCGTAGTGTTGCTGCCGAGCTAATGCTATTGGTGCTTGTGGGCCAACAGTTGATTCCATTGCGCACATCGTAGATGCATAAGAGAAGCATAAAGGCACACACAAATCCGGCAATGAATCCCGTCAATAGATGCAGCTGCCCGCGAAATTGCCAACTGAAGTTGGACATCAAATTGGGTATTGTTTTCGTTTTGACTGCTGTTTTCATAGCGACGCGGCGTTGTGTTCTGCCCAACGTCTAATTTATTATTGCAGTCGCATTCTGCTTTGATGCTGGCTTCAAGCATAGACTCTGACAATAGTCAACGACCGGTTTCGAGTTTTATTTTAGGCTCTTTTCACTCCAAGGCAGAGGCACGTTCAGTATGACCCAACTCATTTGCATGATGAATTTGTCATGCACTACTGTTTTGCACATCATCCTCATTTTAAGTTGCTTCTTTGTGTACGGCACAATAGTCCGGTTCGGAGTTGCCAGATCAACTATTTCGCCGTGAACTCTTGTTTTAGGTTAATTGCGGATAAACATTAAAAAAAACCATTTACAGAATATAAATTTGAATGAACGTTCAATTTTTCAGATATATTTTCGGAGCAGCAAAAATTGGCCTCCATAAATTTATTTTCAAATTCAGAAAACTTCGGTACCGTAAATATACAATATTTATTAGGGTATAAAAATATAAGCCCAATAAAGCCTTTAAGAAGAGTGTGATAAATAGTATTTATTAAATACACGTTATTTTTGCGGCAAATTCGAAGACGGGCTCAACTTTTATTTTCAATATTTTAATACTTTAAAACGATTTTCAATCATTAAAATTAATTTTAATGATAATTAAAATTAGAAGTAATTATTAAATTTCCATTTTTTTTTTCAAATCAACAGAATATGCATTAGGGACCTAATTTGGTTTTAAACGATACACTATCAGGCCTGTTCCGGTTTTCACTTTTGGCATGATTTGTCGAAAGTGGAAATTTTTAACAGGAACAGGCCTGTATATCAAATATGTATGGTTTGAACTAAATTTTTATTTTCAATTGGCAATATCAATATTTTGTAAAAGTAAAATGCATGTAATGGTTTAACTTTTTTTATAAAAAGTAAAATATAATATTGTAATTATTTATTTTTTTAATTTATCTAAATATTAATTTAAAGTATTTAATATATTATATATTTATATTTTATTTTTAATTTATCTAAATATTAATTTAAAATATTTAATTCTTAATTTTTTTAATAAAAACTATAATTTTTACGTGTTTAAAATAATTAATTAAATCGAAATGAATTTTTTATTTAATGGCAAAATGAATTGCTAAAATCAAGGCAACGCCAGACATCGAGTTGCAATTTTAATGGCGAGATTAAATATTTGTCTAATTGAAAGAGATGTTGCCGCTGCTGTCGCTGTTCTGTCTTCGTTTGTTACTCTATTCACGGCTCAGACATCCAATTGGATCAATTGATGGAATGCTTACGCAGCACAAAAACTCGACAAAAAATGAAGAAAACGAAAGTGTAATCTCTTCATTTGGTCAATTTTGTGTTGGAAATAGCAATGGGAGCAATTGATAGGCATGATATTGTATAACGGTCAATATTAAGTAATATTGGTAATGTGGCTGAGGTATAAAAACATCGGGTAGCGTCAATTAAAAGTACAGTTAGCTGACAATTTGTGAGCCGCAAACAAACGGAGAAGACACACATTAAACAAAATTAAGATGGCCTTTAAGGTGAGATATCAAAATATGAAGTGATTTCAATGATTAAAACACAATTGAATCCTTTGTAGTTTATGCTGCTCACTTTGGCATTGCTCGGGTCTGTGAGTGCCGAGTACGATTACAGTAGAACCTCTAGTAATAACAACAACCAGAAAGTGTCGGCGACATCCAATGACATCAATACTCTAGAGCAGCACGATTCCAGTTCAAGCGAGGAATACCGCACTAACTATCAAACGCCCCAGAATAATGCCGAAAACTCAGAGGCTACACCCAAGGGATACGATTATTCCGGACAAGAATCTGACTCGGACTCAAACTCAAACTCGAATGTGTCTCATGACGTCACTAGCTCCGAGGCTGCCGCAACTGCCTTGTTCCCTGTACCATTACCTGTGCTCCGTGAGCAACGTCAGCCAGAGATTTTTCCGCCGGCCAGCTATAGCTTTAACTATGCCGTAAATGATGAGAACACTGGCGACATCAAGGAGCACAGCGAGACTCGAGATGGTTATGTGGTCCGTGGATCCTACAGCCTCATCGATCCCGATGGCTACAAACGAACCGTTACCTACACAGCCGACAATATTCATGGATTCAATGCAGTTGTAAATCGCGTTCCCTATGTCCTCAAGAAGTTAGCGGTTGTATCTCCCTCAGTACTGTTAGATGAACGTTCTCCGGCAGCCCTGATATCTGCTGGATCGACTTCTGCTGCTTCTGCATCCGTGAAGAATGGCGAGAACACATTGTCTTCCGGATCTGCCGACAGCTACGTGAATGCTGCTCACGATCGTGACACGGCTGGTGGCGTATATGCTTGAGTTGGTAGTTTCTACTATTGTCTATTTGTGTTCCACATAGTTTTAGTTTTATATAATGTAAATGCATTAAAGGCGAGAGTTTAAAATATTTATTCAACTGTTTTTAATGAGTTTTTAAACCACTGCTTCTATTAAGGATCACTTTGGATATAGGAGAAATATTATATACTCTTAGGAGTATAATTTAATAACCACTTTTGAGTCCCAAAAATTAGGATAATATTGGACATCTCCAGGGATTTTTATGACAATGGTGTTTTTTTGTGAAATTCGAATTGAAAAGAGATCAAATTCATGGTCAAAGTTAACACATTGACGACACAATCGCATTCAAATAACTATAACATTTGGTTTCAACAATTTTTTTATTACTTAAGATATGTCAACCAAACTCACAGATTGAATATTTGGGAGTTTTGATGAAATCCAAGGATTTGTTTTAAATCGGATTTGGAAGCTGTCGTTTTTTTCCGGCAAATCTTACTTTATTTCCCCTCACATTTCCCCGTTAAATATGACCTATACCAGCGCACAATTTATTCATAAGATTTTAAAACAGAATTGGAACATTGTCACCCTAGAAAGAGAGAGAGTGAGCGCATGCGTTGTGAGTCTTATCAAAAATACAACCGGCAAAATTCGCGCCAATAACAAGAAACAAAATCAACAACATTGTTTTCAGTTCAAGTTCAATGCAAAAACAAAAACAACAGCCGCAGAGAGCTATTCAAGTGGTGTTCACGGAACATACCACAATCAACATTCTGCTTACAGAGTTCAGCTTAACTCGATAACAGCAGCGCTGTTAACTATTAACAGCAGTGTTAAGTGTGTGCCAACAGCACTCAAGCCGCTGCGTCGCGTCGCTGTCGCCGTTAAAGCTGCTGCCGCTGTTATTGTCGGCGTCGCTGTTAAAGTTGTTGTCGCTGTTATCGTTGCCGTCGCTGTTAATGTTGCTGCTGTAGTCGCTTTTGCTGTCAGCGTTGCAGTCTCTGATAACTATGTTGCTAAACTAGGCACCTGACAAAACAAAATATCGCGTTTCATACGCACATTTTTTTAAATCATGTTGAACCCTATATGAAAAAAACAACACTTTTTTCCATCGAAGGGCATTCTTATTTTAATTTAAAAAATTTTTATTTTTCATTTTTCCAGACATGAGTATTTGCATTTTATAATTTCTTAAGAATGCCAACGCAATTTTTCTGAAAGCTTACATATTTTTAATTAATCTGTAATTCGTAAATCTATGCTACTGATGCCGCTGCAGTCGCGTCGCCGACGCTGTTAACCTTGACGTCACTGTTTTGGTCGCCGTCGCTGTTGAAGTTGCTGCTGCAGCAGCTGTCAGCGTCTCTGCCTCTGTAAACGTCGCTGTCGCTGCCAACGTTGTTGTCGCTGTTATTGTAGCCGTCAACGCTGCTGTCGCTGTTGTTACCTACGCCACTGTTGCGTCGTTGTTGCTGTTTCTAACGCTGTTCGCTGTTAATGTCGGACTTGCAGTCGTTTAGACTGATATCAGAATTCAGCATCGTTAGAGTGTTGCCGAAACCCACTAAGATCGGATGCAGCCATTAACCGTTTTAACATTTGAGTATCATTTTCTACACAAATTCCTAAGAATTAAAACGGAAATTATAAGTTAACATTATTAACTTTTAACTTAATGTCTGTTTTATTATCCATCCAATAATAAATGTAAGCTAATAAATGTAACAGCTAATAAACTTTTATTTGAGTTATAAAAGAAAAAAGTCAAAATTAATGGTTATTAAACTTGATTTTGTAAGTCACATTTCATAAATATTTGTGATTAAAAAAAAAAGAATAATTATTATAAAGTCCTCACAGACTTTTATTTTGTTCATCAGAAAAGACTTACAAAAGTAGTATAAAATAAAAATCAAAAATATTGATTAATTTTAATTTTAATTTTTTTTAATAAAAGTAACTATTAATTTGTATTTATAAAATAAAAGTCTTAAAATAACCATTCAAAGGGATTTTGTGGATATTCCTCATGACAGTAATGGTCCCTGGTTTTTATATATTGAATTTTAATACAATGTATCATAAACTCAACTAATCTGCAAATTCGCCTTTGCATGATTTTATCGTGAATGGACTCAGTTACACACTTAACTAGTCGGACGGAGCTACAGTCGAGCATTCTCGACTGTCGGAGACCCCGTACTTACTATGTCAAAAGCTAAGACTGCTAAAAATTCATACTTGATTTTCACCCGAAAACAAAAAAGTTTTTCATGCTAAGACTTAATTTTCACCCGATCGGTCCTATGACGGCTATATGATATAGTGGTCCGATTTGAACCAACTTCGGACAGAATATATATAACTAAGTTGAATGCTTTTTATTTTAGTTTGGTTACGACATCTCATTAAACAAAAAAGTTTTTCATACTAAGAGTCGATTTTTGACCGATCGATCCTATGACAGCTATATGTTATAGTCGTCCGATTTGAACCAACTTTGGACAGGATGTATAAGACCATGTTTTATGTGCATTCTATACGTTTGGGTACGATATCTCAAAAAACAAAACAGTTTTTCATACTTAGACTTGATTTTCGACCGATCGGTCCTATGACAGCTATATGTTATAGTGGTCCGATTTGAAACAACTTTGGTAAGGATGTACAAAACTAACTTAAATGCATATTCTATAAGTTTGGTTACGATATCTCATACAACAAAAAAGTTTTTCATACTAGAACTTGATTTTCGACCGATTGTTCCTATGGGCGCTATATGATATAGTGGTCCGATTTAAAAAAGAAACAAACTTAACGTGCCTGCAGTATACGGGAATCTTCATACCAAATTTGGTGTCACTAGCTTTTAAATTGCTCTTATAATTTGAATATGAAATTTTTTTTTCCAATTTGTGGGCGATATAGGGGACGTGGCCGAATTTTGAAACAAACTTGATCTGCCTGCAGTATAGAGGAACCTACATACCAAGTTTGGTGTCTCTAGCTCTTATAGTCTCTGAGATCTGGGTGTTCATACAGACAGACAGACAGACGGACATTGCTATATCGACTCGGCTATTGATGCTGATCAAGAATATATACACTTTATGGGGTCTGCCACGCCTCCTTCTGCCTGTTACGCACATATTCGGTAAAACAAACCCAATAGACCCCTGTACTTTTTTTAAGTACGGGGTCTAAAAAAGTGCCTCTTCGATTGTTAATTACATAATAACATACATACACATACACGTATGCCAACAAAAATAGCAAACATATAACAATCGCAAAAAGTTATATGTATAAATATTTTGCTGGCTTTATCTTATCAGATCTTTGCAAATACCAACATAATCTTTCGTAATATCGTACTTTTTATGAAGTACTTATAATAAACAACCTATTCTATAGTGGTAGATATCACAAAATTTAATCAGTCTAAAAATAAACACTTTTAGCTATGTTCGGCTGAAATGATCAATTATTTATTTAGTCGTATTTTGACAATTAAATATGAATACAATTTTCAGTGCTACGTTATTTACAATTGCGGGCTTATCGTTATCAGCTCCATTCAAAAATGGTAAAAATGCGTCAGATTCTTGCGTATTGTCGGACATATTAATCAAGAGAATCAAGAATCTAAATCGGGAAATAATACCGGAACGGTACCGGAACTCTTAACCAAATCGAATTTGCAAATGTTGAGTACCGGAGGAACTGGAACCGGAACCGAAATCAATTTTTTTTAAGCCAATAACCGAAACGTTTTCTTTTCTGTTTGTACCATATATCTTTTTGGATCCAATAGAATACAAAATTTATGTTACGTTTTTCTCGATCAAAAGCGAACATATAGAATGTACATATGTATTTGCAAATCTGTTGATATATTTTTGCTTTACAAACATTTTTTTATCTTATTTCAATTAGTGTACCGGTTCTAATAACGGAACCGAAACGGAAAAACCGTCATAGATCCTTTAACCGCAATAGTTGTTTCGGGACGTACTGGAAACGAAATCGGAGCCGATATTTGTTTCGGTTTGATTCCGCGACTTGAGTAGCATACTTGTATATAAGTAAATAAGTGATATGTGATATGCATGCTGGTTATCCTATCCTCTAATCCAGATGACATATGATAGAGTCAACTGTGGCTTTAGAGACGCAAATATTTGTATTGGAGGCATCACAGAATCGTCCGGTGGGGCAGGTGCCATTCTCAGTGGAGGGGGTTGGGGCACCATAGCAGAAGGCGAACGTGTTGAACGAGGTGCAGGCAAACTTCTTGTTCTTGTTGCACAGGCCACAGCTGCTGGTGTCGCCACAACTAGAGGGTGTCTCGGTGCGCTGGAAACAAATATTCGGCTGTTCGGTGCAAACTAAACCTTCCGGACAGGTAAAGGTCTGGGCCGTATTTGGTTTGATGCCACCATAGCACATGTGAAACGAGGTCTGGTTGATGCATGCCACATCATTCGAGGACTGACATTCATTGCATTTGCTGCTCACCAGACACAGCTGCCAACTCAGTGCGGCCAGAACTGTAAGCTGTTCGCAATTTGTTAGTTTTATTGGATTTAGAGAAAAGTTCCTGCACACCTACCATACATATCAATTTAGACATCTTCACGCACACTCACTGAAATGCAAAATAACTAAAAAAGCAACTCACAGCCACCTTTTGTATGTTTTCGGCTAGACTATCTACACCTTGACATACTTAGAATTAGTATCTTTTACTTATCTGCATTTTTCCCAAAAGTCGCGAATATCAACAAAAAGAAGTGTCTAAAATTCGGGTTTATCAGCTATTTGATAAACAACACATTAACTAATATAAGTATAGTATGTACTTGATTTGCACAGTGTCCGAAATTTTATTTAATTGAGTGAACTTGATTCAGCATAATAACAAACATTGTTTAGTAATTAACAAATAATATTACTTTATGAATAACAATATTTAATTAAAGATACAAATATGAAGACTCAACTATGGAACAGGGCGAATTTGATTTAACTCAATCAAAAACCATCTTAAATCGATTTTCAACAGAATTATGAATTCTGTAATTTCATTGAAAACCCTTAGTACGATTTTCTTTTATGTATTTTATGTTCTGGATTGTCATCAGAAGTATGCATACTTTTTTATGACTATCCTAAAAACTTGATAAGTAATATGAATAATAAAAAAAGATAATGTATCTAGAAAATATAATTAAAGTGTGAAATTCTACGTGTATGTGATTACAAACACTGATAAAAAAAATGTTTTAAAAAAAAAATTTTGGAAAAAAAAAATTTTTGGGGGAAAAAAAAAAATTTTTTTTTAAAAAAATTTTTTTTTAATTTTAAGTTTTTTTTTTAAAATAATTTTAAAAAAAAAAAAAAAAAAAAAAAAAAAATTTTTTTTTTTTTTTTGTCGTATATATGCATATCTTATAGCTATTTACAGGGTATGAACTCTTAACAGGAGTATAGCAGTATGGGAATACTTTTGTACACGTACGATAAATAGTTACGTTAGATACAAATATGTAATATGTTTGTAAGTATGTGTGTTGCAATCGCACTGAGATTGGAAATTGCACCGTCGAATGAAACCAACGTCAGACAAAAATTTCATGTGGTCTTGTAGGAAAATGAAAATGCATTTTTTTTTTTTTGGCTACGGGAAACAGCTCGTTGCTCCCATTACCAATCAACCAGGGGGAGAGGGGGGAAGAGTGAGAGCCATACCGCACACTAATCATGGCGAGCTGTGTGTAATCTCAGATCCAAATAAATCTGCCCAAATGCAGAGTGGTGCATTGGGAATGAAAATGGCAATGGGAATTGGAATGGGAATTCGAACAGAACTGCAGCCATTTAAACAATAAGAGCGAACGGACAAAAATGAATTCATTTTGCTGTTGTGAATTGTAACTGAATCAATTGTGTGCAATGACAATTCAATGATGAATATTTGTCACAGGTGCAAAACATTCCCAAAAGACATAAAAGCACCACAAATATTCGTAGTAATTTAAGTTTCTTCTTACAAAAGTAAAACCAAACAACTACTAATTGGTACTATTCGGCATGAGAAATACGAAATGTCATAATATTTTACCTGTATTCAATTTTCAAATAAATAGGCACAAATTGAAGGGATTGTCATTTATCAATACATTTAATGTCTAATTACAGTTGGAGCTACAAATTTAAATTGCAGATAAAACTCTTGCTTTATTCCAATTTAAATATAATAAATTTAAAATTACATAATACAGATCAATTTTAATTGAAAGTACTTATGTTATTTATATTTCTACAAGTTAAATAATTATTAATAAAATCAATTTTATACGTTAAGTCACTTTATTTAAATTACAACTTTAAAATATATTATTATTTTTGTTTGTTGAATACAAAATGTAATCCTGAGTTACAATATAAGCTTTTTAGCCAGAGCAGCAATGATTTCAAGAATATTTAGGCCCCGTACCTAAAAAAAGTACAGGGGTCTATTGGGTTTGTTGTACCGAATATGTGCTTAACAGGCAGAAGAAGGCGTGGCAGACCCTATAAAGTATATATATTCTTAATCAGCATCAGTAGCCGAGTTGATATAGCAAGTTCGTTTTTCCGTCTGACACTATAAGAGCTAGAGACACCAAACTTGGTATGTAGGTTCCTTTATATTGCAGGCAGATCAAGTTTGTTATAAAAAATTTGGTCACGCCACCTATATCGCCCACAAAACGGAAAAAAAATTTCATATCCAAATTATAAGAGCAATTTTAAAGCAATCATAGTGACACCAAAATTGGTATGTAGACTTCTCTATATTGCAGCCAAATTAAGTTTATTTCTTTTTTGAATCGAACCACTATATCATATAGCGCCCATAGGTACAATCGGTTGAAAATCAAGCTTAAGTATGAAAAACATTTTTGTTTTATGAGATATATAAAGCAAACATTCGAGTATGCTTGACTGAAACTCGACTAGTATTATATGTATTTTAAATTACTACATTGCGTTTAATCATCTTAGTTATGACTATGACTAAAATCGTGCATAATATTTTTACTACCACAACTTTCTGTTATTATTATATTTAGAAGTCTAGTGGTATACTGGTACATTAAATGTATTTGATTTAAACGATTATTTATAGCAAATATGGAATGTGTCGGAGTCGTATTACTTGCAGTTTATCTTCCCTAAGAATTTATGCACTTGACTACACATTCATGTCGAATCAAATTTGTAGAGTGAAAAAAAGCAGAGCTTACATTCAACCATTCCCACTGAAATGGTCTGTGTCTTTATTGTTTGTCCCAAAATAGATGGCCTATAAGCAAAATGACGCAAATAAATCAATGCATTGCTCGTCCTGCTCGTAAATATGAAATATCATACAAAATTTTCTTCTACTTTTGGGCTACAAAAGTCCCTTACAAAGGCGAGCCGATGTCGAACAGCAATTTGCCATTTTGTGCCAACCGTCATTAAGTACTTTGGGTCCAAGTCATTGCACAAATCCTCTTTGCAGTGTGATTTATTGTTACATGCCTTGGTAGAAAAGTGCATACCCAATTGGCCCATCATTATGTGGAATGTGCAATTTGTCAAACTTGCTACTTGGGAGTCAAGTGTTAAATGAGCTATAAGCTAAAGACAGTTTAGAAAGTAATTAGATGAATTTTCTGCAGTTAAGTTAGGTCTATCACTTGAAATAAGTAAAACTCAGACAAACGACAGGGCAAACGGTAGCTCATGAAAATAAATTCTGTCAAGTTTGTAGACAAGATCTAAGCTGAGAGTAATAAAAATTTTCTTGTGTATAACATACACACTTGCATAATTTAAGCCAGCGAAACGAATTTTTATTTGCGAAATGTTCATTGGCGGCTATCACTTTTATGACTTTCGCTATGTTATGCGTAATGCATACCAATGCATGGGGAATCCCCTCCATCCAAAAAACCAGACTGACAATTGGATAAGCTTTCTTAAAGAACGCCAAAAGAAAACCAAAGACCTGCGCAATTTCATTGTTAGGCCTTTGTAGAAAATAAACAATGCGTATTGTCAGTCAGCTAGCTGGTAAGTCGTAAAATCAACTTGTACTTGGGACCAAGGAATGTGCAATCAAAATACAACCCAAAGGCGAAAGAAGCTTGCCAGATTTCACTATGCAAATCAATGTTAGAAGTTGGGGATGACTCTGGTAAGATTATGTTTAGGATTTATCCTTACAAATCAACAAGTATATTTTTTTATATGTTAAACAATTTCCAACATTCAGCTTTCACCTAACAATTTCCTAACAATCGAAAAAGTGCGTCTTGAATAATTAGTCATCTTTAAAATTGAGTTTAAAGCTAATGGGTTAAAAAATATAAATGTCATTTGCAGTTGTTTTTCACTCATTTCTTTCGTTGCAACTTTAAATTAACCAAAACAATTAATTTCATTAGTATTTGAGCTTTAACAATAATTTTAACTTAAGCGTGAAAGCTGAGAGAAGGTAACCAACACTTAGGTTGTTTTTTTCTGAAACAAGATTGATTTGTGTATGGCATTATGTAAAAATTTAAAATAGAATTTAAATAAAAAATTTTGCGATTTATTAACAAACAACAGATTCAAGCCTCTAGAACTTTTAAGAGGAATAGAAGTTAAATTTAATCTTAATTTATGAAGTAGTAGCAGAGTAACTTTAATACAACATTTAAAAAAATATCAATAGTCCCTAAAATTAAAAAAAATATTGAACTATGAGCCTTGACAATGTTTCCATTTAGCAACTTTCTTTGATATTCATCACTGCCACAAAAATAAAACTAACAAAAACCAACCGAAAATTTGTATTTCTGTTAAACCCCTGATAATATAATACAATGATTAGGTTTAATCCACCAACCACTACATTCCTTAGAAGCCTCTCAAATTAATTCGAGTGGCAAAGTCAAAGAAAAAAGGGAAATTTATATTAAGATTTGAGTGTCAGCGGCAAAAAGAAAGAACAAGGCTCACCTTGTACTCGATTTGTGTGCTATTCTATTTACAAGTTTAACTGAAAGTCTGATGTATGTATGTAACATATATAAGTTTGCACGTTAGACAGAAAACTTTTCTAACACTTTAATAGAATAAAGGAGGAGAAATAAATTACTTACAAAAAAAAACTTATAGTTTAAGGTTAACTTAGAACCTTAATATCGGATGAGATTAATATATCTTTCTGACCCGATAGAAGCAGTTTTCGGCAATCTGGCCGTACTCATAGCAGGGTTGGTTGAAGATTTCATAGAATAATAATATATATTTGAAGGAAACGAATAGTATAAAAAAGTGGAAGAAATCCCCATTATTAGATATAAGCTTTTTTAGCCCTTTGATACAAACAGCTAAATTGACTTTTCATTTCATTTTGAGAAGTCCACTAAAATTTTCAAATTTTATTATCTTTTCAACTAATTGTCGGACTTGGGTGATCGATGTATAAATTTGATAAGAATTAAATAAAAATATGTTCCAACGGCCCAATTAGGTGCAATCATTTCAAATTTGTCCCTTCTACTTTCGCACCCTTATCTCAGTAGGTAGTTAGCAAAAGTTTAAGTACGCAGTTTTGTAAGTTAGAACTAAGGCTCTCGATCGGTTTATAACTCGATCTGATCGGACAGTAGTAGCAATTTTCCCATACTGCTAGTCGCCTTTTGCACCCTTCGTGCTGCTTTCGTCACTAGCGCGGACTGCTGATTGGAAATAAGAGTGTGATAACTCTGACTTGATATGTGGAGCCTGTTGCCTTTTCAGCAAGATAGTTTTTATGAAAAAATTACGTGCAACTTTTTATTGAAATTTTGAAAAGTGATTTTATGTGATTTTAAGTGTAAAATGAACAATCTTCAGATATATTTAAATTTCAGCAAATTTGTAAGCGCTCTATAGTTTTTGGTCAGTTTAGAACTTACTTGTCACATTAAATCAATCATGTATTTTATATTTAAATTATATAGTTAAGTACATCTTTAACAACTGTTAACTATAAATGTTTTAGCATTCTGTTTGAAAACCCTTAAATGGATTTCAAGTTGAATAACCTCAATGAACTTGCTAAGTCCTGCACGCCCCATGTTGGGTATTCGTTAGCCAAAAATCACCTGTGCGTGTAAGAGGTAGATATGTCAAAAGTTTAGACAAGTCATGTCAAATCTGGCAAACAAAGCGCAAGACAAAATTAAACAAATATGACGCATATAGTTGCACCAAGAATCATGTGAGCCGAAAACACAAAAGTTGAACGAAACAATTCGCAGAGGTTAAATGCTCAAAATCAGAGTTCTTAATCGACTTAATGCGCTTGACTAGATTAGCTTTCATATTAGTTGCTGAATAAGCAATATTTAAAATTGCACTTTACTTTAGCATCCAACAAAATGCCATACATTTAAGCTGCAATATGTAGAAAAGTCCTTGAGTTGGAATTATTAAAGGAAAACAGTTTAGGAAAGGGGAGTGTGGAAGCTTAGGGACAGCTGTTGCCATCATGGCCATTGCTAATCGAGGCTGTCGTTTCTCGACATCGTTCTGGACATTCTCGTTGTTATTTTCTATTGTTGTCGAGGATTATACATACAACTAATTGTAAGCAGAGCTGGATTCTAAGCTGAACGCGTTTTCAGCTTGTGGCCTGGACAGATGTCAAGTACGAAACTTTTAAATTCCAGCAATCGGCTAAGCATGAAATTTAATTCAATGTCACCATAATAATAACAACGTTTTATAACGTATTAATGCATAGAAATATTGTGGTCAGTGGAACAAATAATTAAAAAAAAAGAAAAAATGAAATAAATGTTACGTGTATCTAATACATGCTACTACTAAAAATAGTGTATATTTAATTATAAATAACAGGGATTAAAACCATAATCGCAAGCCGGTTCAAACCGATTGAAATTGGTAAGACTAATAAGACCGAAACTATTCAAACCGATATAACCGATAAGTAACCGATTTATGTATAACAGTTGAGTTCAATTATGTTGTTAATGTGTTATCTTCGTTTTCAAACTTATTTTGATTTAAAATTTGAATATTAAACAGATCGCTTGAAAATCAAAAAAGTTTTTTTCTTATAATAAACTTTCTTTTAACATTTATTCAACTTATTTTTCAAACTTATATTTCAGAAGCGAAAGCTATCAAAAAAAACCGGTAACCTTTACAAAACCGATTTATACAAATTTTTTGTAACCGATAACCGAAAACCAAAATACAAACATAACTGAAACCGAATTCGATACAGTTTCATACCCTTAAAAATAAAAATATTAAAAAAAAACTGAAATTTTCCAAATTTTGGAACTGAAAAAAAAAAAAAAAAAAAAAAAAAAAAAAACAAAAAATAACAAGTATGGCTGCTTTTCGTCTGAGTCGAACGAAAAAAAAAACTCTTATTTTCTTTTACATCGAGGTATTCTTATAGATAAGCCATTTGGCAAATAGACACAAACGATTCTAAGCACTAAAAGATAGCATACATCATTAAGTGCTGAAATTCTATTTATGAATTCCATAATTTGAAATTCTCTACAATTAATACAAACACATTCTCAACAATTTTCCTTTCTAGCAACGCATATACTCGTAAATATAGTCTCAGTAATTGTAAAAACTAAGTTTAAATACAATCTATTTTTTGATAAATTCTCAATAAATAATAAATAAAAAAATAACAAATAATTTTTCTTTTAAAGAAATTGCCAACATGTTGTAACTTTCGGTTGCATTTTTTTTTTTTTTGAGGCTGCTGCATTAATTAAAATTGAAAGTTGAGATTAAAGAGTTTCAACTTTAAGTTTGAGTTAAGTCGAAAACTGATTTTACGCATCACAACTTTTAATGGCAATTACGGAGGGTGATTTCAACGCCGCCATCATATCGTCTCGTCGCGGCATCAAAATGTGCGCATAATGTGTCTGTTTAATGGATTCCATTGCATACATTTAAGCACAAGCTGCAACCGCAGCAGCAACACCAGCAAAAATTTATGCAACACCCTCTGAAAAATGGCTTCTCATGCAAATTGCTGGCACTTTTTGGGGTTTTGTGCTTTTGTGCCACGCTGCGGCAAACTCTGCGGTGTGTTGGCCAGTTTTTGATTGGGAGCTTTCCCCCTTTCAAACTCCTTCAACTCTCTCAAATGTGTTATTTTTAGTTGCAGAAATTCGTGTGTAGTTTCATCTTTTTTTTCGAAAATGAACTCAAATTCTTATTATTTGTAATTTTTAGGCAATTAACCAATGTGCTAAATTAGCTTTAAGCCAACACGTTTTGCCAATTTACGCTTGAAAATCAATTAAGCTTTTTCCACAAATCTCTTTGAGCGGCACTTGACAAAAAATCTGTCAGTCAGTAATTGAAAGTAAAATGAAAATTTATTACTCGCTTACTTGAACTTCATAGGAAACGCTTTCTGACAATTGGCTCAAAGTGGGTAACAATTAAGGCATAATTAAAATTAATTAAGTCAAAGCTAAAAGCATGTGCTGACGCTGGTTTCACATCCGTTAAGCCTTTTGCAAATAAATGTCAAAGTGTTAAAATTTTCATAAATAACTGTAACTGACTCACTGCCAACTTTTCAAGTAGTCTGGGGAACATAAACCAAGAATCTTTTAATGCAGACGTCAAAGAGGTGACAAATTTACTGTGAGCTTTGATAAATGAGCTAGTTTAATAATGTTTTTGACTTCCTTAATATAAATTTAGTTCCCAAACTATAACATTTTTATTTTATACAATAATTTTACCCAAAGGGTATAATGTGTTTGGCAAAAAAATCCTAGAAGTGTGTGATTCGCTCGCCGATGTGGGAAGTATTCAGTTCCTTTAAGGATAAAAAATTCAATATTCATGGTTAAGAAATATCTTTTTTTAAACTAACTACCATTTCAAAAAAGGACTAGTTTGAGAGGCTACATTTGTTGTATATTCCAAAAGTGAAAAATTGTGTTGTGCGACTTCAAAAATATGTCCGAATTATTAAATCTCTGACATACGAATTCCGACCATTTATTTGATTCCTTTTAAGAGCAATTGTCATCAAATTTTTATATTAATTACCTTTGTCTTACAGATTAATGAAAAATACTAATAAATGTCAAAGTGTTAAATTATAAATAACTGAACTGACTCACTGCCAACTTCAAGTAGTCGGGACACAAACCAAGATCTTAGTGCAGACGTCAAAGAGGTGACAAATTTGTGAGCTTTGATAAATGAGCAGTTTAAAATGTTTTTGACTTAATATAATTTAGTTCCCAAATATATTTTTATTTTATACAATATTTAAGGGTATATGTGTGGCATGTATGTAAGGCAGAGGAGCGTGCAGAAGTTTTATGGACAAGAGACTTCTCTCCTAGAGACTGGTCGGATACCATCGAGGATCAAGTTGGTTTTTATTTTTGGAACGGATCACTATATCATATAGCTGCCATAAGAACGATACATCGTAAATGAAGTTTTAGTAAAGAAAAGTTTTTTGTTTCTTGAGATATCACAACCAATCTGATAGAATATGCATCTGGGCTGTTGTTATACATCCTGACCAAATTTGGTTAAAATCGGTTAGCTATATCATATAGCTCCCATAGGAACGATACATCGTAAATGAAGTTTTAGTAAAGAAAAGTTTTTTGTTTCTTGAGATATCACAACCAATCTGATAGAATATGCATCTGTGCTGTTATTATACATCCTGACCAAATTTGGTTAAAAACGGCCCACTATATCATATAGCTGTCATAGGACCGATCGGATGAAAATCAAGTCTTAGTATGAAAAAGTTTTTTGTTTTATAAGATATCTTAATCACACTGATAGAATATACTTTTAGCTTGGCTTTGTACATTCTGACCAAATTTTGTTTAATTTGGTTGCATATATCATATAGCTGCCATAGGAACAACTGGTCGAATTTTCAACCTCAGTGTAGAGGACCTGGGCTCAGGGTATCCTACTGTCGAGCGTGCTCGACTGTAACCGCCTACTTGTTTTTTAAATAATGTCAGTTAGGTAAATAAATAAAAATGAAATATTGCCCAAAATATTTTTTAATGCGACTTTAACTTTTGGTGAATATCCCAATCAACCAAGTTTAATTTAAAAACCTCGAAATAGCCAAAGCATTCAGAAATAAAAAAAGGAAATCTGCAATCTTTGAAGTTTGGTAAGCTTTGTAGCCTTCCAATAACAATTTAATTAATTTTTTTATGATACGTTTTTTTTTTTTTAAATATGAGTGGGATACACACTTAAAGCATTTTCAGTGCAATTTCAAGAATTAACAGAACTACCTGTTCTGTTACAGATTTTTTAGCATAGCAGGGCTCGAACCCAGTTATTCTTCAAACTGTAGTTCAAACTGGGATAAGTTAACGATTCTAACAGCTGAGCCACAAGACCACACAACACTTTAATTTAGAAATAATTAATTAAAATCAATCTCAAAATTTATGTGTACAATATACACTGTAGATCTGCACAAATACAGGAAACTGTCAAATCTGGGGCATTGCTTTCCAGCTCTGGTCTCTTAAAAACCAGCTACAACCTTTTGAGAACATTTTAAGCAAGGAATAAGTGTCCACCATCTAAGAGAATATGTAGATTGCAGTTCTAAATTAAAATTAATTCTTTCACGAAGAAAATATAATATTTCTAATATATTAGCTACTGAATTAGATTAGCTGACTTACAATTTCTGGAGAAAACCCAAAAAAAACCTAAGTCGATGTGAAAAAAAAACCCAAAAACAAGTAAGAAATACCCAAAAAAGATAGTGATTATTTGATTTGCAATAGCACTTTAAATTTACAGCTGTCTTTGATGACTATAAACCGCCGTAAGATAACTTATCGCCCAGGAAAACCAATCGATTAAAGAACTAATTAGCTTCGATAAGAATTGCTGGATTTGGTGGGTATAAAAAGCGATTGAATCGTATAACATTCAGACAATTACAGAATTAATTCAATTCGAAATGAATCGCATTTTTTTGGCCTTGTTTGCTGTGGCAGCAGTTGGATTTGGTAACGCGTTGTCGACACCTTTGGTTGGTAGAATTGTTGGTGGGGAGAATGCAGATATCCGGCAATATCCACATCAGATATCGATGCGATACAATGGCAGACATCGCTGTGGAGGCAGCATCTTTGCCAGCAACATCATCATTAGTGCGGCCCACTGTGTTGTTGACTTGGCCAATGCCTCCAATCTGACCATTGTCGCTGGCTCGACGAGAATTAGCCAAAAGCAACAGGAATTACAGGTGCGGGAATTCATTGTGCACAGCCAGTATAGATCCGTGAACAATGACTACGATGTGACCATTCTGGTGCTAAATGGAGACTTCATATTCAGCGAATATGTTCAACCCATTCAGTTGGCCACGGAGCGTCCAGTTGCCGGCTCTGTAGTCACTGTCACCGGTTGGGGAGCTCTCAATAGTGGCGGCAGTTCACCCGATGTCCTACAGCAAGTCCATGTCAATGTCGTGGACAATTCCAAATGCAAAAGCGCCTACTTCGTCATGCTGACCAGCCGCATGCTCTGCGCATCCGTCGAAGGAGGCGGCAAGGATGCCTGTCAAGGCGACTCGGGTGGTCCACTTGTCCACAACAATCAGCTGCTCGGCATTGTCTCCTGGGGCTGGGGCTGTGCAAAGAAGTCTTCACCAGGCATCTATGCCTCTGTTCCAGATCTACGCAATTGGATTCTAGAAGTGCGTGATTCGCTCGCCAATGTGGGCAGTATTCAGTTCCTTTAAGGAGAAAAAATGCAATATTCATGGTTAAGAAATATCTTTTGCTTTAAACAAATTATAGTCGAGACCCCGACTATAGAATATCTGTTACTTACTTTTAAGATCTTAGATTGCCCTAAAAATTAAATTTAAAGATACAAATTTATAATTACCAAAAAATAAATTAATATTCATAGCTAAGAAATATCTTTTACTTTAAACTAATAACTATTTCAAAAAAGAACTAGTCGGAAGGGCTATAGTCGAGAACCCGACTGTACTATTTCTGTCATTCTGCCGATATTGCTGTGATTAAGAATAATGATAAACAGGATTACGTAAACCAATTTTAAAATTAAATTTTAAAAAACATTATATCGTAAAAACTGTGGCTGTATTGGTTTTTCGTCACTTGCGGAGTGGATGGGCAAGAAATAAAAACAAACTCTACTGCCCCAATGCATTTGGAGCCTGTGTGCCAAATGTGGCTGCTCTAGCTCTTATAAGCTTTGAGATCTTAGCGTCTAGACGGATAGGCGGACAGACAGACATACCTGTATAAACTCGGCTGTTGATGCTGATCAAGAGTATAGTTATTTCTAGGGTCTAGTTACTTCTTGGGTCTTCTTCTCCCAGTTACATACATTTAACAAACACAATATACCCCTAACTTATTTTTTAAGTACCGGGTATACTTCAAATCGCTCTAAGCTGACTAGGATAAACCCCGTGCCAAGTTCTTAGATAGCCTAACATTTTTTTTGAGCTAAAAAGCGGTAGATGGCACCAGTGTCGCTTTCTCTACTCTTTGATAGTACGAGAGCTCATTTTTTTGAGTGTAGCTTTTATGATCTTTCTATATCTTCATATTAATGATTTTCAGTGTGAAGCATATAGTTTATGTTTACCAAACTCTCGATTATGTTCAAACTTTATATTAAACGAAGTAAATGTTTTAAAATTAAAAATTAAAACATTTACTTTTTTTTATAAAGACATCATACAATTTGAAATGTTTTAAATTAAATAAAATAAAATTTTATAATACGGAATAAAATAATTTTAATATAATTTTTCTTGTTGTATACAGAAATCCAAAAGTGAAAAGTAGTGTTGTGCGACTCCAAATTTATAAACGAATAATCAAATCTCTGACATAGGAATACCAACCATTTATTTGATTGTTTTTAAGATCGCTTGCCATCAAGTTTTTATTATAATTACCTTTGTTTTACAGATTAATGAAAAATACTATATGAATATTAGCAGAGTAATTTCCTATATATTCTGGATATACAAATTTGTAAAAGCAAGCTCACTATTGAATTTCAGAGTTTTTAAAAATTATTATTATTACAAAACATTTTATGACACGCAAGATTGAATATTTTTAGTTCATACAGTTTACTAAAAATAAGCAATGTTTCGAAATCAGTATGACAATGATTTGGCTCTCTGGAGTCCTCAGGGCCGCCTGTTTCAAGTGGAGTACGCAATGGAGGCCGTTAGCCTGGGAACTGCCGCTGTTGGGCTCAAAAATGAAGAATTGGCCGTTCTGGTGGCGCTTTCGAAGTCCTCATCAGAGCTGAGCGTATCGCTGCCCAAGATTTTCCCAATAGATGTACATATGGGCATATCCATTGCAGGGATTATGTCAGATGCTCAACTTATTAGCAAATATCTACGCACCGAGTGCCTAACTTTTAGGCACACCTATAATTCGGCTTATCCTGTGAGCAGATTGGTGACCAACTTGGGTAACAAGATGCAGGTAAACACCCAGGGCCATAAATTTAGACCCTTTGGAGTGGGTTTACTTCTAGCTGGATATGATGAGATGGGCTGCCACATTTACCAGATAATGCCATCGGCCAATGCCTTCAACTGCAAAGCAATGGCCATAGGAGCTCGTTCTCAAGGTGCTCGTACCTATTTGGGACGCTATCAAGTACTATTTCCGACTAGCTCCAAGGACGAAATCATTTGCCATGGAATTCATGCCATTAACTCAGCACATCCCATTGATGAAAAGCTTAATATAACCATAGGAATTGTTGGTAAAAATCAACCATTCAAAATGCTTTCAGCTGAGGAATGCTTGTCGTATCAGGAAATGTGTAACATTGGCGATGTTCCCCAAGATCGCAATCCAAATGAATCCGAGATCGATGAGGCATCTAATAATGAAAATTCGAACAATTAGTCAGAAATATTTTTAAATCTCATCTAAAATGTAAAACCAAATTGAATCTTAAGGTTAAGTGAAATAAACAAATAAATAGTCCAATATTTTATTTCATTTTTCAAATAACATTTGCAACGTAAATTGAACAATTAAGTACATTGCAAAAGGATAATCGGCAGGCTTATTAAAACTAGTGGGCAGTTACAGTCGAGCACGCTCGACAGTTGAATACCCTGTGCACAGGTACTCTGTACTGAAAGTTGTTTTTTTTATCTATTGTTCCTATTGCAGTTATATGATATTTTTGACCAATTCTAACCTTACTCTATCAGTTTGGTTCTGATATATCAACAAACTAAAAACTTTTTCCTACTAAAACTTCATTATCGATCGATTGTTCCTATTGCAGCTATATGATAAAGTTACCAGATTCTAACCATATTTAATCAGGATGTATAATACCAGCTCAGATGCTATTTTATCGTTTGCTTGATATCTCAACAAAAACTTTTCCTCTAAAACTTTTATTCAATGTACCGTTCTTGGCAGCTTGATGAGTGGACCGATAATTTCAACTGATCTGCCTTGGTTTCTAGCACTATATGAGTCCCCTGGTTTCGAATCGACCCCCCTCGGGAGGGTATAAAAATATACAGTGCACACACTGTTGTTAGATAAGATTTGATTAAGAACAAATATTGAACATAATTTATTTATATTTATAAAAAAGTTTTTTTTAAAACTATATTATAAAACATACATTGAATTACTCATTTTTAGTTTTTCCTCACAGTGCAAATTCATACATGAGTTAGGTTTCCACCGCTTAAAAGTAACGTTTGTTAGCTATAATATGCCAATTAAAATGGCTGTCTGAGTTGCTTAAACACATGAACAGAACCTGCACCATAAAACTTTCGAAAGCCTTAAAGCATTTTGGATTTGTAAAAGATGGGTAATGTGTTTAAGGCGCAAGGATGTGGTTAAGGGGCAGGATAAGCAGTATTTATGCGAAGTTGATAGTTGGTCCATGTTATTCTCTCAACGTCCCTATTTCCCTTGAAGCTCTTAGTTAAACGACATCAAAAAATTAGCTACAATATAAAGAAGAACAGCAAGGGTTCCTTCAACTATTTAGCAACATATTTTATGTATTTTTTTTGTCGTTCAATTTTAAAAGAAAGTAAAGTTTTCTGTGTGAATTTGATTTTTATCAAGGTAATTAGATGTAAGCGATTTTAAACAATTTGTGAAATATGTAAGTAGTTATTCTCAGGCTATAGCCTTTTCTATCTCTTCGAAAAACAGGTTGAGAACGAATATCTGTAAGTAGTTAAAGAAGTCTAAGAAGACTAAATGATTTGATCTAATTGAAAACAAATATTACAGAGCCCCAAAAATGGTATAATTTCATACTTGGATTATGAAAATCCGGGATTACCGTACTTCTGACACTGCAATGGAAAAATTTTAACCCGAAATCCGACGTACAATTTTTCCATTATTATTTATCATCATATGAATTGACCGAAGATACAGAAAGAAACACCATTTAAGCTGCTGCTTGTGTTTTGAAGACAAGTAACCGACTGTTTAAATTTTTAAAAAATTTCAAACTATTAATAGATTGGAACCTTTTAGCTTCAATAACAATTTATGAATTAATGCTTATATCCTTTTCTTGCACTTACGGCTATAGCACTCTTGTGACCATTGCAGATTCGATAACACGTAAATCCCAAAAGTGAATAACAAAACCTCATTCAGACAAATGCGACCGATTCACAAAGCCACCCAAACACCAACAATCAAAAACCACAACATGTTCTGCCTTCGAATTGCGTGTCAAACTTTTGCCCAACGCTGTCAGGTTTTTGATTCCACAGAGCTTTGGCGCCACTGCAGCTACTGACCTTTCTCCCCATTTTTTAAGCCATTTCTGCCCAGTTTTTGTTTCAACTTTTTGCCCCAACCAAACAGAGCAAAAGCAGCAATCACTGGCATAGACACGGCGAGTGTGGCGTTCTACCAAAATTCTATATATATTTGCAGACATTTTTTTAGTTTGTCTAAAAATGAACTGAGTTTTGTTTAAATGTTTTGGTGTAAATTTCAACTTGAAACATCAAAATAAAGAATTCTTTAAAGCCTTTGGGAAAATATCTACAATCAGCAATGATTTAAAAGATTTCGGTATACACTAAATTAAGGCTTGAACATAATTTTGTGATGATTTACCAGCAATGACTGAGTCCGTGATATATTTTTAAAGTCCCTTAATAGCACACAATCTCTCAGCCAAGTTTTGGGAATACGTTCTCTTTATGAACTTATGAATGTTCTCATACATTTTATATGCCACGCTAACCAGCCGCAATATCGACAGATTTAGTACCTCGCATTTTTGAAAATATCATTATTTTAGAATTAAGAACTTACGAGCTATTGTAATAATCTCTGTCTAAAGTAAGTCTACAATTTCTATAATAAATAAGTTCTTATACAGGCGTGCAACTGAATTCAAAACCAACCGATAACCTCCCAAAAATGTATGAAGATCTAGCTGATTTTTAGTTGGCTTCGCATTCTGTAGCACTCCTGATTGTCCAAAAATATCCATAATTTTTGAATATAGTAGATAATTATTGGAAATAATATTGTTATATTGTAACCGCATTCTGTAGTTCCTTTTAAATAATATATAACGAAATCATTAAAGAAATGGGTATATATTAGTCGAGTATTTCTACATTTTTTCTTTTTGTGATCATTTATTTATGCGCAGTCGGTCCGCTTGGTATGCAGTTTCATTTAGTTCGAAATTATGCTGCAGTATATAAATATTGAATGAGCAAGGTGGAAAATGTGAGACTATAAGTTGCCAAAATAAAAATTTCTAGTTTAAATTCATGAAGACTTAATTTATGCAGTTATAAACTATGGTCAAATGCACTTGAACCAAGTTTTTGTGAAGTGGTTGAAGCTTAAAGAGGTTCTTTGCATCTAGGCATTTTAGTAAATTTTCCAAAAAAGTAATAATGAAAAATAAAAAGATTTCAGAATATACACAATAAAAATTTAATACATTTTGTACAAACACAAATAATTGTGGTATACTATACATAAGACATAAATATTATATTATATTATACAGCTGACTTTATAATGTTTAATAGTTTAGTCTTTAATAAGCTTTGAAATAAAATTTCGTAGTCAAGTACCAAATGGTGATTTGTAGGAATACGACAATACTACGTTAGCTAAAAGATGAGTTACTTTCTTTGTAGAAAGATATTGATTTGAAGAACTGTTTGAGAGCCATTCTCAAATTCAGTCAGAAGTTTGTGAGATACTTGTTTTAATTGAGCTAAAAAATATAAGAAATCATCAAAAGCAATAAAATTTTCAAAAGTTGACTCACAAGGCAATTGAAATGTGAGCCAAAATGTTGCACACGATTTTTAATAGGGGTAAAGGGCGTCAAAGAGTGCGACATTTCAGTTGACCCCAACTTTTCATTTGATCCGCACGTGTTCGCTCAGTTCCTAGAAGATTATTGCCGGGACTTGCTCAGAGTTGCCCTTGTCTTTCTCTTTCTCACATGTGCAACATTTTGTCACGATTTTGCAAATTGTTATTTTCCTCACGAAATTCAATAAAACAAAATGGAAAAAAAACTGAAAAACAGAAAGTGAAATATTGGTTGCATTTTTATAGCTTCTGCCTAAAATTCGGTCAGACTGCACTTTATGAGTGCCAAGTTATCGTCAAGTTTTCTTTGCTTGTCTTACAGCTTAAAGGGTTTCCTTAAGGTTTTTTTATTAAGCACTCTTTGGATTTCTATATTTAACTTTTTGCAGAAAACGCAATTGGTCAACTCTTCGCTTTAGTTACTATCTGGTTTTATTTTGCCGGACATTTGCACGTGCAAGTACACGTATGTAAATATTTGCAATTAAGATAATTGATTTCCAAGTTGACTATTAGACAAGTTTATAGAGGGCAGAAAATTCTAAAAGTTTTTCTTGGCAAAAACTTTTCCCAAGCTCGTTTATTTGCTGCATTTGTTGCATACATGTTTTCGGCAATTTTAAAAGTTCAGTTCCACTCTACAAAAATTGAAATTATCAAACATAGGCTTAGGAAGCCCAAAAGACAATGGTAAAATACATTTGTAATTTTCTTACTACTTTCTGTAATATTCAAATAATAAATAAATAACAAGTCAAGGCACAAACAAAATCATACAGGAAAAGAAAATGTGCGTTAAACACATAAATAGGACATAACTTTATTTTTCGCTTAAGTTGAGAAATATTTAAATCATGTCTTGATGTGCCACCTGTAAAGCTATATTGCCTTATTTAATGGAAGCAATACAGAACTAGCTGAAGGTGAACTCTAAACTCCGTTCTCGGCACACATGGCGTATGCATGTTTTACGTAACATTTTTACATTTCGCAGCACCACAATTTACAAAACATCAAAGATTTCTGATTAAAAAAAATAATAAAATACCCAATGCTTGAATAATGAATAATGAATACTTGAATACAATCACTTAAAAGTATGCAGAAGTTTTATTAGGGAGTAATTTCTATTAACTACTTAAATATATATTGAAACAATTAACGGGTATTCTATGGTCGGGATCTCGACTATAGGCATTTCGACTAGTTTTTATTAGTACTTCTATGTACATTCAAAACAAATTAACATATTTGGATTATAAGTAATTAAAAGCCCAAAAGTTGAGTTTTCTTTCATTTAATGCATTTTCTAACATCCAAATAAAAGAAAATTAAAAAAAAACTGTGACATATAATAATTAACATATTTATCAACCCTTAAAATGAATATAATGTTTTAGTTAGTTCCTATTAGGACTTACTCAGTGTATAACAAACTTCGTCAATTACTTATAATGCGAAACTAAATTTACTCAAGTTTCACAATTTAATATAAAGTCTCTAAAATATATGATCCAAACAAGAAATCGAACAAGATTCGCGATAACTTGAAATTTATATTTGCCAAAATAAACGTAATGAATTAAACATAATAAAATATTTTTGCGATTGCGAGAATTTGATAAACTATAGTTAGTTACGTTTAAAAGATTGATATGTGCCCTGCGCCCCTTAAAAAGGGTATAATTTAATATTAGCATTATAATCCAATATTAGTTTCTTATTTTTTTAAAAGAGTATCCTCTCATTGTTTTGCAAAACTTTTTAATTTATTTGGGTAAAATACGAGTACTTGATATTACATAAACAATGCACATTTTTCTCTTTAATACGTATTTGATTGCTCATAGGAATCTCGATTTACTGGTTCTTGGTTGATATTTATCTTTGTTTTATTGACTTGTTTTTCAATCTGTTAAATTTTGTGAAGAATCCCCCGTACCCGAATCCGTTGCTTCCATCAACCCGCGGCCCTTAGGTGTCGCGTCAGTTATGCATCGTTGCCTCGATGTGTTGCAGCTTGGAAGAATAATAAAAACTAACAACAAAGAAACGAAAATACCAAATTCATGTAGTTCTTAAACGGGCTTTTGATATAGACATTAAAGCCGCACAGTATCTGTCGTTGGTTTTTCATGTATAATATATTGCTGTAGATTTTATTTAGATTACATTTTCTAAATTATATTGTCAATAAAAAAAAAAAAAAATTTTGGCGGGTTTTTTATTTTATTTTTTTTGGGGGGGGGGAAAAAAAATTTGCGAGGTGCAAGACAAAAAGCATGCTAAGGGTTTAGCACAACTTTATTTTCTATGTACATATGTGTTATATGCTAGTATGTAATTGATTCGATTAAAAATTTATCGAAATAGAAAAAAGGTGAAAGATATCCCATGCACAGCACTACGTAAGTACAACACCTCATAACGTATATATATTCTTAGCAAGGCTGCAAATCACATACATTTTGTTAAAGGTTCGGTTCGGCGGTGCGAGCCATAGAGCAAGACTTAGATAAGCGAGCGGGCTTATGTCCTCCTTGAAGGTTTGAGTTCGAACTAGAGATGGGCACGGGGCTTTTCGGGCTTCGTGTCCCGCGGGCCTATTTAAAACAAATAGGCGGTTACAGTCGAGCAAGCTCGACAGTAGGATACCCTGAGCCCAAGTACTCTACACTGAGGTTGATTTTCGACCAATTGTTCCAATGGCTTTTATTAAGATTAAGTTTGATTGAGACATCTCAAAAAACCAAATCTTTTTCATACTAAGACTTAATTTTAGATTAAACGTCTCTATTGCAGCTATATGATATGGTGGACCGATTTCAACCAAATTTGGTCAGGATATATAATACCAGCCCAGATGCATATTCTATCAGTTTGGTTCTGATATCTCAACAAATAAAAAAATTTTTATACTTAAACTTCATTTTCGATGTATCGTTTCTATGGCAGCTATATGATATAGTGGTCCGATCCAAAAATAAAAACAAACTTGATCTGCGCTCGGTATCCAGGAACCTACGTTCCAAGTTTGAAGTCTCTAGCTTTTATGGTTTCAGAGATCGACGCGCTTAAACAGACGGACATGGCTCAATCGACTCGGCTGTTGATCCTGATCAAGAATATATATACTTTTGGGGGTCTGCCACGCCCCCTTCTGCCTGTAACTTACATTCGGCCAAACACATTATACCCCTTTTTAGCCCATTCTCAATGGGCTCAGGGTATAAAAACCCCGGGCTTCGGTCCTGAAAATCGTAAACGAGCTTTTTTCGTTCGAGCCTGGGCCTCAGCAAAAACTCCGAGGCCCGGTATGCCCAAAAAAATCACGATTTCACGCTTACTCATCATATGGGTTGATTAACAAACCCCGTGCAGAATAAATTTTAGAGGAGTTAAAAATGGAGAAGTATCTTTTGAAGTGTGTTGACTTTGAAAATAAATTAAGATAAATATAAAGAACAATAACAATAAGACTGTTGTATCAGGCTGGAAACATTTCGGACCGCCTTCGTATATGCATATAAATAGATATGTTTATTTCTGTAAAACGGAGATAAACGTTTTTCTTGCTTTCCACTTATAGTGGTATTTGTGATATCAGCAAAAGGTATTACTTCGTTTATACACTGATATAAATTAATTTACATTACTAAGCTTTAAGACTATATTCTTAATTTTAGACCGTATGTTTAATATAAAGCAAAGCTAAAATCCCATAATAGAAAAAACAACCTGGTGGTAAAACCATTTTTTTTTTTGAAGTATAATCGTCTTAAAATTTTCTTATTACTAAAATCTCATAGAAGAAAAAAAATCTTAATGGTAAGACCACTTCTTTTCTCTAAAAACTTTTATATTTTAAATATTTAAGACGATTATATTCAATATTCATTATATATAATTATTTATAGCGTTAGAAATCGGTATTTTTATCAGTGTAGTTTTTTAATTTCGCTGTGGGTCTTATAAAGACTGTGGGCTTTATAAAGACTGTTGATTGGCTATCCCTGATTATATATCTCGTGTTATTTTTATACAACTTCGGAGTTAGTTTATAGTGTAAATTTACCCCTTAAAGATTTTCTTCGAAATTTTAGTTAAAGGATTTAAATGAATAAAATATTAACTTACTTGACCTGAGGACATTAATAATCATCTTTCGGTATTGGATATTTAACGATATTGGATATTTAACAGCAACCTAGTCGGTTTGAACGTAAATCTCTTATTTCTACCCGATTAAAGGACTGAAGAAATGTTTATATATTTGTAAGGGTTTTGTTTTACAGATAAACATAGGGTAACTCGAAGAGTATTATTCTTATCGGTAGTGCTTTCGCATGTTTTTAAACGCATACATGATTTCCATTTGCATTGCTGATAAAATACAACAGATATTCAAAGGCGTAATTCCATTACTGACGCTTTTAACATACTCATATAAGTTTAATTTTTATAACTTGGATTTTAAAGCGATCAGTTGGGTTTTTGCTCTGTATAATTTAATAGTGAATAAAGTTATGGCCAGAGTCTGGCCATATTTTTTATATTTTTTATATTACTTTCAATTTTATACTGTTTAATATGGTCAGCGACGGCTAAAGGCAAGTGTAGGAAGTATTTGTAAATAAGTTCGGAATATATTACCTATTTCGACCACAACTACTTAATTTCTTTGCGAATGCATTTTATATCAACTTTACATTATTTTGTTTTGTTTTTGCTTTAGTTTAATTAATTTAAACTTAAATTTTTTTAACTTTTCGATTTTAAAATAATATGAAATTTATGCATCAAATTAGAAACCTCATTTCTTTCTAATTTTTATTTCTGCAATGTAGGCTCAGACTATGATCAGACTTTCTCATTTTACGACATAGAAAAATATGTGGATAAAGCGGAAACAATCCGACTGTGGACAGAATGGCAAAAAATGTCACCCGAAGAAGTATTTAACAATGGGTATCATCAAGCCAAGACTTTCGAACTGCCATTTGATTTTTCATTCTTTGGACAAAATATACGTAAGGTCACTGTCACCACGAGAGGATTTATGTTCACAGTTAAACAAGTAAAATCGTGGTTGACAGCGCTTCAGTACATTGCACCGCTTATGGGCAATTTTAAAGTAGAAAAGTTACAAAATTCTCGTATATTCGTGGTAGGAAATGGTGAGTAGATGCAGGGAGTTTTTCTAACGATACATATAAGTGATATAGTTGGTCTTCTTCCTCCCAAGGTACCGCTTTTACAGTTGCTTGGCAGAACCTCGTCATAAAAAATGGTACTATGTGTAAGGCATTTACATTTACTGCGACGTTGCAACAGAATGGCGAAATACTGTTTATCTACTACAATGTGCCTCTGAGAATCGATACTCTTGATAATAGCACATATCGCGTCAAAGTGGGCCTCTTTGATGACTACATATTTAATTCTGCGTTCTCCGGCAGGAAGACAATTTACGAGTATCCGCGTAGTCTAATTGAGCAAAATGCTATTGTTGATGGAACAGTTGTACGATTAAAGCCATGGTCTACATGTTCAGCCTACAAGGATTGTCAGTCGTGCCTTAATCATGACAGTTCGCTTGAGGTAAGTAAGTCAAGCCTTTTCCAATTTCCTGACTGATCTCCAAACTCATAGTGCAAATGGTGTTCGGCTGTAAATCGTTGTTCAGGGCTCCAATGTAGTTCCAGTTTCCACAAAGAGCAGTACCATGCCATGTCCCAACTTCAAGGAAAACCATCAGAAAATGCGTTCAACAATGTTTAAAAACAATCATTTAATATTAACATTTTCTTTCACTATACAAATTTATAAATATAGAAAGATTAATTGGGCTAGACTGGCAATTGATGGCTTATTCAATATTCAGTAACATTCAATTTCAGGCACTTGGTCCAGAAATGATCAATGGTATTATACAAATGAGGCAGAGCATTGCCAATGCTGTGATTCTCATCAGTGTAGGTCTTGAAAGAGGTAAAATGATAATAATTAATAAATGCATTTTTATTTGTTTTCGTCAACTCACCTGCTCTTCAAAAAGTATGTCAGCTCTTTGGAGCTGCTTGGCAAAAAGCAGCGAGTTTTGATAGTGCACATTGTCATCGCCAGAGCCATGGATTAGCAAGTAATCATGGGTTTTGAAATTGTCCAAATTTTGAAAAACATTGCTATCTTTATATTTTTGCAGATTGTCCTCCTCCGTGGGCAGACCCATGTAACGTTCCGTGTAGATAGTATCTAAAAAAACTTTGATTGAGTTAATATTATTTACAAATTTAGAATAAGCAACATACCGTAGTATATCCAGGAAGTTACTGGTGCCACGGAGACTCCACACTGAAAGATGTTATCATTGTCCTTTTCAATGGTTTTAGCAGTCATGTAACCACCATAACTCCAGCCCCAAATACCAGTTCGATTGCGGTCTACATAGCCTAAATATTCTTGCATCCACTTGGTAACATGCAACTGATCTTCAACCTCATGATCGCCCAAGTCGTTGTTTACGGAGAACAACAAATCCTTGCCCTTGTTACCCGTGCCACGTCCGTCAATGTAAGCATAGATGACATCCCTTGTGGTTGTGACAAAAGCCTCATAGCCCACGGTAAAGGATTTCGTAATGCGCACTGAATTGGGTCCACCATAGACGACGACAATCAATGGATACTTTTTAGATTCATCAAAGTTTGGAGGCAGTGCCAATTTGGCAATGCCCGTGCTGCCATCGGCTAGTGCAACGTTGATGAATCGATAACTGGGTCTCAATTTTGACATTAACATAGTCCTATAAGCGGTATTTAACTCCCAATCAATCACCTTCTTATATGTAGCGGACTCGTAGATTTGTGTGTAGATCGGATTGGGTCCATTGCACGAAAGTGTGTAGAAGGAGAAAGATTTGCTGAACGTAGCACTAGCACTTAGACACTCGTCGTTATCTACATCATCAAGGTCACAGCTAAGGCAGATATCGTTGCTGTACACATTATAGAGAGCCGGATCACCCAGCTGAGTTGCCTGGTAGTAACTGCAAGAAGGAGAACAGGAAGAAGAGTTACTTTCAGAGATATTGCTTGATTCTTAAAAGTGTATAATCACACAACGAAATAGCTTTAAGATTAAAATTTAAATAATAAGTTACTTAAGCAAAATAAAAAATAATTTTAAGAAACTTTTATTATCTGCAAATGTATGAAAAGGAGGCGTCTCTGATTCATAATCTACAAACGTTCTAGTTTTTAGCCATTGAATTCATTTGAATTATCAGCTCAAACATAGAACAATAATAAAATTGTAAATAGTTGCAAAATGTAATAATTTTTCTGTAATAAAAATAAATTAACAGAAATGTATTTAAAAATAGTACATAAAAACATTAATTTTTAAACTTCATAATAAAAATAGGAAGGTGGATTTGAACCCTCGTGGGAGATCGCTATCCCGATAGAAACTGAACATACGAGTTGCAAAATGGATTACAGAACTGCAGACTTGGTAAAATTCACAACGAGCTCAACTTTATTTGGATCTCTAGCTCTTATAGACTATATCGAGTAGCCTCTTGTTGCTGAACGAGAATTTGTATATATTTTTTTTTAGTGGAGCGAGGTGGATTTTTTTTGCCTGTTGGGCACATTTGTACTTTTAAGTGCAAATTACATATAACTGTCTTTTCACTTGTTGTGATTAATATAAAAGTACTTACAGCTTATCATTGACCTCATCATAACCGTAGACATTGAGAACTGTGAACTTGCCACGCGATTTCCAGCTGTTCACGCCCGTTTGTAGGTTGAGATTCCACACTTGATACCAGTTATCAATAAAGTACGCAAAGATGCAATTGAGGCCATTGTTAAAGCACTTGGGGGTGCTCATGGAAACCCAACCTTTGGGCTCCTCAATGCGGGTAACCTCGACACAGACGCCATTATGGCTGCAGCTTTGCAGTGAGGCGAGATTCTGACGTCGATTCATCCAGGTAATGAGGAGATGTGAGTTATTCGACCAAACCACATTTTGTAAAATGTGATCGTTGCTCACAATATCGGCAGGAGCATTTATGTGCATCATGATCGGATCATCATTGCTCAGATCGTAGACACGCAGATAGACAACTGGGTTGGGTGTTCCAGTTTTGGGATACTTAAGTTCCTCTTCTTGAGGATACTGAGAGTAAGAGCCGTAAAGGAAATACTTAAAGGTTTCCACTTTGGTATCGTCGAAGAAACCCACAGCAAGTTTGCTTCCATCTGGCGACCACCAGAGGGCGCTGCCACTGCTCAGCACCTCCTCCTCATAGACCCAATCGGGCACTCCATTATACACAATACCATCTTTGCCATCATCCGTAATGGCAATTTCCAAGTTCTCATTGAAATGTATGTACACATTATTTTGATACACATATGCCAATCGATCCTTAAGCGGCGACCAACCACAATACTGCAACTTCTCTCCCTTATGAATCTTAATGGCCGTATTCGTAGCAATATCGTAAATATCATACTGAGCCACATACGAATGACGGAACTTCTCAGTCAAATTGTGACGCACTAGAATTTTCGTATTATCCGCGGAGAGAGTGAATGTGGCACCAATGTAGGAATTCTGTAAATTAATAGAATTTTATACTTAATATGACTTTCTTATAAGGTCACACTTTTTATCAATCATACCAGAAATGTGGAGTCCACAAAAATGCTGTCAGTCTTGCTCGCCGCATTGTATTTGTGAATGGATTTATCGCTGGCAGTGTAATAGAATTCCTCATCTGTTAATTTCAATTAAGTTTATTGCATTAGTCAGTTATACTTATAAAAGACGGTTTTCTACTGTACAATAAATATACTAAGCATTTGAAAACACATATTTAACAGTCTATTGTTTTCCCTTTCGATTTGTCAACAATTGTTTGCCTTACGTAACTTGCCAAATTTCAATTACTGTTTTCGAGTTTTGTTCTGTTTTGTTTTTTGGCTACTGAGAATTCGCTAACAAAAAACCCAAAATGGCACTTTCTGTACTCGAACAACTAAAATTGAATACATAATCACCAAGCGTATGAGAAATACGAACAAGTGCTCTACAACTTAAGATAAACCAATCATACATCTGTTGAGTCAGGTTTGTACAGTGGCTTAAACTTAAGATTTTACCAAGAACAAATTCGTAGCTATAAATTTTGAAAATAAAGTTAGCTATTTGGATATATATGATCGTTCGATATTGGTTTATAAAAATTCCTTTTTACTAGACTTATACAAATATTTTATCAATAAAATTGTATATCAGTAGTTTATAGTATATCTGAACTGAATTGCTAACTTGATTCTAAATCCAGTGTATCCGCATAGTCACTTCGCAATACATCTTGTGAAACCAGTTTGTTTTTTTGACAATTTCAACACAATCTTTGCTATTTATAGTATACTATGGCAGCTATAACGTGATACTTTAAGCCGGGACATGGTACTGATTAAATAGTTGAGACAACACATGTTGAAAGTACCAAATTATCAAGCACAGTTTAAAGATTTGAAATGATGATGCACACATTCGAGTTAATGTACAATGTAGATTACACACTTTCTTATTGCTTCTATCTATAATTTATAACTATATTTAGTTATTAAATTAAGCCCCAAATCGATTGTTGGAGCCGCGATAAGAAGCAACGAATTCATATAGCAGTCATAATTCTCATATTAAAGATAAGATTACTTGTGGGAAATCGACATCTATTAGATTATAATTATTTAGGGCCTTAAGATACAGTTCAACGCGTGATTAAAGCAAAAAAAAAAAACGGAAAGGAAATTCTAGAAAATGATCAAAAAATAAAAATTATGAAACACGTATGTTTTAATGCTAAATCTATGAATATTATTAATTATTATACTTATTTGAAATAAGCAAATAGGAAAAATAAAGTTGTCTGAGTGGACTGACACTTACTACACCCACAAAAATTCCGAAATTCGAAAGAAGAGCAAGGGAAATGACCTTAAAAATTGTCTGATCAATCCATGATCGCAGATTATCAACATATTGAGTAGAGAGTCTCCAGCTGGGATTTTTTTTTTTTGACACGGAAGGGAAATCCCGCTGAATGTAAATTCATGGCTTGATAACACACAATGCCACGAAAATCAACTTTAAGTTAACATATACTGACCTGTTATCCAGGTGCCGTTGAAGCCTCGAAGTCCCGCGGTGCCATAAATGGCGTCCGTAAGGTCCCAGGGTGTTTTGTCAGTTGTCACACGACCGTCATTTGATGGCAATTTGATGATCGAGGCGTTTGCTAGGTAAAGGCCACCGACCAGCAGCAGCAGAAGCAGCGCACTTAAATGCAATTCTTTATGCATCGTTACACTTCACAACAATAACAACAATAAACACTTGTAATGTGCCAAACGAAACTAAATGAAACTGAGAAGAATCCCCGACAGCCGGAATAAAAAGAACTGTTGCGCTCAGCGCCACAACAGAACATCAACTGAATTCAAAATCAGTTATAATCAGCAATTAACACCGCTATACGCGCGAACTCACAACAATTCAAACCTAGGAACTGCGCTGGAGAGTCAACTGCAAAATACCCTGCACATGATAAAAGTGTAATAATCACAATACACAATTAGGTTACGCAAAATGAAATATAATAAAATTAAATTAAATATAATTTAAATTTTAAGTTGTATTTAAAAATTTTACTAATTAATTAGAAACATATTAAAAAAATACTTTAAAAAATAACAGTTTCCTATAAAAATTAACCTTTAAGTCTCTATTAACCTTCTAGTTGGTTGCCCATATTATATATACAAATTATGTTTTTCATAGAAATTTGTTCATTCCATTATACCTGTTTTTATATGCTTTGCATACAGGGTATTAAGCGATAACAAATAGCGTAGCGTAAAACGAATTGTTCCGAAAGTGAGAGCGACAGTGTTGCAGTGCTGCTTTTGATATCGATTTCATTTTCTAGACATAGTGCAGTAAGTCGACTGTTATATTTTAAATTGATATACATTTGAAGTTAATTCACCTGTTATTCAGTTAATTCTCCTTTCATACAGATTTTCTAATCTAGGTTCCGATCACAATATCTTTAAAGTTGTGCAAATGAGCGCCAATGTATTAAAAAAGCATGAAACTTCATTTTGGCATGCATAATTAATTTTTTAAAATGGCAATGGAGATCAAGGCCGCAGCAACTAAATTATTCAACATTTAAACTTTCGTTGTCAATGCATCAATATTAAAGGTGATAATGTAACGAAAATAAATAAATGAACTGACAGAATTTCTTTACAATCTTTATTAGAGTTATGCTTAGTGGTATAGTTTGTTCTAATATAGTACTGGTTAAAACATAGGTATATACGGCGATCATAATTTGCAATATGAGAACATCGATCATAATCATTTCGTCAATTGTTGCATAGGTTTGAAATTAAACTGATTTCTTATACAATATATTTTTTTTTACTTAGTCAACTAATTTAAGTAATAAACATAGAACGCTATCGGTCTCGGTGTACCGGGGTATATGAATTAAGTTGGTTACTGTTGTGGCGGTGGCTGCTGCAACTCCGTTTGCTGTTGTTGCATGCTCGGCAATTGCCTCATTTGCTCTATGATATGGGCCTGCTGCTCCAAGCATTTGGGTATGAACATATTCATTAAGTCGACTTTGCGCTCTTCCAATTCCAATCGCTGCCTTGAGATTTTCACTTGCTCCGACAACAGTTGATTTTTGCGACGCACTTCCTCCAGATATTGCGACTCCAGCGAATCGACAGCGGGCGGATTGCTTGAGCCATAGGGTCGACCACGTTTCCGTGGTGTTGGTGTTGGTGTCGATGCAACAGAATTGCCACTGGCAGCTGCAACAGCTGGTGGTTGCATTGGCACCGTCATTGGGCCACCATTACTGTTGTTTGTCGCCACACTGATGGTATTGTTGCTGCTGTTTATGTAGGCTACAGCTGTGATCGCCTGATGGTTAATGGACGACGAGGATCCAACATTGTTGCTGTTGCTGTTGTTACTGTAGTGCTGCTGGGGCTGTGCTGATGCACCTCCTCCGGCATAGTTTACCACGCTTGTCTCGTAGTCAGGCTGAAATTGTTGCTGCTGCTGCTGCTGTTGTTGCTGTTGTTGTTGTTGCTGTTGCTGTTGGAGTGGAGTTTGCAGCTCGAGCAGCTGGGCTGGTTCCGCTGGTGAATACTGTTGCAGCTGCTCTTGAAATGGCATCGATCGATAATCCTCATCATCGTACTCTCGCTTGATATCATACTGATCCGTAAACAGTTCCGTGTTGAAGCTCATATTGTTGTTGTTGTTGTTATTGGTATGGCTGCTGCTGTTGTTGCTATTGCTACTGTTGTTGCTGTAAAAATTGTTGCCCGTTGCCTCTGATGTCAAATTAAGCACTGACTGTTGCTGCTGTTGCTGTTGTTGCTGCTGCTGTTGTTGTTGCTGCTGTTGCTGCTGCTGCTCCTGTTGTTCCAAGACCTGCTGCTGCTCCTCTTCGCGTGGTGGCGACACATCGCGATTGTTGAGCATAACATCTGCCGGTACAGGTTCTGCATCTTTGGGCCTGTGTATATTCTTGAGTATCCGATTGATAATGTCATATTTCTTCCAGCGCATAGGATAACTGGATGGATCGCTCTGCAACTGTTTTTTCACCGAACTGCGAAGTTGTACAAATGTTTAGTTAATTTGTTGTAATTGCCAATTATAGTACAGACCATTACTTACCGAAATTTAGCCCTGGTCTGGTTGACCTTCATTTGGATTTCCTCAGGCTTCACATCCACCGAGAAGCGTTCGCGCAGCTCCTCCGACCACTGGCCGAAGAATATGGTGTTCTTGCCATTGCGGGTCAGATGCCAGTTGTCCCGACCCCAGATTTCATAGAGACGCTCCTCCTCGCTGGGCGTCCAATAGCGGCGCGACTTCTCCTTGGACTTTACCTCCAGTACCTCCTGCCCCCCGCACATATTCGCATCCGTTTCAGGCTCTGCGCTGGAATTCGTGCTCGCAATCACGTTCACATTGACTGCGCCGGTCGCCGTGCTCCCTCCACCAAGATTCAGTGAATTTTCGTAGTCCATGCGGATGTGGGAAACGGTATCGTATTACAATTTATGCAAAAGTCGCTAATTTAAGCGCCGCATCAATTGTGCGCTTTTAAACAGTGCCGAGCCTCATTTAAATACAATCTTAGCAAATAGAAGCTTCACTTTTTCGCATAAAAATCAACAACTAGGGATGGCTACTAGAGTTTGTATCAAATCGTTCGGACCTAGATCTATTGAACTAATCCCTAAAGTGCACGAGCGAACTAAATCCCTGAATGTAGGTCATTTAGTTCAGTGAATAGATACCAAAACAGTTCGTTCAGTGAGAGAAAAGTGTCGTTGTTGCTCGGCGCAGTAATTTGATTCTCTTTTGGGCCTTAGACCCTATGTTTAATTTAATAAAAGTTACTTTAATACATTGTAATTTCTCAGTAATTTATTAAATTAATGTTTAAGTGAATATGACAAATCACTATAGCTTTCAGACTGCAAGCACTAAAATAAATAAATAAATAGAAAAAAAAAACAGCTATACTGCTTTTAAAAAAACAACTTTAATGTCTTTGTAATAACGTATTAACTTCATTAACAGTTGATTTTTAGGCAATAAAGAACTATTTTCCAATCCAACCAACGGTTGTTTTTCACATAATCATTTATCGGTCAAAGCATTTGTAAATACATCGACTGCAACAACGAAAATTAATCGTTCTTTTTGAGTACTTGGAGCATAGCACATCTCTACTCAGCTAGCAAGTTCCATCTCTATTGCGTTGAGAGCACAGTTTGTTGTTTTCTGATGGTATTTATTAATTGTTAATTTAAACGAACTACAAAATGAGTGATCCCGAAACTGAAAAGCAAATTCACAAGCGCGGACCCAAAAGTATGCGGCTGCGCTACTACAGTTCTTACGAGGAAGCAACTATTGTGAAACTGTGGCGCGAAAATCTCAGCCAAATATCATCGTACACTGAAAACTTGCAAATATTTCGAGACATTGCTTCCAGCCTGCAACAGCATGGAATCAGGCTGAACAAGCAAGAAGTGCGACGTCGCATTAGTAGCTACCGCAACAAGTATTTGTAAGTTGAGTACAAATTAAAAATAATATAAATATGGTAATTTATTTCCTTGCACGTGCACAGAATTGAACAAGGTCGTGTGGAAAGCGACTCGAAGTACAAATCGAATTGGCGTCTTTATCAACTAATTGACACCATGTTCCAGTCCGCAAAGGCGACGTCCACAGTGCAAACAGAGTCCCAGTTGATAGAACAGATCGAGGCCTACGTGCGCAACGAGTTGCCCAGTCTTCCGCGGTTCAGCCGTCACGATTGCCGGACCATGAAGTTCACACAGAATCCGGACGGTTGTCCCTTTGTGGATGGACAGCAGACAATGCCGCCAATTAAATCGGAACTGCTGATGCCAGCTGTCATTAAGACTGAGATCAAGGAGTACGACGAGAACGATGCCAATCTACAAATGGCAACAACGACTCCGAATCGTCCCCCGTTAGCGCCCTCAAATCGCAATTTTGAACAATTGCCCAGTCCGTTTGAAAGTGGATCTGCCTCGTCAGGCGGAGGACGACGCATTCGTCGGCGCAGTTTCATGCCACGTACTGGGCAGATAACGCTGGCTCAGATTGAGGCACTTCGCAGGGAGAACGATTTGCTGGCGGAACAGCGCGATAATAGTCTGAAAGAGCTTAAGCTGAAGGAGGAACAGTATCTGCAGCTGGAGCAGACATTCGATATCTGGCTGCACCAGCAGGAAATTTGGTTGGGCTATCTCACTAATCGTAAAATTAAGTAACGCTTTGTCGAATATCAATTAAGTTAGTCTTAAGACGACCTTCGTGAAGAAAGAAGGTTTAGTTTTAGCTTTAATTTTAAACTGCGGCCAATGAATTCGTGATCTCAGGCGCTCAGTTTTAGTTTCTTCCGTTCCTTTTGAAATGTAGCTAGTTAATGTGCTAATGAAAGCTGATAAAATACATTAGATTTTTAATAAAGCTAAGGAAGCTATAAACTGGGCTTATTTAATTGAAAATTGTTGAGTGCTTTTGAATTAAAAATGCTTGCACTGAAATTGTAGGTGATTGATTTGTTATTTAAGTCCTCTGCCTCTTGATTTTCAAATTTTTACTTATTCTACTCGAACGAGTCCCGAGTTTCGCGGCGCCTTAACCGTTGCCAACTAGCCCAAGTGCTGCCACATAATTTAAATTTTTCGCTAAATTTAGTGACATGGCGCCAGCTCTGACCTGAAAAATGGCTAAAATTAAGATGCAAAATAGCTAAAATACTAGCCAAGTAAATATTAGGTATTGCAAATTTTAAAATGCTATTGCATTGCAATAATTCAAGAATTTAATGAAAATTTAAATTCGAATTACAAATTTTATTTTAAAATTAAATTTCAAAACCCAACAAAATTATAACAAAAATTCTGCAAACATTTTAAAAATTCATCTACAATAATAATAATTCAACAAAGGGGAATTTCCTATACAGCAATGAATTTTGCAATTGTTTTAAAATTATACATAGTTCAGATTGGAAAATTTCACAGGGTGGCAGCCTTCCACAGCAGTGCTGTCAACTTTTTAGGGGGAACAATTGCTGTTTCTGGGACCAAAATTTGTTATTGTGGACACTTTTGCACAGTTTTACCAAAAATTGTAATAGCATAACTTAACTGAAAATATATTTAAATTGCCAGATTTGCCGATAATAACAATTTTAAAATATCCCTAGCAAACGAACTCTAAAAGTAGCCAAACTAGCTATAAAATAGCTAAGTCGCCAACAGTGTTGGAAACACAGCTGCTAAACTGTGGAGTTTGCTGAAATTAGTTTTGAAATAAATACATTTTAAAAAATGAGTAATTTCATTATAACAAAGGGCATTCACTTGTTAAGCTTCAGCACCAGAGTCAAATGGCAAGCCCCCACATTCGCTGCAGTCCGTCATTATGGTAAGAAAACACGGATAACAACAAATTGGAGATTTCGTAACCGGCAACAATGATATCAATTTTTTTTTTAGCGGCACAGCCAAAACGTTTCTACAAACAGACAAACGTGCTGTGTACGGATTCCGGCTACGAGGTGACACTTGATCACCGCAAGCTGAAGACGCCCAACGGAACGCTATTTACGGTGAAAAGCGAACCCTTGGCAATTGCCGTGGCCACCGAGTTCGACAGCCAGAAGGATCACATTGTCCGCTCGCGGATGCACATTTCCGCACTCTGCTTCACGGCCATCGACAATCCCAACCATCTCACAAAGCTCGACATGGTTAACTATTTGCTTAACTTCCTGGCCACCGATACAGTGCTCTTTCAATATGACGTAAGTCGCAAAATAATGGTCAACAGTCATGTATTTAAAATATTTATATAGGGTGTATAATTTGGTCAGGATATGTGTAAGGCATTAATATAGGGGTGAACATATCACATTATGTGTATACCATATTATATTTAAGTCTATATAGACTTGTTCGTCCGTTTAAAAAATATCTACATAAAAGTTGGTACCGGTCAGTCTCTTTTTTGCAGGCAGTGTATATTTTGGAACACACCCGATCGCGCTTCTATAACATCATTGGTACTTATAATATAAAATAACAACAATATACTATACTGATACAATACTGATACAGCAATGTTGTTTCCCGGGCCGGGAATCCAAATCATTTTAAGCTTCGGGTGGTAATTGGTGACGATATTTCGGGTAAAATGGGTATCCTCGATGAGTTAGATGGAAGAGGGTTTTGTGTCTTTACCCAAGAACGGGAGAGCGGGTTGGGAGGTTGATGAGTGGGGGGAGGGGGGGGAGGGTAATAAATATTTAAGTTGCAAAAGATAACATTTCTTTTTATTAGTTTTATTTTGCTTTTTTTTTTTTTAGAGTTAAACATGTGAACTATTATTTGATTGCTAATACAATTTTTGGACACACTGTGTTTAATCATTTGTTTCACTTGTTACCAATTACAGGATGAGAAGGCTTTGCAGGAGCTGCAGTGCAATGAATGGGATCCGCTGATCGACTGGTTTAATAGGCGTTTTGAAACCAATCTGCAAAAGACCATGTCCATAACACCACCTCATGTAACCGATGAGGATAAAATTAAAATTGCCAAGCATTTCCAATCATTCAGCTTGGAAACGTTGCACGGTAAGCAGCTCGAATCATTTTGGCTTTCTTTCGATTTGTGATTTGTAAACGCCTTTTTCAGGTTACACCTTTGCGGTGGATACTCTAAAGTCCATTGTGCTGGCCTGTGCTGTGATTGAGCAGCAGATTAATGTGGACAAGGCAGTTGCTCTTTCCCGCCTGGAGGAGGAATATCAACTGAAGTTCTGGGGACGCGTCGAATGGTCTCACGATTTAAGTCAGCAGGAACTGCAGGCACGATTGGCCGCTGCTGTGTTGTTTGTGCATTTTAATTGTTCCGAACACTTTGTTAAAGAAAAGTTGCTACTATAAATAGTATAAATGATTTTTAATTACTATTTAAAATAGTTGTTATTAATATTAAAATTCGATAGTTGCAATTTAAATTACCGATAACAAATTAATATCGATATATCGAAAGATATCAACTTTCTTTCTTTAGTCATCTGGCAACGCCGCAATAACTCTTAAATTGGCGCCAATTTCAACACGCTGCGAGTGCAGGCGAACGTTTGTACGCTCTAATCAGTCTTCTTGATAATCTCCGGCTAATTCGTTGAATTGTAAACAACTTTAAAAGAAGGCATAGCGCACGTTACCATTAAAAGAAATTAAAAAGCAGTCCGTGTGCTTTGCTCGCACCACACTGTCAACTGATTACAGAAGGTGTTTGTCTTCATGCATTTTTGTTGTCCTCGTTTGCTCACAATTTCTTTTGTATTTCTTCATACCCATTCCCGTCGCTGCCTAAACTAATGCATATATGTATATAAAATGTGTGGGTGTATGTGTGAATGTGCACACGACTCTCTTCCTGGGTTGTAAGTTTTATCAGTCGTTTATCTGCTGTTTGCTTTGATTTTATCGCCGTTGCTGATTTGACAGCCTCCTCTCTTGACATGGATCATCATCATCTATAAGAAACTCATTCAGTTGAATTTCAGACTTGCTCTTGTAAAGTTTTCGTTAACGTTTTTTGTTAATTGTTTTGTAAATTGTAAATAGTACACTATATGTGCATACTTCTTGTACCATAATGTCGAGAAATGAAGACACTCCAATTGTGACGTAAGTGATGGGATAAGTTGAGATGAGAAGAGAAGGAATAGAAAATCCGCTGACTTTGCTGTTGAAAATTTGTGCAAATTTCGTAACTTGCGAATAAAAATCTTAGCAAATTAACATAAAAAGCAACCAAGTCGCCAAACGAGCTGCCGATTTGTTAAATAGGCGTAAAAGCGACGGACTGTGGGACCGTGGGATTCCTGACAACTGTCAGAGGTGTGAAAAGGCCTCGAAACTTGCCTGCTTGCTGATAAAATGCGCTTAAAGTGAAGTAGCTACATATTTTCTCAGTCTACTTTCTTTTTTACCTCTTTTTTTTAGTGCTTTTTGTTGCAATTGCGTTGCAAACTTGCAGAGCAAGTAGTTTAGCGCCATTTGCACTTTTCGTAGTAAAAATTACGCCCACACACACACACATACACAAATACTTACGCACTGAAGAACCAAACACATACAGAAAACTTATCAACGGGCGCATCACACCTACACACACACATATACGCTTGCTGTTGTCGTGCCGTTGATGAAGGGGCGGTGCAAGCGGGAGGCGTGGCATTAAGTAGTCGCCGTAGTTTGGGTTAAGTAACAAAACTTCAAATTGAATTTTCCGTTGCAGTTTTCATTTTAGCACCTATCAAAAAAAACCCTTTTCATGCACTTCGTTCGCTTCGGCGTATTTTTTTTATTTCTGTTGTTCATTACGCGCATTTAGGAGAGTGTGGGGGAAGGGGGAGTTTAGAGCTCTTACATTGTGCTGGTTAAACACCACACTTCGCAGATATCAAGCGGTTTAATTCTCCTTTGTGTTTGGTATTCGTACAACTTTCCCATTTATCTGGTATTTTGTGGGAATGAGAGAGAGCAGACAAAAAAAAATACCAAATACAATTAAAGCATCGGAAACATCGAAATACGAAACTTTATTCAACTCGATCATTCACATGCACCCATACCCATGCATACAGTTGATACTATATAGTTGTCTCATTCATTCGCTTTTGCAGGAGAAGCAACAATTACGGGACGACACCAACGCTGCCAGCTGTGGAACGAACCCGCAATGGCAACAACAACAATGCACCGCATACAACAAATACACAGATTTTCTGTTTGCATGGACGCTCGAACAACATTGAAGTTGAAGGTAAGTTTCTCTGTAATGGGTTTATTTCACTTAAGTGATGAAGTGAGCGAGGGGAGGTTGATAAACTGCGCCAATTTTCGTGTCGCTTTCAATCAGCGCCCAGCAATTTGCAGTCATTCAAAAATTATCAAGAAAACGCAGCAGCAAAAGTCAATGCAAATAACGACAGAAAGAAAACATCAAAAACGAAAACAAATAAAACAATATTAGTTTTCACAGCATTTTTCGCCAAGCTTACACTTTATTTTTCTATATGTACATATGTATGTATATATGTGCGTTTGTTTGTTCAGTTCGTTTGAAAATCGAAAAAATTTTGCGCAATTTGTGTATTATTACCCGGTAATGCGCGCTAATTGGCAGACGACACGGAAATGGAAATGAACGACGGTTGTGTTTATCGACAGACGACGACAATGACGATGACAAAATCACCGTGTCTGGAATTGGTCCGCATACCTGCAAACGGTGAGCAAATTTCCCTATCTTCATCCTGCTACACCTCCTTCTTTCTGGGACTTTGTTGCGCCGAAAAAATGTAGGAAACTTCATTAAATATGAGGTTAACGAATTCCCTGCAGGCGGGTAAGCTTAAGATTCCGCAACATTGCAGATTTCATTTTTCATATAACTTAAATTGAGCAATAACGGGCAGATTCTTAAGCTTTCTTACTAGTGGGAAATTAACATTTCGAAAGATATTTAAGGCAAAAAGCTCAAATTTGAATTCTATGTCGAATCGAGAAGTGACGATTTCTGTAATGTTGCGGAGTCAGTAGATTGGCCGGTTGCACCATGAACAAATCTGGGTAAAGGGCTATTATCCTGGGCCAACTGAAAAATAAAAATATCCGAAATAAAATTAGTTAGTTTGGACACAACTAGTATATTTTTAATTTAATTTTTAAGTTTTCTTACAAAATTACCTTTTTATTGTTGTTTCGTGCAACTAGTCACTATTATAGACCGTTAACCAACTCCGTTTTGGTCACACGGTCACAAGTAGTTTCTAAAACAGCTGCTTAATCTACTTCCTAGGGGGTTGAACGAAAAAAATAGTAGTCCGTAAATAAAATTATAATAAAAATCTCGCAATTAAAAAAATGTTTAAATTCATGAATAAAAACCCTCTATAAACCGTTACCCAAATTTGAAATAAAGTATACCGAAATTCAACAGAAATTGGCAGTGGCTTCTTACCTGCTGAATACGTAGCTTACCACCTGCAGATTTGGCAATGTGATCCCAAAAAGATGAACGTTTCTTTACAAAAACTGTATAACAGAAGGAAGTTCCGTAGGAGACTCCACTTACTCCCACTCCATTTCCTTAACGTTTAATGGGTTTACGCTTTGTCATCAATCAGTTGATGATTTTCAACGTTGCAGACTTGGTGGCAATTTTGTGGTGGCCAAAAGGCGGTGGCAGCAGCTGTGTCGCCTGGGCGTAATCAAAATTTATGCTTGGACCGACGCTTGACTATTGCCATATGCCATAAATTGCTAGAGCGGGCTCATAATTTACGTATGACAACGCAGTCAAATAAATGCCCGGCTCATTTTTCTATAACGAAAATGGCCAAAAACTGGTATACAAACTATGCAATCTTCCTATTCCCCCGACCCTCTGTCTATGGTCTATGGTCTGATCAGCTATGTATTTTAATTTCCTCTTCGATAAGTAAATAGTACATACATAAATGAACATCGAAGGCAATGTTCGGAGTGGAAACCGCAGTTTTTTTTTTTTTCGTCCTCTGTGCTCTACTGATTGAATTCATTGGCAAGCGAACGACCTTAAATGACATTACATTAGGTCTAGACGAAGCTGCTCGGTCTCCTGGGCAATATCCAACATCCAATCTTACCATCAGCCATCCAATCTGTTGCCTAATCATGTATTTCTCATGTCTCAACTAACAAGCACCTGAGTAATAAACGAAGCATGTCTATTAACAGTCATGATTCTACCTCACAGTGCATTTACATTGTTTGCCACGCAACAGTCTCTCGTTAAGCGCGATCCAGATGTGTCTCATCTCGAGAATCGGAATCATCATTCAATTCAATCCGTAAATAAATATTCCATTAGAATTTTTCTATTGTGGTATTGTTATCACAAGTGACATGCTTGGATTATGTGCTGTGGATTTGTTCAAGCTCAATGATATAAAGAAATGTGAAGGTCTGTGTCTAAAAAACGCTGCAAGTATGATTCACTTGAGTCTTGAGTAGCATAACCATCAGTTATAGAAATACCCTGTATATTAGATATACGTGGTCGATTGGCTTAAATGCAATCTCAAGTATTTATTATAAAATTAAGTGTGTAGATAAGGAAGTTAACTCAAACTTAAGCTATCTAAAAGAACCTGAACAATTTGTAAAGTTAAGTCTGCTTAAGAGCCACAGTTTGTTTTTACGTGCTCAACTCTACGATTATTAACAAGTATTCTGTTTCACTGTATTTATCTGTTTTTTTTTTGTAAAAAACAGGGTCGGTATATTAAGATTGTTTTTTTTTTTAATTTTTATTTAATTTAAAAACTATTCACTTGTAGTGACTTTAAAGGAGGGTGAAGTATTCCAATATATTTTAAGGGTAATTTGTACAATTTCTCCTTAATTTTCAAATTTATGTTGATTTGCTCAAAGTTTTTTTTATATAATTTTTATAATAAAACTTATAATGATTACAGTCCCTTAAAAAACACTATAAGCCTAAAAATGTAATAAAAAATGTCTCCTAATTTGATTTTTAACAAACTTAAAGGAATATTAAAGTAAAATATTCCTTCTAAGAACGAGCTACAATATTTATTTGTATATAATTACTACTTTGTATGGAAGCTGATCTTTTATTATTCACGAGATGTGCACATTTCTGGTGTTCAAGAGGGCAAGAGAGAGGGAGAGAGAGAAAAAGAGTGTGAAACTTCAATGAATGCCAAGTAGTCATAACCAAGACCCGAAGACGTTATTTGAGTGCCATGCCGCACTTCCACACATTGACGCAAACAAACAGAGGGAACCAAGCAATGTGACCAATTAAAGATGCAGATGGATTGGAGTTGTTTAAATTGCAAGTATGATGATTTTCATGCATCAGCTGCAACGATGCCATTGACTGAGATGAGGACAAGGAGTTCCAGGATGAATGAGCCAAGGATCCAAGGATCCAAGAAGCAAGTAGCTGGAGCAGCTGCCAGTCGAAGCGGCAAACTGTGTGTGCAGCTCTAATAGGTGAAATGTTCATGTGGCATTGGGAATTCGTACCTGTACGCTTGGCCCAAGACTTGGTTATGCACTGGAATTTAATTTCGCTGCTGGCATTGTTACTGCTATTGTGCAGGAGGAGACCCGAATGAGGCAATGGCAGACGACGTCCTTGTGCTGAATTCAAATGAAGAAACCGCGCAACGAACCAGCTACAAGCCAAGCATATGCACATTCTGCATGTGTATCGTACTCCAGCTCCAGCTCAGACTTCTGCCTCTGTTCCAGTCTTCCTTGAACCCCTCATCCACGTAACAAAGGAAAACTGCACAACACGAGTGTGGTAATGGGGGCAGGAGGAGAAAAGTAAAAGAGTGCAAAGAAAATGCAGCGGAAATGACAAAGCATGAAATACGGCTGCGACAAATGCAATAAAGTATTTAATAGACTGCTCCTGGCCAACCCGACCCAACTCGACCCGACCAACAGGCCAAGCCTGTCACTGACACCAAAACCGGGGAGCTCTGGTACCAAGCCATACCAGGCTTCCAACTCCGCTCATGTGTGAGCAAAGTCAGGATATGGGGGCATGGGAATGGTCTACCGAGGCGTGGCAACCATAGCAAACAGCGTTGGTGGTCATTATTCACGTACCATGTTAAATAAATTTAAATGCCTGTTTTGTAAATATGTAAACGGCATAACAGATGGCAAAGAACGAGGATGCACAGAAGATGAAAAACACCATGCAGGAGAGAAGCGTCCCTATGGGCAAACCTTAACATCCCATACGCCACTTGGTTTGGCTTATTTTTTATAAAATCTCAAGAGTACATGAGAAAAAGTAACAACAAAAGTACGGTCAGCTGTGGAATTTAGTTTTCCAAGTAATTTGAAATCTTTATATGGTCACTTTGATTGTGATGCATAGCTTTTCGAATTGCAATCCATACTGACACAAGGAAATTTTTTAAGTTTTTAACCGCGCCGCACCGTTCTAAGAAAATGCCTATACTTAATTCTATTGAAATGTTGTGATTAAAACACCAATATAATAATAAAGCTAACTGATTTTAATAACTGTTGTAAAAAACGCTGTAATGCTTCTCGAAATTAGCTGCAAGAGGGCTGCAGTTTTTATTTTCAACATATGAAATTTAAGAATGAAAAATTAAATAAATTTTAATAAGTCTTTAATTTAAGCAATGCAGGCAATATTGTAATTAGCTCTACTTGAGGTGTCAAATTGTTGGTGGATCTGAGTTGAATATAATTAACACAAATGTTCAATTAAATGATTATTTAAAATATATAAAAACAGATTAAGTAAATTAACAGCTTGTCGAGCCGGCTAATAAATTTCCCCCATCAGATTTGTCTTTTCATTCAAGTTTTATCTTTGGTTATCTTTGGTTTTATTAAAATTTTGATATTTTTAGCTAAAGTAAATAATTTGAATATTAGTTCGAGGCAGCACTGATTTGTCAAAATAATTAAATTAAACACAAATAATTAAAATACGAACTATACAACATTAATTTTTTGTTTTTACGATCTTCCAATCTCTCATTATAGTTCGGGACCATTGTCATCGGAGCCGTAGCGAGGGTGTGGACTTGAAGGCGCGTCGTAAGCTGATCATTGCCAGTATCTTGTGTTTGGTTTTCATGATTGCTGAAATTGTGGGTGAGTTGCTTACCCTAGGGAGTTGTCTAAGCTCGTCTGACAATTTTTGTTGGTTCCTTTCAATTTCTTTTTTCTGGGTGTTTCACTTTGATTTTTTCTTTCGAATTCCCCAACTAATTTCATTCACCTCAGAGAACTTGGCAAGTAAAGAAAATGAAATGCAAGGGAAAAAATACGAATAAAGGTTGAGTAAAATGTCAGTCAAACAAAGCGTGCAAAAAGGGACGGCACGATACGACGAGACGATTAAAAACTGAGCACCGGAAGTGCAACAATATGGCGACCGGATGAGCTTACTGTCTGTCATCATGGCGAACCATCCCTTCCACCCCTCTCTCTTCCCCCGCCTTTATGGAGTGGGCTGTTATACAATAAACATTTAATTTTCAAACTCTGCCAATGCGACGTTGTCGTCCCCATTGTCGGCTGTTGCTGTTAATCGCTTTGCAATTACCTACAATGTGCCACACTCTTTGCCTCTGCTGCTCTGCCCTTACGATTTCGATTTCTGTTTTGCTTTTGCTTTCTTCATTTCTCCATTTATTCCTTCAAATCGAAATTGTTGTCTGTTCGTGTACTGAAAGCATCGGGAGCTCCTCCTCTTTGCTGTTCAGCTATCCAAGTGATGCCAATACGGGGATTGCGGAATGTCCCTTGTCCCTTGTCCTTTGCCGCTGTTCTATCCCCACAGATTGCGAGTTAATTTTTTGAGCATTTATTTACTCTTTACCCTTCATCCGACAGGTGGCGTCTGGTCGAAGAGCTTGGCCATTGCAACAGACGCCGCACACTTGCTCACCGATTTCGCCAGTTTTATGATCTCACTATTTTCCATCTGGATAGCAGGACGTCCATCCACGCAACGGTAAGTGCAGTACAAGACGACTGACGATGAACTGACAAAGTCTAAGAGAAATCAATAAAAACCTCAACTTTTTTTTTGCCTGCCAACTTTGACTTACGTTTTGATACGATGCTCAAAATTCGTGTGCGTTTCTTCGTGCAGAACGGAAGTGCTATCGGGAATTTGAGAAGAATACGTACAAACTACATAATAAAAATTTAAAAATTACCTGTAAGATATGGTTCTTTAAGTTAATTCAATGTTTTGTGGAAAAATTTGACAAATTGTAAAAACAATTAGAAAATCATTTAGGTACACAGAATATCTTTCTCTTTAGAGGTCAACCGAAATAAAGTACGAATACCTAATATTATATTATTAAAACTTAGAAACTTTATTATTTTAATTGTTTTTCATTTTTTAAATCCAATCAATTTTGTAGTACAAAAATTAATAATTTGTGCGTAATCTAGCTTTATTTAATGATTTAAATATGACTGAAAACTTTTATTAATTTCGAGTTAAACCTTTTGCTCAAAAAGGGGGTTCAGATCCAAAACCCCGTTTGCAGCCTAGATAATTATAAATACTTTAATAATTGGTCTGTTTTTTCTAAAAATATGTTAAGTTAGATTCCTTAAAATATCTTTTACTTGAGTTGTTTGATATTACAAAAAAAAAAAACAAACAACTTGTAGTAGCAATGAGTAGTATTAAAAGGTATATCCAAGCATTACATGTTCTTTAGCTTATTAAGCGGAATTTCAAAATATATCTTAAAATAAAACGAGCTATCGCGTAACTTTGTGTAGAACCAAACAAAAATAAAAGTATTAGATAAAATTCGGCCGTGACGTATAGCACAAGAGAAAATTCATATTCTGCGAGTTTGATATAATATAATTTTTCGATCCAAAATCAGAAATAAACTTGTCGTGCTTATGGTATTTAGGAACCTTTCTATAAATTCACTCAGAACCATTATACCCACTTTTAATTCTAAACATCGTATTTTAGAACTAGATCTATGACTAGGTCAACTGTTTCCCATATATCGCATGGCTTCTTAGCTTATTATATGGGACAGCAGAGAGTATCCAAGTATTACCAAGAAATGAGATCTTTTGGCAAGTTTTTTGGGCCTAATTCCTGCCGCTTGGCTGGCTACGTCCGCATTGCCATCTTTTATCCCTCATCCACCCTGTGCTGCTTTAGCTCTCCTCGCCTTCGTCTAATTAGGCGAAAAGCCTGTTTCAAAATTTTCACTGCCTGCTGCTCAGTTGCTGCTGCTGCTGCTTCGTTTGTTGTTGCTGTTCGTGTTGCAGTTGCTGTTTGTAGTTTTGCTTCTGCTTTTGCTTCTGTTGCTGCTGATGTTGCTGTTGCGAATACTATTTGGCCGTTGCACATTTTTCAATTGGTCTTTGGGAACTGCCTTTCGTTTGTCGGAGAAAAGGAGGAGTGGTAATTCTGAGGCAACCCATCGAGTGGTGGGTGTTTTGCATCCATCTTGTTCTCGTATTCCTCCTCGTTCTCCTCCTCGTCCTCGTCCTCTGGCTCTTGTCTGGTTCCCGCCTGGCACGTTCTGCTCATTCATGCAAAAATCTCACTCACTCGACGACTCGACTGCAGCCACAAAGTGAATAATGAAAAACTTTTGCAATTTCAAGCGTGTTGCATGGTAATTTTGTAAAATTTTCTGCCGCTGCCTCAGACTTTCTGCCTCTTGCTGCCGTAGCATGTGATTCGACTGCTTGTGAGTCTCAGCCTGGTGCGGTGCTCGTGCTTCTCTCTTTCCTCTCTCCTTGCAGTTGCCATACTCACATCCATTGCCCCATCCTCTATTCTATTCCCGCTGCCGTTGCCAAGTTGACAAGCCTAATTTATCAAAACAAAACACATTTGCACAATTGCAAAGCCAAACGCAGAAACGCAGAACACAAACGAAACACTAAACAGTGCACATTGGTACACATCTCCAAGATAAACTAATAACAATTGACGAAATTATTAAAACTATTCACTATTATTTAGACCAATAAGAAACAATTAAATACCATATACTGCAATGGAAGATAAAATTTACATGTTTTCTTTTCATATTAAAATTAAAACTGCAATTTATTATCTTCCTTCCTTTCGGTGTTAATTACAAGAATGATTTAGAGTTAAATTAATCAAATTTTTAAGATTTAAAACGGGGTTAACTAATATGTAATTTGGATCTACGATATAAATAGCTTTGTGTTTTAAATTTAAAATTATGCATAGTATTTTTATTAAATTTGGCTTAAAGAAAAAAAAATTATGAGTAAAATACTTGACATGTTCTGTGAGATTTATAAAATGTTTACCAATCCTTGACCTTACGTTTAATTTAATTGGAACCATCAGTTATCGATTAATTTTAATTGCCATTAATCAAACGGTTTTGATTTAAAAAAAATGGTTTTAATTTGAGCATATTGAATTAAATTAATTTAAATTATCTATTTTCATAATATTATACTCTTTCTTCAACATATTTTCTCATATTAGGCCGAAATTTTACAATTTATTTCAATTTTAGTCACTACGTGACTTACTATGACCATAAATCATTATATTATGACTTTCAACACAGGCTCAACGAGTATTAATTTGTCCAGTCTCAAAAATTAACCAATTAAGTGCTGTACTTGACCATACGAATATATTATGCTTATTTTTTCGGCTACCTAGTTAGTTTTGGCCATAATCCAGCCCAATGTGCCTGTTTGAGGTGGCAGACATCGCATTGCGCCTTTGGATCGTTGCTGCAACAGCAACGGCAACGGCAGGCGGTCATTAAGCAAATGGCTGCACTTGCAAGCTGCAAGAGACCCAGCACACACACACACACACACACAAACATACAAACACAAATTTATATATATGTATATATAATATGTAGGGCCATACATTGACACAATCTGCTAAAGGGGGCAAGGGGTTGAGGAGAGACGGATGTTTGCTGGAAATTAAATTGTATTATTATGGCGAGACATTCGTTGCTCGCATTTTGTTGTAGTTGCTGCCGGTGTCGCATTAGTTAGCAGGCAGTCAGCCTGGCTAACGGCCATAGAGACCCTGGCTGTGTGGCAAAATTGTTGGCATTGCCATTATTTCAATTTTATAACGAGAGTGGCGCCCCCTAGCGGACGCGGTGCTTTAATTGAACGAGCGCCGCCCTCGTTCAGGTGTTGACTTTGAACCCACCAAAAAATGTCCGTACATGCAATGCGCTCATTACATTAGGGAACAGAACTGAACCCAACCCAAAATATTCTATCTTTCCCACCTCTGGACACCACTTGCCGCACCCCAAGCCCGAGCCACTCAAATTAAAATGGCATTTGACAAATTTTGGGTCGCATTTATCAACTTATGTTAATTTTTTGGTTTCACTTTTCCCTCGAAATCATCTCTTAGAATAGGTCATGTTTGTGAAAATTGCTTTATCATCTGATTTAATGTAATGATTTCAATATGACTATCCCAATATTGAGGGCTAGTTCGTTGAAATAAAACCACTTACCTTTTTATTTTTATTTTTTAATATTTTCGGAAATATTTATTAAAAATATGGTAATCCATGGACAGACTCCGTATAAAGGAAATCTATGGACAGACTCAATAATACTCAAATAATACGATAGTATCTAATTTTATAAAAATATATATTATTGATAAAAAATTGTTATAAAAACATTAGTAAAATTTTCTAGTTTAATATTTGTATACAATAAGAATACTTTACACTTATACAAATAACCGTATCAGTTTTTGTTCCCTGGGATCCGCTCGTAATAATCAACGCTTCGGCATCCACTTCAATGTACATATCAAATACTTCATTTATCCTGATATTTCCTGACGATCGAATAGCAAATACCGAAGTTATCAAAAAATTATCCTTTCTTTTTGCAATATTAATGTTACTTTTGGAAAGTTACCATAACTAATTTTTATCTTTGACAGGATGTCCTTTGGCTGGTACCGAGCCGAGGTAATTGGTGCCATGGCCTCCGTGTTTATGATCTGGGTTATTACTGGCATTCTAGTCTGGCTAGCAATTGGACGTCTCATCAGTGGTGATTATGAAGTGAACGCCAAGATCATGCTGATCACATCGGGCCTAGCAATTTTGGTTAATGTCATGTAAGTACCATTAGATACATAAACTGTCCAACTGTCTGTCCAAGTGTCTGTCTTCCTGAATGCCTGGCCGTCTGAATACTGGCAGCTCCCTTGGGCAGTTTTCCAATTGCAATTGCCGCAATCAACTTGTCGGGTATGGGCCAGCAAATGGGTCAACAATGCAACTGTAGCAAATGTGGCAACCTGGCGTGGCATGGCGTTCCCATGCAACCATACGACCAGCCAACCATTCCTTCTGCCATCTAGTCGTATCCGCCAGTTGTTGCGGTAACTTTCTCCACATTTTAGCGACAACTTTTTCCGCAAGTTTCGAATTTTTTACGTCAACAAAAGGCAAAAGCGACGCCAACGGTGACTGCGACTGCAACGAGACGACGACGATGATTTTGCTTGTGTTTGTGTTGGCTAGTCCCAAGGTGGAGTATTTCTCTCGACCTCTTTTTTGAGGTAGAAAGTCTATTAACTTGGACATGCCATTTGGCATTTACTTTCTTTCTTTCTTCACATATCGCTCATTTACTTCAAGACTATCGTTACTCAAATATCATGATTTTTGAGATTATGATGCAAAATTATGTTTTATCATGTAATATCATATCATTTCATGTCAAAATAAAATTTTTTGAGCTCTCTACATAACTCTCAATAAATGTTCTCTAATCGTCCTGATTAATTTGTAATCTTCATTTTAATAATGTGTAATTCTTTATCATTTATTTGGTCACTCATTAAAAGAGACTATTTACATTAGGCATTCAAATCTTAAGTCTTTATTAATAGAATTTCTAATATTGTGTATAACTGAATTGTAAAATTTTTTTCATTTGCTTTTTCATAAGATACTGTTTTTAATTTACATACATAATTTACATCTGGCATATATTTTCATAGAAGTTTATAGTGTCTCAATATATCTTGTCTGGATTAATTGATAATTCCTTTTTAAAAATGCTATTTTCACTTTTCTTTATAAATTATGTTGTGAAAGGGATTTTTTTTTATTTTCATTATCTGATCTTAAAAAGCCTAATTAATATTAATTCGATTGCTTGGGCTACAAGGAAAATAATCTTAAATAATGTATGGTAACATAAAATGATTTTAAATATAATCAAAATGAGAAAACTTTGTATAAATTGATAATCTTATTAGTGTGAATTATAATATGTACCGATTTTTATTGCTTAAGGTATTTGTGTTAAGTACTATTCTATTTTTCGTTGATAACAAGAGAATATATATGCTTTATATTAATCCATTTATAAATTTGAATAATTTTTTGAGAGTATGAAAATCGTTCTTATCAGTGTATATAGAGCATTCAATCTACGTCTGATATCTCAAGAATATGTTTGCATTGCTTGTTTTGATTGCATCGAATGCAGCACCTGCAACTACAGTTGCCAACCGCTTCTTTCTGACTCTTCCGCTTCCTCTCTTCTATCACCTTACTGCCGCTGCCATGCCTTTAGTCAGTGCTCGTTCATGTGGCTGTCGAAGCATAGTTTTTGGCGCATAAATCGCAACGTTTCAATGCTCGGCACATGCTCATGTGTGTGTATGTGTGTTTGTGTTTGTGTGTGTCTATGTGCTCGACGACCCTCGTCGAACCCCTTTTCCGTTTTCTTGCCGCTCATATTGCTGGTAGTAGCGCAAATTTTCCAGTTGACGTTGGCATTTTCAGTGTTTGCCACTTGAATTGTTTGATTACGTGAATTGATTGTGAAAAACGTGCAACGGCAGCAACAACAACATCAACTTTTGCCAGCGCTTTTCTGCGGGGCGTGGCATCAGGGGCTGTCCAGTCGCCGTTTTGGGTCATCTTCTGCCATCAGAAAAGAGGAGACTGAAAAGAAAGTCAAGTCAACGCTCAAAGCATTCGCTTGTCCCAACGTGTTGGGCAGCACGTCGAACAGCGAAATTAAATGACCACCTTTTACCGCTCGTTCCGTAATAGTACTTGTTGTTATTGTTGTTCTTGTTGTTGTTGTTGTTGCTTTTGAAGGCTTTTTACTTAGTTGCATTTAGGAGTTTGTTGAGTTTTAAGTTCAATTAGCAAAAGCCATGGAAGAACGGCAACAACTTTTGCTGAGCTTTGTTGGATTTACCTGTTCGCCGTCATTGCCGCTGGAAGTGGCAGCTTAAAGTAGTAACAACACCAACTCAGCATCGTTAAAAACGACCATTAGGCACACACACACACACACACTGACAAACACACACTGACACATACCCACTCACACACGCACACCACATGCATGCACACAAAAGCGTGGCCATAGCAGAAGGTATGTGGCAGGTGGGATATTAGCGAAACTGCCTGAAATATAAGAATGATGAGGAGGATATTAGAGAAGGAGTATGAAAAGCTAGTGGGCAATTTAAAACGTATTTATAGCTGCAAGAGTTTTGTATAATTTAGATCTTAATTTATCTGTAAACTAAAGCAAACAACGTCAACAGTTTCACAAAATTGAACGGTTTTATCCAGGGACCGAAAATAATGATTATTTATTTGTTTTTTTATATTAAAATTCCTCAATAGTAATTATTTTTTTCGATCAAAATAAAACTCAACAATAGTTTATGGCTTCTGTTTTAAAATTTTCGCCGATATTATACCACATTCTAGATCTATAACTTAATACCTTTCATATGATACATCACATGTCGAAAGGGAGCCAGAAATTTTTGTTGAGTTTTATTTTGAGCGAAAAAATTCAAAATCACCTATAATCATTATTTTTGAGTTTTATTTTTTTTTTGGTTAAAAATAGTGATTATCGTTGATGAAAATCGTACTAATCATTATATAATTATTAAATCGTGATTTTTTAAATGAAACTTATATTGTTTACGGTCCCTGACTTTATTTATTGAATAGTCTTTAAGCACCTTTGAAAAAAAGTAATAAAAAAAACCAGATTTTTCGAAAATTCTACAAAAAAATATCACCATAAAAAATAGTTTTGCCTGGTGTAATGGGTTTCCTACTGTCGAATGTGCTTAACTGTAGCTTCATCAAGCGCGCGTTGATTCGAAAAGTAAAATATATTTAAATTAATGCAATAAGATAGTTATGAAGAGTTAAACTACTGTTATGAAGCATATTTATGTTATTTGGCTCAATTGATCGATATTGTTCTTTTAAATTTCACCTGAGAATACAATGTGATTTTAGGATATAGGGAATTGTATTAAATCTATTTAGTCAATGTTTTTGAACAAAATCTTGTATTAGCTGATGCTGGAGTTTGCTTGGTTTCTGAGTTGATTCATTTGGAGAGACTTGTTTCGTGTGTTTTGCGGCTTGTCAAAGGAACAGAGCGTACAGCGCTGCACAAATAAATAACACCACTCGGTTGTAAAACGGGCATTAAGAGGAGCGTAATAAATGTGCTTTTGCCGCCTCGCCATCGTTGAATCCATGGGGCGACAGCTTAACGAGCAGCTCATCCGGGTGACATGCCCCAACATCATCCTGGGTGTCCCAGTCACATACGATGCTAGTCGAGGTGAAAGGCGTCGCGATGAGGGGCAAACCAAGCAAAGATATGCGCTAATATTTATGTTCCTGTCAATTAAATCAGGACATGTTGCCAGGCGCAAGTCGCCATTGCCAGGAGCCTGGGTTTGTTGTTTGCCTTCTCCTCCTGGTTGACTGCCTGGCTGCCTGGCTGCCTGCCTGACTTTCTGTCCTGCCATACTTTTGCCCTAGCAGTGATGCTAGTCCTGCCAGCGTTGTCCCTTGCCTTGGTGTTGGCGTTGTCATGGCTGCTGTCGTTTGTTGGCCACTAACGAGGCGAGTAAAGATGCCGCAAAATCAAGGGAAATGCTTCATTGCGCGCTACAAATTACAGCGACGCAGTTGGAACAACAATGGGGCGCCAAATGGGTGTAAAGCAGGAAAAGAGAGTGAGTAGAGGAATCCTGCAGCAGCATTGGCATTTTTTGCGCTCGAGGACACACACACACAACGTCGAGTCGTGTCGAGTCAAGTCCTGTACAGTAAATGCCCTGGCAATCGGATGTTCTAAGCCAAAAAGCGTATGTGCTCGGCATTGAATCCTGGTCGCAGCTAACACTGAAAGCGCCTCGTGTTGTTATGTTGACCGCGTGACGGGTGGCAGCCACAGATGCCATAGCACTGCCCCTGTTTCCCCTCCAAGATGGGAAATGGAGCAGTAACTAAAGCTGCCCTGTACAATTTATTTAGTGCCCATCAACGCGTCGCTCGCTTTCTCGCTCGTGTTTTGCCCGCCAACAGAGTTTGCTTTTGCTGCTGTGTAGGGGTTTTTCTTTTTGACAAATTATGGCCGCATTTGGTAGCAAGTGGAGAAAACCTGCCTGCCTCATCGCAAACACAGTGGCGGTCTAAGAAATTGAAAATGAAATTGACTTGTCAGGGCAACAAGCTCAGGTTCAGTAGTCCTACTCTCAAGTGGCAAACGAAACAGAAATGGAAAAAGCCAAAGGAATTAAATCATCTGCAAATGGAATATCTACAAAGAAAACCAACAGAAAACAAAAGCAATAGAAGCACACATTTGTATTTATGTCATATGTATGAAACTGAATCAAACTGGTTTTTATTTCGAATTCCCATTTCGATCGTTAAGGATTTTAAGAAACAACAACATTATATGTTCTCAAACTGGTAGTTGACAATTACACATATAGTATACTTATTTATGCAAAGCTTACGATCTTTCCACAATTCACTTGATTTCTAAAGTCCAAGTCGCATCACCTAGAAAAATAACACCTAATAATACAATACAAATTGCTAAATTCTGCGCAAAAGTCTCTGTCAAATTTCTGAAAAGACATTTGATTGTTTGTCTAGCTTACATGCCAAATCAAACGCGTGAGTTCTTATATACAGTGTACTTTATATACATTTTATATATTCAGTTAAATCTTGATTTCGAAATTTTTTAAAATTATTTTCTATGCACAAAATCCTCAATGCGCGGTTAGTTATTTTCTCGCGGAAAATAACCCTTTTCAGTTGATGGATTTTATTGTTGTACGTCTATGTTACGTTGAACTGTTTATTTAAGGTTATGTTGTATTCACTTTCAATCCCAACAGTCCTTTGTTTTGATTGTCCACTGGTATCTTTGGGTCAACTGTGACGTCACGTCAATTAGCCGCAAATCGAGATCATCCACATTGTTTTCTCTGTGTGTGCGAGTGTGAGTACGGATGGTGTGTGGTGTGTGAATGCCATTGGTCTGTGCGTAATTTATGCCAGTTTATTTATTGATGCCCATGTTGGAATTGCATTGTTTCCAAAAAGCCGGCTAAGTGCAGCCGGCGAGCTCTGGACAACAGCCACAACAGGCCAACAGCGGCTGGTCGAAGGTTTGCTCATGGCCCTTTTTCCCCAAATAGAAAAGCCATAAATCTGCAATGTCGGAGCATTTAAAATGAATAAAAAGTCAATGTGCCGAGCTATTAACTGCCTGACGCATGCCATGTGAGGCAGGGGATCAAGGGACTGAGAGAAGTGGAAGCAAGCAGAAATTTTTTTTTTTTTTGAGTTTGAGAGGATGTGAACTATGTTAAATGTGGGATATGTGGAGAGTGTGTGTGGTGTGGAACGTGGACTAGTCAACCGGTCGCCATTTTCGACAATACATTTGTATTTGCATGCGGCGGTGCATCCGGACCCACAGTAGCGGGTCGACCGGCCGGACCTGGTCGTATGGGCGGTCGAGCGACTCGCACACCTTCCGGTACACAGAGCACTAGCACACGGGGACACAGTGACACAAAATGACTCTAAAATGCGATATTTACAGCAATTAAAAATGAATATGTGAAAAATGATATGATATGAATATGAAAATGATATGTGAATCTTTGTTAATCTTTATTCAATCAGTTGATTTTCCAAAATAATTAATAAAAAATGTGCTTCGATTTTAATTAAAGCTAGAAAGCAAATATCCAATTTTATTAGCGATAAAGTTTCTTATCAAAATGGTTTGAACCTCTTTGCCAAAGCTTAGTTGCCATAGGCTTTAATGAAATCGAAAAGTTCTTTACTTGGGAGAAAATGAACTGTTTAATCTTGTAGTTTATCCACATAATGTAAATGCTGTGCTAGGTTCTGAAAATAATATGAATTTTAGTATTAATGTCATATTTATTACGTTATAATTTACTATGCTTGTAATAAAATCGTGTTGAATAAAAAGATAAAATGAAATCTAATAAGTATTTTATTTACTTATTAAAATTTACGCAAAATATATTTCCTAAATTCCTTAAAAGATGTTTAAATTTGAATCCTTTCGTTTATTTTTTTTAAATTTATTTAATTTTGCTTGAATGATCAAAGCCCTTCTTATTGTTATAGTAGAGAAAATTACAAATCAAATTGATTCTTTTCACTTTTCTTCCACTGTGCACTGTGTGTATATTTGTTTATTTGCCTTTGCGGCTGTTGGTGCATTAAAATGCTGAAATAAAATTCCAAACAATGCAGAAGCGTCGGCCGCATGCCCGAAAAAAGTTTTTTGTATACGTATACGTTTTTGTTTTTGTATTGCGGCCGGAGTTGCGTGGCCGAAGCAGTGGCAGAGAGGGGGAAAAACTTGGTAAAAAGTGGGTAGATGGGGGACACCAGAGACAGGCGGCGCATGGCTTGCAACATTTTCAAGTATATTAAATATTTGTGATAACGTTTTCAATTTCTTTTACCATTTCCATAGCATGGGCGTGCAGCTGCAACATGGACACTCCCACGGCCTGGGCGGCGGTGGTGGTGGGCATGGTCACAGCCATGGTGGCGCAAAGAACAAATCCAAATCTAAGAAGCAAAAGCAGAATGCAGCTCATGTGACAGCAACCTCAACGCCATGTGCCGCCTCGCCAACGAAGCGCATTGAAGGCGGCGTCGCCTTTGACCCAGAGGATGCGGAATTACCCGGCGCTGGACTGCCGTCGTATTCGTATCAGAATGCGAAGCTGGTAGATCCCAGCCTGGATCTGGAAATAGCCGCTGTCATGGCGGAAACAGCTCCAGGCTCCCATCATCATGGCGGTCAGACAGGTCGCGAGGCAGTCAACATGAATGTGAGGGCAGCTTTGATCCATGTTATTGGCGATGTCATCCAGAGCGTGGGCGTCTTTGTGGCCGCCTGTGTGATCTACTTTTGGCCAGAGTATGCCATTGTGGATCCCATTTGCACCTTTGTTTTTTCCATTATTGTTTTGTTTACCACATTCACAATTATGAAGGATGCGCTACTGGTGAGTAAACTCAATAAATATATCGCGCTAACAGAGCCTACATTTATGTTTTATTTTATTATTTATATTTGCTTAACAAAAATGATTACATTATGCTTAAAATTAAATATTCACCTTTTCACTTTCACTTCCAATTAACCAATGTCTTGCAGTTTAATCTACATAATAATCACTCAATCGAAATATAACTTGTTTGCCTTTTCAATTATTAATGTCTCAATATTGGCACTAAAACTTAATTGAACAACCAAATGTGATAATTACTCATCATTCAACACTTCAAATTAAACAATGTTGAAATATATCTACAATATTGCAACTTCACTTACTATTATATTGATATTTGCATTCAAATTTGAGTTAAATACAAACTTTATTGTATCACAAAATAGTTATGTTCTTAATAGAGTATTGACTACTATCCCAAATCAATATCTAAAATTGAACAATCACATCAATTCTTCATTCAGCACTTGAAATTAAACAATGTCATGCACTCAATCAATACACAATATTATGATTCAATTGAAATTGAATTTGAATGCAACTTCACTTATTATCAAGTCTATATTTGCATTGAAGTTATAATTTTGTTGAAAAGCGAATTTGTTAACACAATTTTTCAGGATATGGCTGGCTAATATATAGTGTGGATTGCTTGACGACTGTCCACATTCCATTATGTTATGACAGTATTGTATATATTGAAACTAAACTTTCAGAACTATTTTTGAATTTAATTTGTTATGACTGTGAACATAACTACTATGACTTTATTTTTAAATGTGCGCAATCAATGAAGTGTTGACAGAATTGGGAAGTTCAAAATTCGACTTCAATCTCTAAAATTAAAAAAAAAACTCAACTTCTGGTCAAAAAATGAGTTGATATACTAACACATATTTGGATTATATTTATTTGTTATTATATTGATTATAAATAATTTAAATAACCGAAAGATACATTTCTTATTGCTTTTTAAACAAAACTGAGAAAATATGTAAGAGCTCCATATAAAATTGTTAAACGTAGGAAAATTTTAGTGTGCAACATTTGTTTTCTTTTTAATGGATATTAAAACAGAGAGAGAGTGTTGTTTATGTAAATATAAGTTGATTCATCGGATCAGCTGGCTCATACAATTTTACCTGTGTTTAAAATATATAATTAATCGTATTTAATTATTACAGGTACTGATGGAGGGTACTCCCAACTATATGCATTATGCGGAAGTGTTGCAGATATTCCAGCGCATCGAAGGCGTCGAGCGTGTTCACAATTTGCGCATCTGGGCGCTGAGCATTAATAAAGTGGCGCTATCTGCGCATTTGGCCATTGGTGAGTAGCCTCGGGGAATTATACGAACAACCTACTGGGATAAGGGAAAGGGGGGGTACTGCATGTGTTCTGTCTGCCTTTGTGTCACTGTGTGTGGGTGTGTTTGTGTTTGTGTGCTCTGCATGGTAATTATCCCAATGGATTCACTGCTGTTGTTTTTGTTTTTATGTGTTGATGGTGTTGGTGGTGGTGTTGCTGCTGGTGCTGTCCGTCGGGTTAGGCGCATCACTTCATGTCCACGGCAAGCGCGCAATTAGCTTAATTATTTTTGAAATGGCTTTTTAAGCGTAGCCAATTTCGACGGGGCGCCCATCAATGTTATCAGCGTTTATTTCGCTAATCGTTGCTCACTTTCTCCTTTCACTTTCTCTTTCACTTTCTTTACCGTCTCTCCTTTCCTCTTTAACAGCGGCCAATGCGAATCCGAAGCAGATTTTAGACACAGCTACTTCAGCAGTTCATTTGCGATACAACTTCTTTGAGACGACAATACAAATCGAGGACTATACGACCGACATGGAGAACTGCATCCAGTGCACAGTGCCGGACAAGTAAAGTGTACAAATTGATGTTCAATCATGGACCAATTACAATTAGTTCATAATTCCAAATAACATTAACCTCTCCTACATGTATTCGCATGCAAAATGTATCTGTATCTATGAGATAAACTCCAACCCAATGTAATGTTTAAACAAGTGCTGCGTCGGCCTATCACTCTGTTTTTGGGCCAGACGAGATAACAATCCTAAATATAATGCGCCACGTTTCCCATCACGTCACATAATGTTAATATGTTGGCATAATTTGAAACACAGTGGTTCCCGAACTTGTTACACAAATACACAAATCTTCTTTAATTTTTAGTTATTTATGTATGTAGGCAATTGAAGAGGAGTCTAGACAGGATGTGAATAGGGAAGCACATTTAGGTAGATAATAATTGAATTATAAATCAGTTGAGCCAATGAAAATGGTGGAACTATATAGAAGATATATATGGAAATTGGAAGAAAGATTATGGTACGGCTGTTAGAAAGTGTTGCGACTGTCGTAACTTGCACACAGTCACATTCTTTGGCTAAATACTGTTTAAAATTGTGCTGTGAATTTAAAGTTTAGATCGAGTTTTATATCGACATATTAAATCGCCACAAATAAGTATTGAGTTGTCGATATTTCAAAAGTAGTAAATCAAGTTGATAACTTCGAGTGTTCTAAAAAAAATGTTCTTAACTCGAAAACACAATTGTATTCATAAAATACGTGCGTTCTTTTATAACAAGTCTTATTTTTCTAGTAGGTTATTTTTTACGATCGTTCATCAGCAATGTAACTACCAAACTCAATTCTACAAACTTACTACGATGATTATGTTTTGGGAAATCGTTTTAATTAACTCAATAGATTGAAAAAAAAAATCGAGTTCAAGTACTCGATAGTCGCTTCCGTGAAAATCGAGTTGTTGATTTTTCGATATATTATTACATCCACTAGTAGAAAACCAAAGGATTAGTTCGGAGTTTATTCCAGCATTGCCTTTATAAATAATAACAGCATTACGATTGACATCAACCTCGGAGCAATAATTGCTAAAGTTCAGCTATTGTGACTTCTTCTGACGCTGGTGGATTTGGGTTTAGAACAGAAACTGATCAATAATAGTTCAATAGATCTGTCATATGTAATATTGTTGAGCCAAACATCGGGATGTGGCGACGCTAGTTCGAAACACCGCCGACGGATGATTTTAAACCCATGTCTGGTGTTGTTTCTATTTTTTCAAAAATATTTTTTTTAAAAAATGATTTTAAAATTTTAATTTAAATCTGTACATTTATTGTATATTTTAATAAAACCTATAAAAGATTGAATTTGAAATACATCAGATGAGTGAAAACTATTTTAAATTTTCCAATATTAACTTATTTTATGATTAAACACATATTTTTGTTTCAACTGAAAAAATTGCAATTGTAATATTTGGTTTATAAAATTTTCACCTTAAATTCCTGTGCATGGAGCTCACTGTATACTGTACAATTTTGTGTTGGCAAAATGTTGCATCAGTTCGATGCATTGCCGATATGCAAACACGCATAAAAGTTATTAAGCTGCCGCTGGCGTTGCACAAAAATTGTATCAGGCAGCCGAATGGAGCCACTACATTTCTCGGCCCAGGATGAGGCACAGCCCACTAATGCCAATTTATGGAGCGGGCAGCTAACGCCGCAAGCTGCAGTAAGCTGGCCACAGAACCAGCAGCAGCAGCAGCAGTCAGACCAAGCCAGACCAGACCAACAGTCGACCAACAGGCCCTCACCTGGGCATTGGAGCTCAAAAGCCTATGCATAATTTGACATGCGGCCATTGCGTAACCGACAGATGTCGACGCTGACGCTGACGTCGCAGTCACAGTCGCCGTCGCCGTCGACACTGGCGGCGTTTGAAATTATGTCTAAATTCGTGGCCAACAAACAAGGACAGCCCCGCACTCAACTCCCCTGTTCATGTGTTCTAATCGACGGCAAGTTGTTGACAGCTTTGCAAGCGAATGCTTTAAGCGAAGCCTGTGGTAATGACGCCACAGCCCAACAGCAACAGTCGCAAATCTTGACCAGCAACTATACAACTTGAGGGCAACTTAGTGTGTGAGTGCCGCTACTCAATTGCCTCCAGACGCTGCGTTACCTTGTTGTCTTGGCCAAGAGCTGCAGCAATCATCATTTAGACGGTAGACAGAGGCGGGTTTTGACCAAGGGATGCCCAATGCCAGGCGCAGACGCAGTTTACATTGTGCTAAAAAGAGCACCAAAGAGAGAGAGCTAGAGAGAAAAAGAGGGATTTGAAATTGGAATTTTTAGCTCATGTTGACGGCCACTTGACCTGTAGTCGACAATTGATGCACATCGCCAGCCATAAATGCATCCTGTGGAGTCGGCTCAGTTACAGAGCTTAGCTTTAAGTTCTATGTTTGAGAGAAGTGCTCTCATATTTACTAAAAAAATTGCATAGGTAACAAGGTGTTTAACCTTGACCCCAACTAATGGGTAATACAGGTACTCGCCGCATTGTTAGCATCAAATGAAATTATCACTCAAGTATGCAGTCTCCAATTACCACATTTTTATTGCTATTACGAACATCATCATCGCTCTCGTTCTCGCTTGTCAATGATGCCAACAAATTTAGCTATCCAAATGTTAAAGTCTGCCAATTAGTAAACAAGTCATCATTATTACTATTGTCATGCCTACATCGTTAACACAATGCCCAAAACGCGTAACCAGCAACAAGCCAAACAATATCAGAAGCCAATATCGCTGACACTTGTCCCAATTAATATGCATGTTTGTGTTTGGCTTTAGCCTTTAATCACTTTATTTTGATATTTTTGATTTGTGCTAACAGTATTCAGATCCGTGATAAATGCTAAATTTAGAGTTTTAACTCTACTAGTATTTATTTATCTGAAGCGGATTTATTGTATATTCATAAATAGACAACATTTAGAAAATGCGAGTATTAGCGAAATTTATAACAAACAAAAAAAACTATACAATTGACACTTATCGATTAGTTGTTGCAATTTCAATGAATATTCACAAATTATGAGCTACAATTTTGCAATCATGAATTTTGAAAACATCTATAGAAATTAACTGAGTTTTACTAGGAATTGTCGAAGATAAAAATATTTTAAAACAAATTTTTCTTAATAAATAAGTTTACATAAGTAGCACAAAGTAGCAGTCTTTTTGTTATGATACATAATCAGGTATGATACACAAAAATTGATATCATGATACGGTATCAGTTCCTTTCACCAGGAGTAACAGAGGTATCACAAAAATTGTCAGGGAGCAAAAGAGTCTGGTGAATGCGACCATTCATTCATTCATTAATTTTTTTTTTTTTTGTTTATCGATATTTAAGTGAAACTGAACAATTTGACAACGAAACAAAAGGCCAAAAACTTGTATCCTTTAGCAACAGTGTGATTCCCCTTGACACATTCAGAATTGCTCATTTTCTTGGCTATTTCTTATCCTTTTGCATCATGGCAACAATTTTCGCAAGTTTTGTTTCATTCCCAACTTGCTAACAAGGAAGCAGCGCAGTCGACGCTCCCGTTGCCGTTGACGGCAGACGTTGTCACTGCTCATTAAAAACTTTGAACCAGTTCGAACTTTACGTCAGATAAACAACAGCAACAACATTGTCAACCAAATTCCAAATTATAAATGCATAAAGTAAACAAAAAGCAGCCAAATATAAAACTAAAAAGAACTGCTCTAGTAAAAGATTTTCTGGTTTTTAAATCGAAAATTTGGTCGTCTATTTTTATACTAACGGATTTATAGATATTTATATATATATAAATATAAAAAAACCAAATGTGGTAAGTATCCAATATATTTAATTTCTCTTTAGTTTAGTTTCTCTTCGATACCCGTCTAGATTCCTTATGTATAAGATGCATATAAAGCCATATCTATTTTCATTTGTATTGCTGAACGCTTACTAAAGTATTTTGACTTTTGTTAAAAACAATTTTGTCATGTGCAAAGTTAATGCATAAGTTTAAGACTTAGTGCTGACTTTATGACAATTTGTTTTTACAAAAATAGTAAGAAATAAATTTCTTATATATTAATAAATAATTATTCAAATACTCGTTCCAATCTACAGCATATTTATTTACCAAGATAATAAGTTAGAATTTTGCTTACTTATAAGGTCAACTCAATGTTAAATTAAATAAATTAATTAAATGAAAAATATTTAACAATATAATATAAATAGTTTAAAAGTCATTGAGTAATTGTAATAAATGGTATTCTTTCAACATTTATTGCAAGGTATAAACCAGATTAACCCAATCTGGTCAGAAAGAAGTATTGACGTTCTTTCATACAAACTAAAAAGTTAAAAATAATATTTATAATTATAGGGGAAAAGAATTCTAAGTTAAATAGTCGACAAAGTCTGTTGCAATCACCACATCACACATTAAATGAATTTTGTTATCTTTTGCTAATTTGTATGTGTATTCAGAAAATCTTCTCTGGACTTTGACGACATTATTAGACCGCACTTAAAGCTGTATTCAACATCTGCAACAACGTGCGATCCAGCAGCCGTTGTGTTCCTTACATCCTGAGCGTGCCCCCACACAGTTGTCACGGCTTCCATTTATAGACAAATATTGTAGTGTGGCATGTACCCAGCGGCCTGGCACTTTTCCCAGATACAGTCTACAGTGGCAACCCATGTTTTTTCCGTTTTTTTTTTTGCTTTCCTTATTGCAGACCCCCTTTGGGGGTACAGGCAATTCGCCAGTGGCGCTCTTTACACTGCATGGAAATGTCGCGGCTGTCGTTTCTCTTTTATTTCTGCGGATGCTGTTGTTGTTTTTGTAACTATTGTTTTTCTCGCTGTTGTTATTGTTATTGTAGTTGCTGTTGTATTTCATACCAGTGGTCAGTTACGGTCTGGTTTTGCCAGCGTTCCATGGCATTGCATTCGGTTATATTGAAAAATTTGAATGCTAGTAAAAACTTTTAATTGTCGCTGGTCAACGACGACTCAACGTCACATGTTGTTGGCGTGGGCACTTAAATGCCGCCGTTGCCTGTTATTGTTAACAATATTTTTCAATGCAATTTTCCCTTGATTAAAATATGCAATACAATGTTTTCCGTCGTACATATCTCTCACTCTTTTTCATCTGGAGATTAACTGCTGACTCTGTTCTCATATTTCTATGTCACATTTATGTTTGGAATTTAATTCTTACAGATTTTAGTTTTGTTCAAAAAGGCAGCTTAAAACTTTCCGTTTAATTTAACTAGTCTCCTCAAAATGTCGACAATATTTAAAAGTTGCAATTAAAGTTAGAAACTCGAATGAATTTTATTTATGTTAATAAACTATTTACTTCAACTTTTGACTGTGAATGACATTTGCAAATCATCAGCCGAGAGCTCAGCTAAAAAAATTCATATTTTATATTCAAGTTAAGTTTTTCGAACAAAAAAAAGCTATCTATTAAACAAAAAGGTCTAAATTCCTTGTCCAAACTAATTATTTTATCATGATATATAAGCTGTTTACTATAGCTGATCTAAATTCTATGTTTAGATAGAGTTTTATTTCGAAATAGAAAATCGCCGAAAATAAGCACCAAGTTGTCGATATTTCGTAAAAAAGTATATCGAGTTGACAACATCGAGCTTTCTCAAAAAAATTTTTTTTAATTTAAAAACGCAGTCACTGCGGACGGCAGTTCGCGCTAGTGACGAACGCAGCACAAAGGGTGCGAAAGGAGACTAGCAATATATACAGCTTATCTAAAAAAATTGCTACGACTGTCCTATCAGATCTAGTTATATGCCGCTTAAAAGGTTAAGTCCTAAATAACGAAATTGTATATTACTAGCTTATAAATTATTCTTATGATTTGAATATGGACAGACAGACAGACGGACGGTCATTGGTATATTGACTCCCTGTTGCGCCCATATTCTTTAAAACTAACCCAATAGCCACCTGTACTATTCTTAAGTACGGGGTCTAAAAAGTCAAGGACAAAAAGGTTTTTACACTGTCTATTGCTACAGTGTTTTCGTGTCTTTTATGGTAAATTCCAGAAATCAAATTCTAAATATTGTGCAAACGGGGTAGTTCCTGCAACTGATTGATAGCTGCTTGAACTAATTCTGAATCTCTTTATGGTATGCCCTAAATATCTAAATAAATAAATTTCCGAATATTTCGTACGACAAGCAGCTTTTCTTGCATTATACTGCTTGTGTCAGTCATGCTGAATTTTATAGCAATCAGCTTTGCCGTTTGTATCTCTATGTCACTTTAAAGAAGTTTGGGCCAAGCCTATGGCAATGAATTATGTAAACTTTAATCCAAGTGCTTTTTACGGGAATCGATGGCGGCACAAGCTCAGCGGGGACTCGAAGACGTTTTCAGTTTTCAGCCAACTGAAACAAGAAATGCAACATAACACCGTCAGCTGCAACAAAAACTAGTTGCACGGAGATACAGTCGAGCATTCTCGACTGTCGGAGACCCCGTAAAGCAAAGACTGGTCAGGATATATACAACCCAGTAAGATACATACAGACAGGCATACGGACATTGCTATATCGACTCGACTATTAATGCTGATCAAGAATATATATACTTTATAGTTTCTGCCACGCCTCCTTCTGCCTGTTACGCACATATTCTGTAAAACAAACCCAATACACCTTTGTAGTTTTTAAGTACGGGGTCTAAAAAACATCGACATTTTGGCCAAGTTCCTAGTGCTGTTTAGGATAGAGCGTAGGAAATGGCACAATAAACACTGAACGCATATAAAAGGACATTCGAGTTCATTTGTTCGGCGCGTTGCGGTTCAGGAGTTGCCAGAGCAGAAGGTGGGCGTGGCGGGTCGAACTGCTGCATTATTGTGCCTGTTCTTGTTGTTGTTGTTGTTGTTGTTGGAAAACAATGCCACAACGGCAGCACCGAAAAATAGCTGCAGCAAACTTTTGCAAACTATACAATTGCATAAAATTGTAAAAAATTTATAGGGAATACATGCGCTCCGGGTATACGAAAGCAACGACCACCGAAACAGTGTCTAAAAAATGAGCACAGAGCGGGAAAAGCAAGCAAAAAAGATGCAACTTAGTCGACTTAAATAAGGCGCTCTAAGGATATCAGATGAATTTAACGCTAACTTTTATAGATAGTGTCGATTATAATCGGCAGTAGCCCAAATATGAATTGAACCAACCAACTATTTTGGAAAGATACACGGCCCCAAAAGACGAAAAACATTTTGTTTTTTTTTTCCAGTTTTTTTAAATTAGAACTATTTAGAATATGCATTTTTGGTTCTTGAGTTTTTTAGAGGTGCGTCCTGTTTTATCATCATTACTATTGTATACAGATGTATGTAAAATAATAAAAACAGCATAATTTAATTAATTGCTATAATAATATTTTAATAATACGTCTTTATATTATTTTAATAGTACGCATATTAAGCTATTTATATCCAAAATGAATGCATATTCTGTTACGTTCGTATCCTTTATAATTAATACAAAAATTTGAAACTTGATTGTTTTAAGTCGCAATTCCACTGTGAGAAAAACTATAAACAAAGATAGAAATTGATTAAGGAATGTTAAGAAGGAAGTCAGAGATGTTAGGAACAAAAAATGCTGAATAATTATAGCAAGAAGAAGAAAATATTTGGTGTAATATTAAAACTCCGTATGCCACGCTTTTATAAGATCTATAGACTCCAGTTGTGTCAAAATGTACGGTCCAAAGTGTATACCCATAGGTTACAAAAACTGATGTAGGAATCGGCGATCCATTATTTTTTTCTATGTTCTTAATTTTATAAAATTAAAAAGACTTATTAATAAAATATTAATTATAATTTATTGAATAATGTTTATATTATGATTGTGTGTTTTAAAAATAAAATTTTTAATTTTTTTTTATGCTGTTTTATTTTTTAAATTTTAATTTGAATGGAAATATTTCTAGGATTTGATAAAAAAGGTAATTTCTCTTAGATTTGTAAATTTATGAGTAAATCACGGAATCAAGAGAACCCAATTTGAAACGAAAAACAAAAAAATATTTTTTTATGATGACATTAAATTTAATTATATAGTTTATTATTAATTTGTTGCCCATTTTAAACTTTGTATTTGTTAACGAAATATCAAAGAATGTCAAGGTGAAATTAATCACGAGAAGTAGAGTTACTTTACTATATAAAAAGTATCTCTATCTTTCTTTATTTCTTTTTTTTGGCTTTCTAGCACTACAAGAATAGCTTATAAATTAATTAAATTAATAAACTAAATTTATAAATATATATTTCCTTTTCCAAAAATTTACTAAAGCTTTTGGAACTCAGTTTAATGGTATCAAGAATTTGATTTTAATAAGTTGTTTTAGAGTACATTTTTTTTTGATTTGATTACCTTTAAAGATCAACCCATACTCAACTTCTTGTAAGTTTGTTCTATCTTTCGTTATCTATTTTGGGAAGTGGTTTTTTTCTGTCCACTTGGACGAATCACCTGCATGTTCGTGACTACCTCAAATCGAAACTTTTTGTGTAGAGCACAGGCGAAAAACTGCAAATGAACTTGGACGCCGTCGGCTGCGTCAGCTCACGCCTGTTCTCCGCTCTTTCTTGCTTCGACCAAATACAGCTCCTGTTCAGAGCTTAGACTTAGCCACCGCATATTGTCGCTTAGCTCTTGCCACACTTGGCCAGGAACAGTGTAGGGAATTTATAAAGGAGAGGGCTGCAAGTGAAAACGGCTGGTTTGCATGCGAACCCCTGAAAAATTCTATATATAACGCCCCGCACGTTAAGCCAATATTTTGTGGCCAGCCCCCGAGGCGTTCGCCGCTGCTTAAAGTTATTCAAAGCTGTGCGAGGTTTTTTATTCCGTTTCGTTTTTCATTTTTTTTTTTTAAGTCGACAGTTGACAGTCGACAGTCAGCAAAAAACAATTAACCCGCTCAAGCTGAACTCGCCACACGCTCTCCATACCCCCTTTTTCACGCTCCTCTTAATCCCCATCGAAACTGAGAATGAAAGCCCAACGAGTTGACCTCTCAGTTCTTTTGCTCTTCCCGCATTGACTGGCCACAGATTTTCTAGTTTTTATTATGCGATTCCCAATCCCCTCGTGCTGAAACAGAGGTGTCGTTCAGCAGGGATGCCAAGGGGGTTTTCACAACCCGCTCAGCTCGCGGGCTCTTTACAATGTGCTTTCACTTTTTTACACGATGCGGGTGGCAAAAGCCACAGCTCCACCTCAACCACCTACCAGTTCCAGCTTCAGCTTCAGCTTTAGCTTTAGCTTTAGCTCTTCCACCATTCCACACCAATACGCATATAAATTGTACACCGCTGACATGGTGTCAACCATGCGGCCGCTGCAAGCAACAAAACAAAGAAAGCGAGCGAGGGATAGAGAGAGGAACAGACGGAGAGAGATGAGTGCAGGAAAACTGATGCAGCAACCGGATGCACTGACTCTGCCTCATTGTCTCTGGTTAACAGGCAGCCATCGAGGGTCCTAAGAAGGGAGCTTGGGGAACTCTGGGCTGTAATGACTTTGTCATGAAGTTGACTGACTACAGAGAAAAGACTGTAAAGCGTTTCTGCAACATCACAATAAAGTACACATAACATGTATGCGTTGTCTTTTGCAAGTGTCTTCTTGAAGTTGGCAACTATCTATTTTGTTTTGCTTGTTAGTTTCTTAAATGCTTATTATATACACATACGACCTTAAAACAAGTATTAGCCTCATGAATTGTTTTTGCACATAAATTAATAACTATTATCAAGTTGACAAGCCTTCAAAATTAAGAAGAAAATCTTTTAATAATTAAAATTAATATTTTTCAAGACTATTTTAACTCGTACAATAAGTATAAGGTCGATCACTTGGTATCTTTATAAAAGTTACAATCTTAAAAGAAGGATTTTAAGCAAATTATTAATAAAACTGTTCAACTTTGTAATCAATAATGCAATCTATTATTTAAGATGACTGAAAGGTATCTCTGTTAATTTTAGGTCGAACTAAATAATGTTTTCTCTCTAATAGCATTCTATAAAATGTATGTTGTATGTATGTTTATATATTTATGCATTTCTTGAATACTTCAGCAAACCACTCGGTAGTTTATTGAGAGTATGCACAAGTGTGCGAACGAGTTTCAACCTTTACTCACTTAATTATAATCAACATTAATTTCTCTATTTTTCCATTGCCTTTTGTTTTTAAATCATTGATTAATATCATGCCTCATTTGCTTTGGTTTCCTCTCTAAGTGTCTCTCTTGCATCCCATGCTCATTACATTTAACCGAGACATGGATACAGTATCTATGCATCTCAGTTTTTGTATCTATGTAAATGTATCTGCTCTGTCATTCTAATGAGCTTACATGCCATATTGTAAGTAATTTAAATTGAGCCCACTTGTATGGCACTTGTACGCAAATGAACTCGAAATGCACTTGCCATACCTGCTGTCTGCCTCGTGTGGGCATATGGGATGTGGAATACGGTGTCATGGTGGCAACTGGAATGTGTGTGTGTGTGTGTGTGTGTGTGTGTGTGTGTGTGCGCGTGTGCTTGTGTGTGTGGCAAGCTGCGCTGGCTGCTGCCGTCTGCGCTCGTTCAACTAAATGAATAAACTTTTTCCGTGCATACTCTTTGGCGGTAAATAGTGTTAAAGTTCACACATTTGATTTGTTTTTGTTTTTTTCTTTTTTTTTTTTACCATTTCTGCTATACACGCTCTCTTCTCTGTGTCGCTCCCCTCTCTCTTCCCATTTGCCTATTACCACTTTACACTTGGTTGTTGACTGTTTTTTAGCATCCACAAATTTTTTGACAACATTTGTGTTCCTCTCACAAAATAGTTTTTCCATTATGCCATATAGTAGGGGCGGTTGAGCTGGCTATGGATTTGTGTGAGGGCTGGGTGGTAGGCGTGGCATATATAAAGTAACCGAAACAACAAAAGTGTAAATTAGCTTTTGGCTGTTGTTGACGTTGTTGGTTGGCTCTCGCTGTGGGTCTTTAGCTCTCGGTCTGCCCGTGTTTCTGTCTCTGCTTCTGCTTTAGCTTTTGGTTCCAGGGCTGCTGTAGTGGAGGCAAAAGTTTGTCATTTGGTTTTTAATAAAAACACTTGCACAGTCACACACTCACATATACATACGAACATACACACTTGAACACACTCATACGCAGCACTCACACTTTTCTCACACACACACACACACTCACACACACACTCACACACACACATACACTTGCATTCACACTCTTGCAGCACTTCATTTGCGCGCTACATGAAGAAAAGTTAACTGAAGGGTTTTTCGGTTACTGTGGGAGGAATACATAGGGGTATCGGAAAGAAAGGGCGCCTGTTTATTTTTTGGGGCTGCTGCTGCTCTTGACACGCCAACCGAAAAGCTTCTCAAAGTTTATTTAGAAATTAAAATTTTTGAGTCCCGCCAGGCTTAAGATATGCATCACTGCATTCACAACTCAGGCACTTATTGAAATTGCATTCTGCATCATTTAATTTAAGCTTTAACAGCAATAACTACATTTTTAAAATTGCAATTACTTAAAAAGGAGCAATTTTGCCCGGTCCTCGGGGTTGGGGGGCTCCGCGTCCGAGTACTGTCGGTGAAATTTCTTACAAGCGGGAAAAGTGTGGAAAAAATGTTGTTGTTTTTTTTTTTAGATTTTCTTTTACTTAAAAATAAATAATTAATAATTCGCTCAAATTCTAATATTGAAATTCAATTGAGTTAGAGCTAACCCACATGCCTACAAAACTTATTATTATTAAAAGCAAAAAACACCAGAGTTCTTCCATTTTTTCCTGAAATTTTTCATATATTTTCATTGCAGGCATAACTTAGTTATATTCGACATGAAATCGGGCCTTACGCCAATAACTTATATGAGCGCTCAGTCCTTGGGCGTAATGTCATGTCACTTTCAAGATTATTTCAGCTATCTCTGTTCTCGATATTCGTTTCAAGCTTAATAACTATTGCGAGAAAAAAATCTAAATTGCTAAAATAAGTAAAGTAAATTTTTTTTTTTTTTTTTTTACAAAGAAACAAGAGAATTCAAAATTTTTAAGATTTTGGAGCAGAATATTTTTGAAATTTTTGCAGTCTTAACTTTTTCCATTGTCTCCCATAGTTCCATAGGGTCTCCGACAGTCGAGTATGTTGTACTGTAGCTCCGTCTAACGAGCTCTTATAACATTTTAGCTTGTAAGATTCGTAGTACTTTGTTAAACCAAGGTAGTAGAATTATAATTGTATTGTACCTATGGATAACTCTTCACTCTATATATTTGCTTATAAAAATTTCTTACAAAAATCTAAAAATCTAATCAATAAAATGGTTAATGTTCTCATTTCATTGAGCATCAATCCAACAGTTTTAGGGAAATGGGACGAAGCAACATTAGTCAGTCCTAATTGAAATTGCATAATCATAGGCTCACTTCTGGTCAAAATCAGACAGTTATGTTGTTAAACTGCCAATTAGTGCAACAGCGAAGAGGATGTAAAGGGGAGAGAGAGAGAGAGAGGCATAGACAAATCACAGCTTCAAATAGACAACCAAAAAGACGTCCCGAGGTTTTAGCCAGTTACAGTTACATCAATTGCCAAGCACACACACTTACACACACGTCACACGTCACCCCGCACAACAATGGGCTAGGGACATGTTGGCCAGACACAAACAGATCCAGTTGAAGCGCACAAACAAGTCCAACCCATTGGGGCCAGTTAGGGGTTGCCCAGTTACAGTCCAGAGGCCTAAAGTCCAAGAGTCCAGAGACAGTGCAGGATTCTGGATCTGGTAGCAAATGAAGATTATTATCGTTTTGCTGGCAGGCAGCATTCACACTTCCACGTACTCGTATTCACAGTTGTACTCACACTTGTATTCGTATTTGTGCACTCACAATTCCATTCATTATAATTGGGCGCATGGGCGTGGCAAGGGATGAAGGGGGACTGGGCTTATGTTTGTTTGCCTGCTTATTGCACTCTTAAAGGCCTATTCATGTACAACATGGACAATGTCGAGCAGTGGCCACTTGAGCTCTGCGACAAGCGCTAATTAAACAAAGTGCATTTTTTATTTCTGTTTTCTGTTTTCCATTTTTATTATTTTGCATTTGCTCTAAAAATTAACAATTGTTTTCTGTCACATTGACAATAGGCATGCGAGCTGTTAAGTAAGCCGCAATTGAGATGTACCACAATGACAAACGATTGCGCTTTAAATGTACAGTGCATTATTATTTTAAAATGCTAAAATATGTCAAGCATGTTACGGTTTTCACATTCGACAAGATATATCGGAAGTAAAAATCTTTAACCTGCACTAATTTAATTCTGAAAATATTTACGTATAAAATTGAATTTAAGTCTAATAAAGTAAATAAGGCAATAAATAAATCCTAAATATTTTTCTCAAATACTTTGATTTAAAAATAAGAAAACTTTATTTTTTCGTTATCATTTTATTCATCATTTTTGCAAAAATCTCAATTTTTAAAGCTTTTACTAAGTGTAACAGTCGTAAAAATTAATTTTTTATTTTTATCTTTGTGATCTCAGTTCTGGATGTTCATTAACTTCATGAATAGTATGCAATATTGTTAATTTCAAATTGTAAATTCTTTTCTAAAATCTCTTCTAACTGTTGCATTCTTTAAAACAAATCTTTATAGTAAGCAATTTTGATCATTTTAAATAAACTTAGCAAGATTTTAAATACAATTTTAATTGTCAAGTTCTATCTTTAGTACCAATGATATTGAATTTTAATTTGATATCATTGCCAAGGTGTAATCTTTTTTTTTTTGCTTTTTCTTTAATTTTATTTATTTGTGCTTATTTTTAGTTTTAGATATTTACTTACTTCATGAATAGTAAGGCAATATTGATAATTTTAAATTGTAAATAAATTAAGTAAGATTTTTATCATAATTTAAACTGACAAGTTTTATCTTTAGTACCTATCATATTGGTTTTCAATTTGATTTCATTGTCCACGTGTAATCTTTTTTCTTTTTTGTCAATATTACCTTCTAACGAATGATTAAAAATGTCTTGCGCTTTGCTTGTCAAATGACTGGAATAACGAATGCAATTTGCATGGGAAAAGCTCAACTAAAGAGTTACGCCCACAAACATTCTCACAAGCTGAATTCCATTTGTATCTAATGTCTTGAAACTTTTCATTTGACCCAATATGCCGCACATTCGATTCATGCCCTGCATTTCACATTCGAGCATAGACGAATGTTGAGCTGCGTGGACATGCAATGTTTGCCGTGGGCGTCATTCTAACACAGAGAGAACCACACACACAAACATACAATGTATATCATAGACGAGGCATATCGCATACAATAAAACCACTATATGAACGTTTGTATGGATGTCTGTATCTGTGGGAGTGCAGGACACATGATGCAGTCAAACCGACAATATGGAGTACATACTTGTGTAAAACAAGTTATTCCATTTTGAGGTTTCTGAATAATTAATGCAACTTAAAATGTTCGCTCGTCCATTTATTGTTGCTGTTAAATTGCATATTGCAATTGTACGTGTACAACAATTGTGAATGGTGCGCTAGTGATGGGAGTAAGCATTAAGTGCGATTGTGATCTGAATTCATTTTATTACAAGCGATAAATAATGACATAATATGTATTAAATAAGCCTTTTTGCCAGTGAGTATAATTTGCTTGTAATACAATAAAATATTAGTTAAAATTATTTACAAATACACAAATGGCTTAATTAGCAATTACAGATCCATATAAAATTCAATCCTTTTGAAACACCGAGCTTTAAACAATCAATTTAAATTAGTAACTTAACATACAAGAAAGTTACGATATAATATATATTTTATAAATTTATTAAATTTTTTTTAAGATAGTAGTATTATAATATATTTTACCACTAAATAAATATTTTTTGTTAAATATTGACTTTATGAAATAAGGGCCAGATTATCTTTTAAATTAATCCGATTTCTTTTCGAGTTTATTAGCTTATGGATACAGCAAATAAGTATAAATAACTAGTCTTATGGACTTTTCTGAGAATTGTGAATTTTTTTATTTATTGAACTTTTAATATTATATTTTAAATTAATAGAACCGCAGTTTATTTTGATTCGCATCACTATGTGACAGGTACATCGATACAACATGTATGAGATATTATAAAATGTGTGGTGTCTGTATAAAATGCATATACTATTTGAATTTCTTTCTTGTTGTTTTCAAGTGTTCTTTTTGATGCATTGCAGTGTAAAGTAAAAGATACTTCTGCCTTTGAAGGCAGTTGGCCATCGGCATCGGCGTCGTCATCATCATTGTAATAATTTCCATCTCCTTGACAACTTCAGGGGCTGGCAATTCAATTTGATGCCATCGACAGGGCAGTAGCTACTTAAGTTTTATGAAGCGTCGATATAGCTTGGCAAGTGACTATCCATAAATGGCGTCGAGAGAGGAAATTGCCGCCAATGCAACTTAATCTCTGTGTCCTGCCATGACAAATCGTCCTTATCGTTTTACGTACGAAAAATGAAGCAAATAAAATTGTTACGGTAGAGAGTACGCGACTAGAAGATTCCCTGTATATATTTTATTGTATTTCATTTCATTTATACATTTATTCCATGAAGTGTATACTTTTTCTGTTTGCCAATGTTAAGCATAGAATAGCATTCTGTCTGTACTAGCAAATCAACCTTAAGCATTTAGGACAGACATTCGGCATACACATATGATTTTAATTGATACATAATTGTATATTTGCATACACATATGATTTTAATTGATACATAATTGTATATTAGCGGTGTTTCAGAAATTCAAAACAAACCCAAATCCACTGGAACATCTCCTGTATATTCTCGAACTCATATTTTATTTTTATTTTATATTTTTTTCCGTTTTTTATTTATTAATTTAAAATTGTTTACATTAAAGCTTATTAGTGTACTGATACCACATGGCAGATTAAACTAATTTTAAATCAAAAAGAAAATAATAAAAATGGACTATAAAAATAGTTAAATATTTTCAAAAACAATAAGAAATAATAGACGGCTTGCAAGCACATTGAGAAGACTCATATTTTATAAAATTAAAACTAAAATAATCTCAAAAGTATGCAACGAATTTTTTTGGCTGAAAAATAATTTTCAACTTAATTAGGGGATTACAGGGAGGCATTTACTGTATGCAGTAAAAGATACATTCACTGGATTTTATTATAATAGTCGTATCTCAAGTATGGAATATATTGTTTTGGCTTATTATCAAGTTATACTACTTTATCATACCTTTTCGGCATATTTTTATTTATACAGGGTATAAAAGAGAAAAACTGAAGGAAAAAGCTAAAGTAACAAAGAAAAACAAACAAGTTATAAAAACATACAAAACCAGGAGAGCAATTCACACGCACAACAACAACAACAACAACAGCAACAACAACAGCAACAATAACGACAATAAGAAGAAAATGGCAGCAGATAAAAAGATGTTTGCTTGTTGTCTTTTGTTGTTGCCTTTTTATGACTTCAATTAACTGCCACCAGGTCCGAGTCCATATCCAGTGTGTATGTGTGCGTATCTGTGTGAGTGTGTTTATATATGGATAGAAGATTTGCGTTCATAATTTTTTATCTCTGCTCGCTGCGTGCGCTCAAGTTCTTGTTCTCATTGTTGTGCTCAGATGTTGTTGTTGTTGTTGTTGTTGTCGTTGTCTATGGCATGCATCATTAGTTAGCTTAATGTAGTGTACAGCTACATGACCACGCCCATTGGGCTAGCAGGTAGGCAGATGGGCGGCTGGTCAACAACACACACACAGCCTAACATACGACTTTCAATGTATTTGTGTCTCTCTATAGATAGCAATCACACACACACACACAAAGCAGACACAGTTACACTCTAGTGTTGCCAACGAAGAAAAACGGGCAATCACTTGCCAAAATTGAACAGTCTTAACGTTTCGTTGCAAATGCTTCGAGATAATCGCCGCAAAAACGGCGCCACTTATGAGCACCATTCGCCTTCTCTTACTCCTGACCCTGCCCCTGTCCCTGCCCCCGCCCCTGCACATCCACTTCTATTCACATTCCCGCACATTGTCGATTGGGGCCCTAGTAACGACTATCCAACTAGGGATCCATGACTAGGTCGCGGCATCGATGGAGGCAACGCGTCGGCCTTTTGTGTGTTTGACGTTTATGTTAACATGTGTGTTGTCTGCCGATGCGTGTAGTATCTCTGTCTCTCCGAGTATCTGTGTGCGCGTGTTTGTGTGTGCGTGTCTGTGTGTGTGCGCCTGAGCATCGGTGGCGTGCCAGGATCCTCGTGGGTTACTGAGTATCCACAGCATTTTCCCCTCCTGCTCATCCGCTTTATGGTCCATCCGTCTGTATGTCTGTCTGTCTGTGTGTCTTTCTCTCGCGTGGCTGACGCGTTGTTGTCTCTGCTCGGAGCACAGTGTCAAAAATCATGTGAATAAGTGCGAAAACATTTAAGTGTTCAAACAATGTGAAATACATATAAAAAAATAAATAAAAATTATAGCCTATTTCCACGGCCACACACATTTCTCTCATTTGGTCACATTTGAATGTGGCTCATTTTTAGCTTTCCACGACCAAATGTGCAACTGTCAAAGCATTTGTCATTCGCCCGAAATAAATCAGCTGTTCGATTTCAGGGCAAAAATTATAAAAAGTTAAAAAAATAAACATTTTTACTTTTATTTTGCAATTATAATTCGTGCAAATTCATTATGAATGAGCCAAAATGATCAATCGGGTTTTTTACTGAAATGAAGTCCACATTCGTGCCAAATGATAAAAATGGCGTCGAATGAGCCAAATGTGCTGTCGTGGAAATGGGGTATTAGATTTATAAGGATAATATTGAGGTAGATAATATTGTAAAGAATTTAATTTTTTTTGTTTTCCTCTGTATTATTCTTTATTACTCGTTGTTCATATTCCTATACCTATCCCCAATATAAATAGAAATAGAGATCTCCTAAAATTTCTCTCTCAGCTTATGTAATCTTTATAAATTTTCCTTTTTATTATATATATAGTATAGTAGTATATAGTATCGTATCTATGTTGCTATCTCTATTCCTTTTTATATCTTTGTCTCTGTTGCTATTTATAAATAAAGTTTTTTCTTTCTCTATCTCTATGGTTTTCAAACGTAGTCAAAAATGGCGTAACGTTTGACCGAAATGTTTGAAATGTTATATGCCTTTGGGTCGTTTTTTACAAGAGAATCGTAATAATTGGAGAATCTGTTTCATAGTGTTCAAATACATATAAGGTTGCAAGCTTTTAAAAAGATATGGGTTTGATTACCGAACAATTTGCTAAAAAACCAAATTAAATTTATATTTCTTATTTGTTCTACGATAAAAATAAAAAACACTGAAATTTTGTAAAAGAATCTGGTTTATATATTTAGATATTATATATTATTATATATTTTATAATAATTTGGTATGTTTTTCAATGTGCGAAAATGATATGTTATGTAAAGCGTGCACCACTGTGCCTTGGGGCTTTGCTTAACTTTTGTCGACATTGATGCTTTGTTGCTCTTGTTGTTGGTATTGTCAGTTTTGTTATTTTAGGGGAGTGCGGTGGGGTTGGCCACCCCCCATAAAAAAGCGCTCGAGGTTGTTAAATTGACAACGTTAAACACTTTGTTTGGCATTTTCTGCATTATTAGGCGAAACTGCCGTCTGCCGCTGTAATTGATGCTCTGGCAACCCTGGCTAAGTCTCTCTCTCTCCCTCTCTCTCTCTCTCTCTCTCTTTCTCCCTCTCTCTGTGTGTGTGAGTCTCACTCGCCCTCTTCCCCTCCCAGTTACCAGTTATCACGACCCAAAAGTCACAAACAAGCTTGAGCAGTGATTTAAATGGCTCAAAAGTTAAGTTATCGTAATACTAAGCGGATTAGTTGAACAAGAGGCTGGTGTCTCATATGGTTTGGAATCTGATGGTTGTCATAGTGAAATGGATGGGAGGGGGTACCAAAAGTAAACATTTCAGTTGATTTCACTGTCAATCTGAGATGACATTATAATATCGAAAGTTTTAATCCTTTTAAGTAGCTGCTGACGGCCGGAAGTGAAGTGAAGTGAAGTCAAGTGAAGTGAAGTAAACTGCTGTCCGCTGCTTGTTTTATGCATAAATTCGATTTAATGCCAAAAGGTTAAATCTCAGCCAGACATCCTGCGCGCATCCTGCTGACAGCCATGTTGCCTGCCTTTCAGCCTTATCCTTAAATTAGGCACGAGCGCACGTAAAGCTGTTGAATGTCATGTCAAAGGGCACTCAAGACGAGAGCACGCTCGTAAATTTCAGTATATATATATATATATGTATGTATTCCATTCTTATTTTTTTTTCCAACCAACTCCCTCCCACTCTTCCCCCCTTACCCCCCACTCACTACTCCTGCCGCCGTGCACTTTTTTATGACAAAGGCAAAGGATTATACAGCTGCCTGGCAAATCGCATAAAATGCAAAACGTATTAAAATTGACAATAAAGCGGCTTTTTTTTATGTTTATATGCATGAACTGAGCGAACCGGGAGACCTGAAGAAGCCCGAAGATGCGGAGAATCGAAGAATCCTCTCCGCCCACCTCATCAAAGAGATTGTAAATTCGTTTAAATTTTTTAAAAGCCAAACCACTTTAAAGCTCGTTATGCATCTTTTAGTGGCCTCAAGAAAGTCCTGTTTATTTGCCACTTAATTTGCCACAGTCTGTTGCAGCTTGTGCTCCATCTTTTGCGTCATATTTCTTTTGCTTTGGCTGCCTCAATTGCCGCATCCACTGGAGCACAAAATATTCGCTCAGCTGCAACTTAAAACCCCTCCCTTGACCTCTTCTCTTTCCTTTCTGCCACAACATACAAACACACACACACACAAACACACACATGTTGCTCACATATGCATAAACACGTGTTTTTCTGCTAGTATTATTGTTGCCGTTATTCCTGTACTTGAAACTCATCCTTTGATTGGAACCTTTCTTTTCTTTTGTTTTGGTCTTTTCTCTACCTAGAACCTTTTTCTTTATGCCCTCACTTGACTAACTATCTAGTGGTAAGTAAATTATGCATCAAGAATACTATAGATATACAACAACTTTCAATGAAAATAAATACTTGATCTATTATCAAAAATAACGAAATTATATTTGTTTATTCTTTTTTAATAACAAACATTTTTTAAATTTATTATTATTATTATATTATTATTAGCAAATGAGTACTTAATTAATTATCATGAAATATATATTCTATGCACTAAACACTATATAAATATACTCGAAATTACATATGAAGAAATTTTGCAATTTCGTTTTAACTGATTTAAGGCTGATCTGTAGATGTTTTCCATGAAATGTATGTATTAAATTTAAATACTTTGACAGCGATCCGTTCATTATAAAATATTTTACAACACTAAACTATTAAGAGTTTAGCGATAGTTCTTAGTGCTAGTATTGATTAATTTTTTATATATATATTCTTGGTGCTGGTATTGACTAATTTTTCGTGATTTACATTGTCTACAACTAAGTGCAATTTATAATATAAAACCGTTTAGATGTCTTGTATTAATTTGAAGATAGTTCACTTTTTAATGACAAATTTTTATAGAGCATTTTCGATCTCGGTTTTCCCTCAATATTTTCAAGACTCTTTCGTGTTAACTTTTTCCTGTTTTTTTTTTGTTGTGTGAGTTATTATGGCAACTTTCAAAGCATAAAAATTTCGTACTACTTGGCTCCAACGAAGCATAAAAACTTATGACTTGTCTATTCGACATATACTTATACACACCATACACACACTCATGAGCTTTAGCTCATGCAGCATCCATGTTGTTGGCGGTGTTGCACTTTGTTTGTTTGTGCCGGTAATATTTCCTTAAATCGAGTAAACAAGTGGAATTCAACAAAGCGGAAACGGAAGCACAATGCGTAGCTGCCAGTTTTGTGAGTTACCTATACACACAGACACACACACACACACGCACACACATGCTGCCTGTTATACTTGTAGTACGTATCTCATACGCGATGTTGTCTCAAATATGGCGGCAAATATACTTTTCCTTCTCGGCTGAACCAGCAGACGCTATTCCTATCTCTGCCTTTTCCTCTCTTCTCCTCTCCTCTCATACCATCCCACTGCCACTCCTCTCTTGTTTTTAGCATCTCTTCGCGGCTGCTTCTCTTGGCTTTCTGTTGTTTTTCTTGGAAATTGCTGTTAAAAATAACAAAGCTTCTCGTGAGTTTCTCGCTTCACGTTGCTTGCCAAGTTACTTCCTTCCTTTCCTCTTCCTCTTCTCGTTGCCTCATCTATTCCTTTCGTTTTCTTTAAATTCTCTTCTACACTTGTGTTGAGCTTTACTTGTTGTTTGTCTTAGTTATGCCACTCCGCCAATCCACTCCCCGTCGACTTCCCCGCTCAACTGAAATTGAGACGCGGCGCTCGGCAATTGTATTTATTTGCTCTGCTAAATGGCATAATCGAAGCAGTCCCCGAACCACCTCTGGCCTCGCCCACTTGTGACCTGACGTTTGACAGGCTTTGTGGTGCAGAGATTTTCGAAATACCAACATCAAAAGGAACAAACAAACTATTTGCACACTACATACACTTTTGTAGCAAATTCTCTATTTACCTTATTAGTAAGTAGACAATCTTAAAAGGGTCCTCATAAATAGATAATAAGGTCTTTTGTTTGATTTCAATTTATCTGTTGTTTTTAGTTTATTTATATCTTTTCTATTTTGGTAGATAAGTATTTATAATTTTAGTACTTTGATATTGTCAAGAATCAATCAGCTAATTTTTTATATGTCAATGTACTATGTCAGCGGCAATTAAAATTAATTATTTGAAAGGGAAGTGATACCATCACATATATTGTTTCTGAAACTTTTAAGTTAGTAGCGTTTCTCCTTATAAATTCTTATTATAATTATTATAGACTTTTTGTCAAAATGCTTCCTCAACCTGTGTTAACATAAGTTTGTCTGTTGTCAACTCAAGTCTTTTAAAAGATTGCTTAGAGGACTGCTTCTTTAAAATATAGCCAATCTTATAAGAGAATCGAAATTAAATTAAATATCAATTTATTAGCTCTTATTTATATTTAAGTCTTATTGTACAAAGTACACTGATGAAAAAGAACTACTTTTAAAATCAAGAACATTCATCTTAACTATTTTGTTATTAAAATAAGATTATTTTAAGACCAAATTACTACAACTAAGATTAAAACCAAAAAAATAATAAAATTGTAATATAAGAATAAAAATCTTAAATTGTTAGGAAAGTATATATCGTCGCATTCCCGCGAAATGATCGTATGTAGAAAAATGTAATTTTACAGGAGAAGCTTTTTTTTAATTTTTTCAAAGTAGAGTGGTTTTTTAGCAGCCATTTTTTCATAAGATCTTATTTTATAGTTGTAATAACGAATGCTTGTTAAATTTTTTTTTAAATATGGCCAATTGTGTTTACAGCAGCAATTTATTTAAACATACGATCATTTCGCGCGTCATGTTTTTGGTGCAAAACAATGTAAGTTCAACATACGATATGAGAAAATCCTTATTTATTTATATAAAAAAAGTTAAAATAAAATTTTGTTTTTGTTTTTATTAAACTTATGTAAGAAATTCATATAAATCATATTTTTCTGTATGAAATTAAAATATATATGAAAATCTTCAGTTTTCATCTTCTTCATCGGTTTCATATAAACAATCTACGATTGTTTTACAATTTTTAAGATTTACATATTCACTATGATATTTAGTAGGTATACTGTTAACATTGCATAGATTTTTTAAATCTAAAAACTTCTTTTCTGAAATGCTTAACTTGTTCTTCTATAAACTTTTAATATTTTGATTCAAGTTTGATATTTGAATAATTTTTTTTTTGTTTGTGTTTTCGAAATATTCATAATTCAATTCCATTTCTCCGTTGTGCAAAATAGCTGTACGTAATTTGCTTAAATTTAATGTTAAACGCCAAGGAATAACGGCACAAAAGAAAACGACCAAAAAATACGCAAAACAAAGAGCTCAAAATTCGTTTATCTCGCCTTATTTTTGTACGTTTAAAGTAGTTAACAACACTTAAAAACAAAAATTTATATGGACATACGATAATTTCGCGCGCACAGAAAAATGTTAGTAAACATACGATTAAATTGAAATTGATTTTTTTCCGAAACTAAAGCGAATTCATTTGTAATTTTTTGCAAGTATGTGAGACAGACGTTTTCTAACCGTTCTGCATTAAAATCTCAATTTCGCAAAAAATCAACATACGATCATTTCGCGGGAATGCGACGATATAGTTCCTATTTCGTATTATACAAATGGTGGTGAAGCAGTGGGCGGCGGTTGGAGTCCCACTCGTAGCAAATTAAAATAACATTTATAAAATTACTAAAACGGAATAAAATGTATAACAAATTAAAAAAAAAGATTATAAACTTATAAAATTTTTTGATTTTTTTGATTTAAATTTTCAAAACATTTATTCTAAAAGTAAGAATTTGGCCTTATTTATAATGTTCTTAAATTCAAGATGTGTTCTCTGATCTCGACGCATTTTTTAGACCCAAAATCTGAGACCAAAATTTTGAATTTAGAAAATTTTTTTATTATTGTAGACATCGATTATACTATTATAATAATTTAGCTTCTTAGATTATATCTAATTCAAATTAAATAAAGACAACAAGAACTTTAAAGATATGAAGAATTTTTATGAAGTTAGCAAAGCCAACTAACAGTACAGATAAGTAGGAGGAGCTTAATTGTGACTTTGACAAACGCTTAATTATATTAATTTTAGTAAATATTTTACCACAGATTTCTATCATAATGTAGAAAAACTATTAGTGGTAATCAAAAGCTGCTTTAGATGCTATAGCTATTTAATTTAGCAGATTTTCTGTTTGTGGTGACAACAAGAACTTCAAAAGCTTAGTCATGGGGAAAACTAAAAGAAGCATTTATTAAATTCCGTCTCGGCTGTTGTTTGGTTTTTAGTTGTTTGGCTCATAAGAAGCGCTGTCTTTTCAAAATTCTCAACAAAATAACGCAGCTTCCTTAGTGAAGTTTTTTCTGGCATATTCAAAATATTTGCATCTTTGCTTTTAGCCAGAAAAGTCTTCGCATAGTTAACAGCTGTGAGTGAAAGGAAACTTGAAGCTGCATTTTGTATACACCGTAACTTAAACGCCTTCAAAGACAAAACTTACGCTCAAATTGTTTGTCATCAAATTATGTGGCCAGTTGTTGTCGACCCGGCCGCAAAAATGGGCATCATTAAAATGCTGTTACCGAGCGAAAGACGCTTGACCCCAGCCCCTGACTCCCAGTACCCAGTACCCAGTTCCCAGTTCCCTGTTCCCAGTTAGAGTTACAGAGTCACATTGGCAGTCACCGGACCTTCGTACCCTGTCAACGGGTCGGGCTAACCGCAACAAGATTGCTCAGGCATACCCTTTTTTAATTTGCAACATGTCATTGGCAGAAAGACAAGCAAAAAGGACGTGGCCCATCGATGAAAGTTCGGCCAACGTAGAGAACTGAGCACGGGCAGAGCTGGACAATCATTCAGCCGGACGGAATCCACAATCGAGAACTAAGAAACGCCCAGCGCACGCTTTGTTGCGCCTTTTGTTAGACCTTCTCTCATGCCCAAATAACCGAAGCAAAAACAAAATTAGCAGCAGCAGGAAGATTACAAAAAAATACAGAAAACAGGACAGGAAAAAAGACGAGCACAGGCAAAACAGCCCATTTCCAAAACAATCCGGACTCCGGAGAGAGGGCAAGCCAACAACTTTTCAAGAAGCTCAATGTAGCTTTGGAAAAAGAAAAGAAAAAGACAGATTCAGCAACTCCATGGCGCATATGATAAAATATTGTTGTACTATCATTTTGACCATTTTTAACATTTTTACAATTACACAAAGCTCTTGAAAGAAAAAAGCAATAAAGAAAATATACTTTTACTTTTAAAAATAAATTGTGTTAATATGTTAAATAAATTATTGTTTTCTGTTCAAACTATGCGTTATAATAATTGTATAAGTAGAATTTAATTACTTACCTTTTTTAACATTCTCTTTACTAAAAATATAACAATCTAAAGTTTAAAAAATACAAATATGAAGTAGATGATTAATTAATAGACTACTTATAAACATCAAAAAATAAGATAAATAAAATCGGAATTGTTGCTTTGTTTTCAATGTATATAAGTTTTTATATGTATGTTGAAAACTGTCGACAAGTCATCATTCCAACCTCGTAATCGTACACATACTGTGATAGACGACGTGAAAGCAAAAAGTGAATGCGAAAGCGATGAAAATATAGAGGGAAAGAAGATGGTGTACGGTATATGGATTACAGTGGGTAGGGGAATTAGGGGAGAGAATACCCAACGAATGTCATACAAATGACCCATATTAAATTTATTACGGCAAAGGGAGCAGCCCAATGAAATTCAATAGCTAAAAACCTAATGGCAAACAAAACAAATCGCCGCGGCCCACGAATAAGTATGTATTTGAGTATATACATACAATACTTACATACATTATCCTATTGTACATAGAGAGGTAGACTGAGGTAAGTATAGGAAGAAAGATGGGATGGGGATGCATCAAAAGCAGCTTAAAAGCGTTTTCTGTAGCACAACTTTTTGCAGTGCTTGTCGTTACACTGTCATTGTGGTTGCTTTGCCAAATTGATTTATAATCCTGCCTCGAATTTTCTCTTTTAAAAACTCCACGACGATATTACGCGGTTATCTTAAAGTTTTCCTCATATTGTAACGCTCTCTCATTTTTCTACTTCTTTCTTGTAATGAAATTTTCCAATTACTTTGCCATTATGCGTAACAATTAATAGGAAAAATTTGCAACGCCTTTCCGTTTGTTTACCTCGACACGTGCTTGAGCCCATTATCCTGCAGCTAATTAAGAAACGTGAGACAAATGACAAGCGTCTAAAATATTGTTTACGAGTGCTCAAACGATACGCAGCAACACATAGACAATAGCACAGCCCACGGAAATATCAAACAAATTTTTAGAGCTTCAATCGCTTGACTGCAGGATATCTTTTTAATAGCATGCTCAATTTTATAAAAAGAGAGCTTGAAAAACTGCCTTACAAATATAGTTTACCGCTTTTTTTGCGCAAACTTACATTTTTTTTTATTATTTTGATTATTTTTTAATGACATGAATTTTACCGAATTGCGTTATATTCCTAACAGTAAGGATTATCTTTCAAACTAAGATTCAACTTGAGGAGTCATGAACCTCACAAATTTATTTTGGTTTGAGCTGTAAGGAAACTTAGGTCGAACTTAGTTCGCTAATACCATCCTATTTCTAGCACATTTACTGGGTATTAAAGTCAGTTGTCTCACTTTAATAAAATTGATTGTTGCTACAGATTTGCAAGGCATACGACATCAAAAATGTATTAATCATGAAGTGGACTAAAATAATATGCAAATTTTTTTTTTATATAATTACTAAGCACACATAATTTATGTCGATATATGCGTGCTTAAGACAATATCAACAATTTACCAATTTTAAACTAGTCTTGCTTTAATTTTAAAATAATTATAAGAAGTCTGATTAGTGTCAGTGTTAATTTCATCAGATACATTTATCATATTATCATATGTCGTTCTATAGTTCAAGCTTTTACAGGGTATCATAAAAACACATCATATCTAAATAAATTCGTCCGCTTGTCTACAGATTAGCCAGACGTGTAAGTTCTAAGATATTCTCATAAATTTATTTTTAACTGGACGGGATTTGTATATACCACACAGGGTATTTCTTGAATATACAACATTTTTTGTTTGTCTACTGTCTACTAGAGAGTACAGAAATTATCAACTTACCTTATACCACTTTAAATATTCCACATTTACTACAGGGTATATTAAATACACAAACCACACATAAATAAATTTCGATGTTTGTCTACAGATTGGCGAGGCGTGTGGATCTTAAGACAACCCAAGAAATTTATTAATTATCAACCGGACTTGCTTTCGCCACACATACCCAAACACACACTTACACACACGGTTACACGCACCCACACAGTGGCATACATAGAAACATTTACAATCACAGCAGCTTGATTGGCATTTAAAGCTCTTTTAGGAGATATATATATTTGGCCATTGAAGGCACATCGTTGGAACCTCGAGGTTGGCTGACAGCAAAAATCGAAGTGAAGTGGCTACATTGAGCCTTAGCTGAGCTCCTTAACGCTGCCTGTCTGACATAATCCCTGCAATTGTAAATTTAATAAGAGCACTGCCTCCCCTCTTAGACTGGACGACGCAGCGGCCAAGGACGACAGATTTTGTGGAGAAATGAAATGGCAAAGCAAGTAGTTAGGGCAATTAAGTCAACCAAAAGTGGTGGCAGGAGGCTTGAGTAGATGAAAACCAGAAACGAGCAGCTCAACTTTGTGTATGCGTATAAAGTAAATATTATATGAAAGAAAATGTTTAAGTTGTATAGTTGTTGAAATACTTGGTCCTTCAAATGAAGGTCAGCAAAGGTTATTAACTGCAACATCAAGATATTCTTCATAATCTGGGTCAGAATAAAAATTGCTATGTCTACGGCCAATAATGTCACTATCGGATTCTTTAAATTATATCTTAATTTTAAGGTAAGTAAGTTATACAATAAATTCAATAAATAATAACTATAAATATTTCACACACTTGCACTTTAGGCAATATTTTTGGGATATGAATTTCAGTAATGTGTTCAAATTTTGATTTATGTTGGATAAAGTAAAAAACGGGATGACAAGCCAAATATCAGATTCAGTTACGATTTCGGTTATACATAATTGAATTTTGTTTTTTAAATATCGGTTACGCAATGGTAACCAGTCTTTTTATGATTTGTATTAAAATACCGCTATGATTTCGGTTAAAAAAAGTTAATTTTTCAACAAAATTTATTCGATTTAAGAAATAAATATTCAAATTTAAAATCCAAATAGATTTTTGCACCTTAAATGTAATACTTGATTGAACCGAAACTAACCGTTATAAGTGATTCGGTTACTAACCGGCTATTTGGGTTTAAATAATACTAGTAGTTTTTCGGTTTTAATATAAAAAACTTGTGTTTTGGTAAGGGGTTTAATTACAGTTACCAATTTGAATCGGTTAATACCAAATACAGGTTATGGTTTCGATTACGATTTTAGTTTAAAAATACTTAGAATAAACGTTCTGTACAGGTTTGGCTTATGTAGATTACTTTTTGTTAAAAATCTGGTCAATTATTTTGAAATAACCCATTATGATTTTTTTTGAATACCGGTAAGCACGTTTATTTAGATTTCCTTTTCGTGATTTCCACACGACCATATTAAATTATTCAACGTAAATAATGGATTCAACAATTGCCAAATGTAAATTTTGTATTTTGTATTTATTGTAGAGACATTGCATTCATGTTAAAAGAGTTCCGCAAATATAATGTAAAAATTTCACGTCACCCTAATATACATTAGTATTTTTGGTATTTATTATTGCTAGAAACGTAACTTGACAATCATATGTGTCAAATCATCAAACAGAAATATAATCTTTAAAATCTTTAAATTTCAAGATATTCACATTCAAACCCAAAAAATAAATTCGATACAAAAAAGCAGAAAACTATCCAACTTCCAACTTGAACACTTTTCAAACACTTTTTCAGTAAGTTTTAAAACAAGATTGATGTATAATAATTAAACTGAAGCTATTCGTTTTAGTATAGAGCGATGAGTGCTCAAGAGGTGAATCTCGTCTGCGAGAATTTGCTAACCTTTCAATGTCTGGACAATCAGTTGGAGTCCGCTAAGGATTATGCACTCTGGCTGGCCTCCAACATGGAGATATCATGGCGGGGCAGGTTGATCGAAGGCCTGCTCGAGTTCCTACGGGAACCGAGTCCACAGCACACGCCTCGGCAGTGTGTGAAGGCGTTGCGGGTGCTGCACGAGATGACGACACACTGCACCAAGGTGGATGTGAAGCGTCTGGTTCTGACCACCGAGTTGTTGTCGTTGTTGCGTCAGATTCTAAACATGTCCCGACTGCGTGGCACCATCAAATGCTGTTGTCTGGCGCTGCTGAGCAACATCCTCGTCTGTGGCTGGCGGATGAGGGATGCTGTTGTGGAGTCGGGTCTGTTAACCGAGCTGTTGCGTCTCTTGAACCATGGCCAACAGGGACAAGTGATGTGGCTGCTCTATCAGGTGTTAAGATACAAGGTACCAGGTCCATCTTTGTATGCCATCAAGAAGATTGCTCAAGCGTTGCCCGCTTTGTTGCATCACTCCCAGGATGTGGAGTTGCTGGTGCCGGCATTGCAGTTATCTCGATTAATCTCCGAGTATCACTCGGCCATGGTACCTGCCATGCTCAAGTCGAGACTTCTGAGTCGTGTGGTTCGCTTTGTGCTCAGTCCAGTGGAGGAAGTGCAGCGACAAGCGATCTTTGTACTGTCAAATGTCTGCTTGGAATATCGACGTCGTGAGTCGCTCTTTAAATTCCCCAAGAGCATTCTTCTGCATATCCACGGTCTGGTCTTGGGCGGACGACTGGAGATACGGATCTTGGTGCTACAACTGCTGAGCGGAATCATCGACAACAGATGCATTAAGCTGGAGCACTTTGTCGAATTGGGTTTGTTGAAGAAGATTGTCTTCTGCGCCAGCAAACAGGAGCCCAATCAGCGAGTGCGTCTGACCGCCGGTTGGACCCTTGTCAGCTTGGCTTTGCATCTATGTCGCTGCTACCTGGAATACTTTATCGATTGTGGTGCTCTTCATGCCATTTGTGATCTTCTGCGTCTGGAATTGCCGGTCCAATTGCTGCGCAACATTCTCGTGGTGCTGTTCCTTCTCAGCGAGAAGCATTGCCACAGCAAACAGTGTCTGCTGCATGTCATGTGGCAGTGCAACATTTGGCCAACGGTTAAGTCACTGCAACACAATAGCAATGCCGCCGTTCGCACATTAAGCACTCTTCTGACTTCTCGTCACTCCATGGAATTGATATTTCCCGAGGGTCTCGTCTTTGTTAGAATGTAAATGAAATAATATTATTTCGTCAAATTTCTCATTTGTAATGCACTCTTAGCTACTAATTTTGGAAGAAGGAATTCCTAAGATTGTCTATCCATTTGTCTGACACTGTAATTAAAGGCAAATATGTTAATTCGCTCCTACCATTTGTATTTTTCATGTCTTTAATAAATCAATGCTGATTGTGAATCAAGCGTTTTATAAAGTTAGAGCAGGTGTGTGAAATATAAAACGTACAAAGAAAATCAACTTAACGAGGTAAAAGTTTAAATTTTCCTTCCCTTTTCTTATTTATTCTGTACACAATTCTCATTTTTATATAAAACGAAATTAAATTTTGTTTATGAAATGTTTAGAGCTCTTGTGCAAGAATAACACTTAAGAAGTTTACAATAGGTGTTATTTGCTTTGGTTATCCTCAAATATCTGTCAAAGTTAAAGCCGAAACGGAAAATCAAACAGTTTTTGAATACTTATAATTTTTAAATCATTTGATTTAGCTTTATCTTTGAATGTTTTTTGTTTGTCGCTGCATAAACTGTGAGTTTTTACACACTGTAATTAACTTAAATTTTTTCACAAGATGAAAATAATTGGCCAGATGCCAACTAAGTAAATATATTTAATTAACATTGAAACAGAAACTTGTAGAAGTTATCTTTAGAATTTAATTGAAGATACGTATGAAATGCGATGTGATTATTAAACATGCTAATTGAAGAAAAGCAATTTATGCTAATACATATTTGATTTATGCATTTTAGGAAATTGTTGTTGTTAGGCATTTGTCAGTCGTAACGATAAAAGTTATTGCTATTTCAGCGATTTTCAATTTGTATTTCTTTTTATTTTCATTTATCTTTGCAAACTTTTTTGTGTGTTTTGTGGTGTGTGTGTGGGTGTGTTGAATTTACATTTCACAAACTAATTGTATGTAAATATGTCAAATGTGTGTCTTCAACACCTGCATCTGTGTGTGGATGGGATGTGGTGTACCTGGACGTGTGTTTGTATTGCATATTGACAATTTCATAAATGCGGTAACATTTTCAATTAAATATGCGCAACGCCGCAAACACAGCTGCACAATCGACACACACACATATTCACATATATATAAATATATATATATATAAATGTATAAGCACACTTCACATATGTGTATTTATATATATTTATGTTTGCCACGCCCTTTCAACGCCCAGTCCATCAATTCTCGGAAAGTCGATTGAAATGTACATATGTGCAGGTGTGCAGCTTTTGGTCGGTTACAAATTGCAAATCAATCAATAAATAATTGAAATGAAAATCATTTTGCTGGTTTCAACTTATCTTCCCCCTTCCCCATCCCCCATCCCTTCTTCTACCCACTCCTCCAACGTTTGTTACTCTGTTACGCTTCGTTTTGGCTGCGTATGCAAATGGGCAAAATTGTATACATCTATCACTCGGATCGGATCGGAATCAAAATCGAAAGCGGCAGACAGACCAACTTCCACACACACACACACCTACACATACACCCAGACACACACACTCACACCTACACACCTATACACAGTGAGCATGGCGTAAAGGATACAAATTCCGAGTCGTGAGTGCGTTTCCAGGTGTGCCGGATTAGAGATGAGACAACCGATGCCACACGTATGCATATGTCTTTGTGAGTATATGTATGAATGCGTATGTGTGCTTTTGATATCCTTAAATGTGATTTGTTTGTAGAATGTGATATTCTTTGAACTGTGATTAGTCTTGCCAATTCTTGTGCGCAATTGCAAGTGATTTCCACCAAATCGCATTGATATCTTTTCTTTCAGATAATCTCAAAGAAGATTCTGGATATCGTAGGACATTAGTTTAAGGTGTCACAATAAGTGTAGTGTTCTCTTGACTTTTGCTTGGCTTACATATTTGTTGTAACTGAGTTTTAATAGGAAATTTAAAAATTTTAGTTTGAAATCTAACTTTGTTTTATTGAAGAACAGTGATAAATTATTTTTCAATCACCGTCAATTGTATTATGAGTGGGCTTTAAATTTTCTTGGCATGCAACTCAAATACCCTCAAATAATAAAAAAGAAAATTATTTAATGTTATGCGTTTCTTTATACTGTATTATATAATTACTTTTCAGTTTTATTATCAGGTAAACTTTTAATAAGGGTAAAAAATCTAATATAATTCTTATTTTTGTACCTATCAGTATTAATTCAAATATCCTTCTATATATTAATGCTGCTAATCGGTTTTCAACCGATTCAAAAATCATCACGGTGAAGATTTTCCCGATTCGTATCCATTTAAATTAATTACTGTCTTGCAATAAAGGTTCGGGCTTATTAATTATAAATCTACAATTTTATATTACCTCAAATTATTTTAAATTACTACTTTAACAGAACCAGTAACTAAACATATTAAATAGGGAAAAGCTGGAAAACAATTGTAAACTAACAATAATTTTTTAACTTAAAGGTAACTATAGCTTGAATTAAAATCTTTTGTCCAGGGTACAACACTGTTAATAGATTATCTAATATATTATTTGCATACCAACATGTTTGGCAACACTTTTCAAAGATGAATTCTAGACATATCACAGTGATTTGATGGGTCATCTCTAAGGCTCAGTAGAGCGTTTTGTGATTGTGGACTCAATGTATGTTCGTGTGGCTGTATTGAGTTGTTGCTGTGTGGGTTGATATTTTGGTAAATTACCAATTTCACAAATCAATTTGGCACTTTTTCAATAAGGCAACGCGGACAGAGTCAAATTCAAGTCGGGGAATGAAGCGTGTTTGCCGTTTTAAAATTGAAATTCTATGAAATTCGGTAAATAACTTGGGCAACTTGTTTCACAAATAAAAAAAAAAAACCATTTAAACAGACACTCTGTAGCTACTCCTATCAGCTCCCGCTGCAGCTTTAGCGTCATCTCCATCGTCTCCAACTCCATCTCCATCTCTATCGTCTCCATCTCCATCTCTGGCAAGCATCTATGGCCACGGGTTAAATTTAATTTTAAAGTTCGCTTTTGTTTTTGGCTGTGCTTCGTTTTTGTCGTTATGCCCAAAATCCCGCACAAATCCTTTGAGCTAGCACACGAACAGCTGCTTTGGACCACGACGTCGACGGGGACATCGATGTTGTTGCTCTCTTTGTTGTTGGTGGCTTTGTTGTTGTTTTAAGCGGCGCTGCTTTGGCTGCAGATTTACGCACCAGCAAATCGTTGAATTTATTGGGGGCTGTGCAACACTGTGAGGCAATGCAATGCTTTGGGCGTGACGCCATTTTCAATTTTGTCGCTGCATTTGGAGGCGTGCCCGTTTGTGGAATCGTCAAAAACCCAAACTCAAACCCAAAGCGAAACCTGAACCTCCATTCCATTCCCAACTCCAGCTCCAACTCCAACTCCAACCTAAGCCCGCAGCCACCACAGAGGCTGGTCTTGATTGCATTTGCCAAATGCCAACACCAACTTGCAGACACACATCCGTCAGTTGGGTGACAATCTAATCAAGCCAAACGGTCCAAAGGATACCAAAGGCCACACGCTTTAAATGGGAAAATGAGAGCTTCTGAGTCCTCAGACTGCCATCATGCAGACAACTATTTTATAGGCTATTGATAAGTCCAATAAAGTGTCAGCAACTTTTTGAATAAGTAATTTGAATTATTTATCAAGTGCAGTATTTAGATTATCACAATAGTTTTTTATACCAGTTACTTAAAAAATAAGTAAAATGGTTTATTGTGTTCGTTGGAATGTATGTAACAGGGAGATGGATAAAGTATATATATTCTTGATCAGCATTAACAGCCGAGTTGATGTGTGTCTGTCCGTCCGTGCGTCCGTCGTGTGAGTTTGATTTAGAGGTAGAGCACCATTTGATACAAGATAATGGGGAGGGTTAAGATATATTTTTTTTTTTTGGAGATGATGGTTGGCGATTTTTTATTATTATTTTTTTTTAATGTGTTGGTGGTTTATTGGGGTTTTTGGGATTAGTACTATAGTCTGTGTGGACTTTATAGGCTTTTCACATCTGATTATGATAATGATGATTGAAAAAAGGGGATCGCCACTGATTAACGTAAATTTTTATAAAAAATTATTGAGTATATATAAAAACAACACCTGAAACAATTGGGACAGTTTTGGCAAAATTCCTTTAAGAGAGCCGTAAAGCCGTATTACTAATGCTAAGAATATTAATTATTAAATTATAAGAACATTTATTCTTAAAATAAGAACTTAGTCTTGTTAAAAATGTTCTTAAAGCTTAAATGTATTTTCTTATTTTAGAAATTTTATGTTCTCGACACTTTTTTCAGACCAATCTGTTTTTTTTTTTTGACTGGTACAAAAATGTTCTATAATCAAAATTGTTGGTCTAAAAACTAAGAATTTTGGTTAAAAAATGGTTAGAGAAATTTGAAAAGAATTTGGTTTTGAGATTTATAAGAAAGTTTTTTATGATATTTTAAATAGAATTTTTTTTTTTTATTTTTTTTTTTTTTGATTTTTTTTTTTTATAAGAAGGAGAGGGAGAGAAGAGAGGGTGTGAGTTATGATTTATGAGATGATGATTTTTATAGTTATGGTTTATAAAGAATGATGAGTGTTAGAGTGTCGAGTTAGTATACGGTGCGGGTTTAAACAAATGGGTTTAAATATCATACAATATAATATTGTATATTCCGTTTATAATCGTCAGCTGAACAGTCTAAATAAGTTTAAATGCAAAATAAAGTGACCAGTTGAAGAATACATTGTTGTGTAGCATTTCAATTCAATATTGTGAAGTTGTTCAATAAAGTGCCAATAGAGTTGTCAACGAGCTGTTCGCAACACAGATACCCCATAAAATGAATTGGAAATTTGCGCGTGCCGTGCCGCAAACTAAAGAAGGATGCGATTGTGGATGTGGATGTGGATGTGGAAGTCGAAGCGTTTGGTTCACGTGCGGCACTTCATGCAATTCACATGAGTGTTCCATGATTTGGTACCAGCTGTTTGGTCAGTCTTTTTTTTCGGGGGACTGGGGGGCTTATGTAAATGAGATATTTTGTGGCTTGGCAGCAGGCGTCGTGGCACGTACAAATTCAAATGCGGTTGAAATCTGCATTAACTATTGCAATTAGTGCAAAATTTCAAATAAATTATGTAAAGAATAGTTTTTGGCGCAGTTTTCTATGAACTAGTGCAGCAATGTTGTTGAAAACCATTTTCTAAATTTGTTTCACTCTAAACACAAACACACATACATTAATATATGCAAAAGACAGTAGAGTGTGTGAATTGCATTGCCTGCCACTTGCCAGTTGCATAATGCAATTGAATTTAAAATTTAATGATTGTTTTTCCAGCTGGCATATTTCGGGTATTATTACTTAGGCAATTGGACTTGCAAACTTTTGATAAGTAAGCCAACTTAAATATTTATTTGCTCCTTTTAATATCTCAACAACAAAATAGAAAACATGCATGGGATTAATTATTTCCTATAATTATTTATTCTTGATTTAAATTACACTTTTATATCAATTACTTCTTGCGGTGCAAGTTATGCAAGCTTATGCAACTTTTTGTTGGACTGAATTGAAGCTGGAATTATCCTTTTAAATAATTTAATTACATAACTTTTCGAAAAACACTTTCAGTATCAATTAATTAATTAAATGATTAACTTTTAACACGGAATTCCTTCGCAGTTTTATCATAACATAACATAACATAACATAACATATTATATTGTGTAAATCAATAATTATCGAAATAATTTATTTAAAAGCGTCAAGTGATCATAATTTAAACATTAATAGAGTTATTTATTGATTGATAAGTAATTGTATTGTCGATAATGCATTTTGAATAAACACAATTTAAAAACGGTTAATTCATTTGGTAAAGCTTGATCAAATGTGAGATTAAGAACTAATAAATTTTAACTTCCTAATTAATTAAAATATAGCTGGATTATAAATGTATTGTAAACTCAATAAACTAATGTTTATTAGAATATTATAATAATCTTTATAGCATTGCAAAAAAGTTTGAGTCAATTGTGAAAAATTAAAGAATAGTCTTAAATAGATTTGGGAGGAATGATTATATATATTCAATATTATGGCCTGTTTAAATTTAGCGTATATTTAGAAGAGTAACCATTTTCGGCTTGCCAATAAATTCGAGAGTATTTTGTTTAATTCTTGTTTATATGTTGCGGGAGTTACGTCCTTTTCCCCCCAGATTGGAGGGTGTGTTCAAATTGTTGTTCGATTCACTTGTTTGTTGTAAATTTCGTTTAGATGTGCAATTAAATTTTAATTAGCCTGCCTCTTCAATTACTATTTCCATTTCTATCTCTATCACCATGTTGTGTATGTTTCTGTTTTTATTTGGAGTTTGCGGCAAATAGATCTCTATTTAAATATATAACAAAATAGTACCTTTCATTAGTAGAGGTTCGTTTGGGGCTTTGCCTGTATTATTATACTCTTGATGTGGCCTCCTCTCGCTAAAAAGCTTTATTTAGTTTGTTATTAGTGGCATGCCACGTACCGTGTACCGTGTACTCAGCCTTGCCCCTTATTCCCGTCAACTTCCACTCTCATGCGCCATTTAACTGTAATCAATTAATTCATTATTATTCGTATTCTGCTTTCAAAACCTGCCACTTTGCTTTATTGCATGTTGAAGTAGTTTTCATTATTGGTTCTACCTTGTTGCACAGCAGCAGCACGAGCAACGTTAGAACGAGGAGAGGACACGGGTTGAGGCAGAAGCAATAGCATTGCCATTTACTGGCGATGCTGCCAGTTGAAAGGAGCAAAAGCAATGCAAACTTGTCGGCAAGTTTTGCAAGGCAACTTGCCACTGGGTTGCAAGTCCACTTATTTTTTTTTTTATTTTCTACTCTTCACGTACTTCTGTTTGTTAAGGTCTCACGGGTAACATTCCAGCCAGATAGCCAACAACTGGGGCAAATCTTTGTGCATCAACATAAAGCTCGCTGTTCTCAAGGCTTTTTATAAGCTTTGCTTTATGTATGAGAAGATAAGAGAAAACCCCTTTTTTTTTGTTGTTTTTCTAAAAAAGAAGTCGATCAAATTCAAGCTTTGCTAATTATCATACTGAGGGTAATTAAAGTTTTCAGCTTTGTTACCATTTAATATGTAACTGAATTGATTTAATTTATCAGATAGCTTAAAATTTACTTAGGCTCATGAATTTCGAGTCTTAGGATAACTTAAGATTGGGATGAAATTTTAAAGTTTTTTTTTGAAAAGCTTGGTAACTGGAACATATAACATATATTATTAACATGCCATAGAGTCGAAGGTTCAGTTACTAGCACCTGCTCTTGTCTTACATTTAACATTATATATTTTATTTAATTATGTAAATAAATAAATAATAATTGACTTCTAAATAATTATATCCAAAACTTTAAATATGTAATTGAAAGAAGAAGTCGATCAGATTCAGAATAATTATAGAAAAATGAATTGTATAGAAAAAAATCTTTATAATACACATTAACATATCTTATAGATTTGAATTCGCTAATTAAATTTACTTATCTATAGATTTCTTGTAAAATACATTTTAATAAAGATATTGTTTGTAAACTAATGTCATTCCAGATATGGTATCTGGAAGATGCTTGGATACGTAAAGGTAAAAGTTGAAATAAAAGAACTAATATGGATTCTAATGTACTAGCAGTTCGAGAAGTACTCCAATCTGTTCTATATAAATATGCATGTATAATTAGTTTATATGAATTATGTAAAGAATTCACAACTCATTTAAGAATTCAGTCCCAAATTTGAAAGAGAGCTACGCACTTGCAATTAGTCCATTTCCAGTCCTATAATCATATATGGGCACAGCTCCAACATTATACCATTAGTCCGTTGAGAGGCTCTTTCCATTCCTCTTTGGCAATAGAACGTTTTGTTGTTTTCAGTGTTGACTTGATTGTTGAGCACTAAAACGCTTTGCAACGCAAAACTTTTGCCGATTGCCGCCGAGTCGCAAAAATGTCGGCGTCGCGCCATCAACAACTACTTTATACCCAACTCCAGCCACAGCCCCAAAAACCAAAAATCCCAGACTCACCCGCATTTGTTTTTCGACCCACACTCCCCCTGCCCTCCCCCTTCTCCTCCCCCTTCTGATCCCCCTTCTCCTTCCCCCTTCTCCTTCACTTTTGCATTTTCATTTCGAATTCACATTCGCATTCACATTGCCCACATCTAAAGTTGTTTTTATTGTCGCTGCTGTTACCGTTTTCATTACATTAACCGTTTGCCACACCCCTCGCCCCCATTCAGCTGCAATTGTCATTGATTGTTGTTGTTGTTGTTGTTGTTGTTTCTGTTGTTGTTAGTATGTTTTTGTTTGTGTTATAATGCCAACTACTTTTTGCTGCTGTTTTACTGCGCTGTTGTTGATTCTGCAGTTTCTGCTGCTGCTGCTGCTGCACCTATTGAAGCAGCTCCAAATCTACCTCTGTATCACCCCCCTCTGCCTCGTCCTCTCTCTAGCCAACTGGCCAACTTACTTGGCCAGGTGCTTTGGATAAAGTTTAATGCTGTTGTCGTCGAACACAAAGAAACGAAAGCAAAAGCAATCGAGCTGAGTTGGCTGAATGACAACCAATTGCAAACTATTTGAGCTGCTTGCTGCCCTGCTATTTGGTAGAGTTTGGAAAAGGTTCTTCCTCTTTACCGCGCATCAATCAATTGGTATATGATAGCCAAAAATTGAGACCAGACATGTGAACCGTCGCGTCTCAACGCTGACCCCACTCACTGCGTCAGGTGGAAGCGCATTTATAAAGCTATAAAATATACACGCACCTCCCTTCTATCCACCCCTCTCTTTTTGTTCCATCCAAACAAACCATCGAGCACGCACGTAACCTTTTCTCGGAGCGATCGATGTCGATGGAACTGGGAATGCTACAGGAACGGAAACGGGAACAGCCACTGTCAACAATCTGTTGGCAACCTTTTTAAAGAACTCCAATCGAGGGGGCGGCACGAAAAGTTTTATCACAGCTATGTTAAAGGAAATGTAAATGTATATATATATTATATATATATATATATTTTTTTTTTTATAAGAATAAATTTTATTAATTTCAATTTGAAAGTCTTATTAATTTCAATTTTGTAATTTAATTTATTTTGAGACATAATAATTACATTAATTTATTTTATTCGTTTTAAGAGTGTTGTCCCAAAAGTCTTGTAAATTTAATCCGCTTTATCGATTAACAGTTTTTTAACTTTTACAAACATAATTTATAATTAAGAAATCCTGGGTAAAAGAATTATCAAAGATGATATTTTAAAAATATTTTGAAGACGAGGGAGAGGTAAAAGGATGATAGGAGGATAAGTTGAATTGGGATTAAAATATTTTTTTGAGATATTAAAAAAATGATAAGAGAAGGAGAAGAAATATCAAGGACAAACTGTAAGTTTTTTTTATTATAGTTGTTAATGTATGAACAGAATTCATATAATGTTTTTCAAACTTCAATATTTTTAAGGAAAATAATAAAATTTTTCAATGTTTTTCATACAAATTTGACAAATTTAATCAAAAATAATTACTTTTGTTAACCTAATTTAAATCTTCTGCCTCACTTTCATAAATCAAATAAAATTGTAAAGCTAATTGAATAGGAATTTTCGAATTCCACAATTTATGTTTCTAATAAAATAGTTTAGAGCAGAGATATTTATAAATATGAATAAATGATTTTTGTTTGTGCAAAAAATATTTATTTGTTCACACTACCCTCGTTCAGATTTGGGCCTGCTTATATTTGGTTTATGTTATTTCGGAGCTCATTCTCTCATTCTCGGCCTTCGACTGAGCTTGGGCTCGCCCTGAAAGATTTATGTGCGTAAATTTCATGCTGACGGCATCAGGTGATTTAACACTTTAGATAACTTGAAACAGTTTATAGTCAAGCTAGCCCCCCAACTCTCTGTTTCTTTTTCCCAAAAATAACAAACAAACAGACTGGTATACAAACAAACAAACAGACAGGGAAAGTTCAAAAAGGGGGAAAGTGGGCGGGTTGGTCGATGGGACAAAAGTTGTATTTTTATTATTTTATTTTATTGCGCTTACATCTTTAAATATGTTTGCTTGCCTTGTTGCCGACTCGACGTTCTGTCCTGCGACCTGCCTCCTGTGTCCTGAGTGCTTCTCCAACCGCTTCTCCCTCCGTCTTGCTCTCATCCTTGCTGCATACGGGAGTTAGCCCTTGGAATTGATGTGTCTTTTGGGGTCATAAAAATTACAAAAATTTCTTTCGCCTTTTTGGGCCGATTGTGTGCGATTGAGAGAAGCAGCATCAGTCCCAGGTCCTTTAGATATCCTGCGAACGATATAAATTATATTGAGCGCTTTGAATTAGTTTTTTATGTGGCACGCATGTAGTGAGAGTGAGAGTGAGAAATGAAATTAGATACGTGCTGGTTGGGGAGTTAATTTGTGCGAGCCTGTGATTCCCCATGAAAAGTCTCTCTGATTTTCAACTGATGTACGTGTGCTTCACATTTTGGGATACTTTAACTGATTCTCGTCCTGCGTCCACATTAAATGTTTAGCTGCTTCGACCACAATGCACCACAATTTGCAGTGAGCTTTGAGTCCTTCGGGATGGGAACGAGTGCAACTTTGCAATCGAAGCACAACAATGGCAAGCAATTACCCAAAATAAGAAAAGGAAGGAAGAAAAATATATATAGTTGGAAAACAGAAAAAAAAAATGGGGAAAATTGAACACGAAAAGGGCAAAGCGCGAAAAGGAAGTGAAAGAGCGAAAATAACATCGAATTGTTAAGAAACTGCAAACTGCAAATCCATTAAACCACAACAAGCTAGGGGAGCTACGACTAGAACAGAACCAGAACGACAGACCGATAGATAGATAGATAGATAGATAGAGAAAGAACGAGTGTGAGAGAAGGGCAACTGATTTCAACTGAGTTTTAAATTGTCTCCCCTCTCGATGGAAAGATGGAAGGGCGCTCGCTGACACAAAATTGACTGAAAATTGTAGTAGTGCATATAGCTGAGAAAGACATTTGCAAATATGTGGCCTGAAGGGGATTAGCTCTTAAGACATCGACATCTACATCGACAGACAGATGGCATTCGACTATGCAAAGATGAAGGATACTGTAGTCAGTCTCATGGGTGTGAACCGATTTTAAATCAAAGTTAAAAACACCCTCGTTCACTCCTTAATCGATAGATTTGCACGTATGAATCGACTGTTTTTAAAAAATTTAAATTATAAAATTAAAAAAAATTGCCCACTGGGAACGTCGAGTAATTAAACAGTTTGTAATTCTGAATAAATTAAAATTTTATCACTTAATTGCCTTAATTAAATATGTAAACACTGCAAATTAAATCAGTTTTATTTATAATTGAAATCAAATAAAATTATGATATGATGAGTTCAAGAGGTATATGAGTTTTTTAAACACAAATTAAACAAAGATTCACAAAAAAATAGTTCAGAATCTCTCTAAAAACCTAAAGTTAAGATAATATTTAATATTTTCTTAGTAAGAAAAAAAAAATATAGCTGTAACAAATGTCCAAAAATCTAACAATCTATACCATTGATACATATAAGTAACGATTAGCTGACTCAGTAAATTAGATTTTCTATATCTTATGCTTTATTGTTTGCATAAATTCTTAAAACTGATCAAACTGTTTAAGGTTTTCAAGTCGTTCCGTAGTAATGCTACCAATGCTTGACCAATGCAGCTAACCGCAACAACCTTCTCATTCTCTAACATATATAACTCCCATGCCCATTCCCAACTCCATACGCATCCTCATTCGCATCTCTCTTTTCCCCACTCTAATCCGCATTCGATGAGCCACCCAACTATGAAAAATTTACCCTTTGCAGCATGCCATTTATTTGTCTGTTGGAATCTGCCATCATATCTTAGCATGCGGTTGAGAGTTGGCAACTGGACCAAGAACTGGGAAGAGTGTTATATTTCTTGGATGCCTGCTGTTGCTGTTGGAATACCTTAAAAATTAATTGAAACATCACTACCGGCTAATATAGTATATTAAAAACCGAGCAACAACAGCAACAAATGGGAGCGTATAAAACATGAAATGGCCAAAAAGGAGCATAAACTTTGTATACATTTTCTTGGTTAGTCGGTTGGTCGGTTGGTCAGTCAGTCGGTTTGGTTAAATTCATAGATAGTGGGGTGTGTGTTGGTAGGGAACTTGCAAATTGCCAGTGTGCGTGGCCATTTGTCAGTCTTAGAACCTTTTGGGGACTAGAAATGTTTTACAATAAATTCGACGAACACATTTTGGGCTCGAGTTTATTAGCTGTTGGCCGTTACCTGCGGTCAAAGGGCACATCGTCTGACCTGAGAGGACGCCCATCGCACACTCAGTTCTTTCAATTTGACACCCTATCACTCACACCTCATTCTCCCGCCCACAGTGTTGTTAGACCCACTCATTCATTCATCTTTATTGTCAAGCGTCATCAAATCACTGTCGGTTTTTTGAATTTACAGCGATGCTGCGGTGCAGCGTTGCCAGATTCAATTATGCGACAGCAGGCGCTAATTTTGCGCATGCTCAGGCTCTCTTAACGTAATTGGCGCTCTTTATTGTTCGCTCTCACACTCTTAATGCTGCTCGCTGCACTTTTGGCACGTTTTTATGTTCGTCTGTTGCGCCTAGGACAATGTTTTTCTAATTGTATGCTGGCGTTCGCTCATCGGAATTCGTCTTCGGCAGCTGCTTCGTGAATGTTCTAAAAACGAAGCTCACGGCGAAGGTCGTCGGCCATAAAATGCGCATAATGTTGTGCGGATGTGTCAGTACACGTTTGTTATTTGGCGCGACAACAACGGCGCAGCGAAGCGAACAGCGCAGTCAGCAGTAGACGTAGTCGTAGACGCCGCGTCTTACGTCGTATTTGCCATGGCGAAGCTTTCTAGTACGTGAAACGTGAGTGTAAACGTGGCGTCACAGTTGTAACGGTTAAGGCATCGACCAAGAATTTACAGCCCCAAATATACACCTGGCTAAAAGTGATTATTGTTCTTCTCAGTGTTGTTGTTGTTGTGATTGGAGTGTGTGAGTGTGAGTGTGTGTAAAGTGCTAAAGTGAAGTGCTCTTCAAACTGTAGTCGCCAAGTAGAAGAAAAAAGTACTTACATATGCAACAACTGGATACGGATACGGATACGGTACAGCTTTAAGTACAACCAAACAGCCAGACAAGTAGGTAACATAACGATTGATGCTGCACCCCTGCAACCCCCTGCAACCCCTGCCCACTACCCCTACCCCTACCCCAACCCACTGTCCTGCCCTACCAACACATGCTCTTGACTAAAAGTTCAATTTCCTGCGATACTTTAATTGAAGCGCAGTGCAAACAACATGCGACTTGTTCGCACACTGCCCAATTGCTCCGACCGGCTAGTGAAAGAGGTTGGAGGTTGGGTAGTGAGGGTGGTGAGTGTTAGGTGGTTAGGGGGTGATGACGGGGGACGTTTGACTCTGGTCAGTCATTAGTCATTTGCTCATTTCCGCAAACGCAGCCGGACGTACAGCACTTGTCAGCCAATAAACAAGCGTTGGCAGCGTCAGACGGATGAACGAGCAGTTTGGGGCTATAAGGGAACGAGAGGGGAGGGGGGAGAGAGCCACTTACATTGCTCCCTGGTCACAAAAATGAATGAAATGCTGATATCAAGTCGGACACTTTCATGTCATGGCCTGTGATGGACTCCAGATGAGTTGGTCAGTTCTACATATATGACAGTGTGTGTCGATTTCTGTGGCTTTTTGAATTTGATTTTCAAAAACGAGTAATTAGTATTTTCTATTTACATTCATATACAGTTTGTATATACTCGTACTCTACTTTTTAAAATAATCGTTAATTATCGTCATTTTTTAACTTTTTTAAAAACCCAAAACATTTACAAAATAATTAAAAATTAATTTTTAAAACTAAACGAAATGAAATATGTAAATTTTTATTTTGGTTTTATTTTACTTCTACGAGTTTTAAAATCCCATTCGATTTTTATTTTCAGTTTTAAGAAATGAAATCGCATTGCATTAGGTATAGCATACTTTGGGGATCATTAAAAAAAAAATAAACTAAATTTATCACAATTTTTAAATGTATTTATATTTTAATGGGAACATATATTTCATATGTCTAATTTAATCGAAAATTTTTAATTAATGTTTCAAGTTAAAAAAAGTATTTTCTTTTCATTTTTAAAAAAGTCATAAAAAATCCCAAGTTGAATTTAAAATGAGGCCATTGTAGTTAACCGAAGGAATTTCTTTTAATAATTTAAGAATAATGCTAAAGAAATAAATTCACTCTGCCTTCTAAGGTAAATTTTGAAACTACAAGGGAGTTCCCTGGGAACAACTGTCCATTTGTCAATATACGTCACAGTCTGAGCTCTTTTAATTTTCTTGCCACAGATTTGTTGTGTGATTTGCCTTGTTGAATTTCCCAACAGATATCTATGTATGTGTACAATACGAATACAAAGTACGTACTTTCCTGTTGATATCTTTCTGATTGATGTGATATGTAGTCAAGTGTCTCTGGGGCTGTAGGCTCTTGGCACTTGGCTTTGGGCTCAGCTTAAGATTTGCTCGAAAGTGGAACGCATACGAGGACTGGCAGCTGGATATGTGTCATACATTCATTTTGGAATACAATAACAGAAGCAGACACAACAAGCACATACCGTTCATAAAGCGTTAGCATAGGTGAATAGAAAAAAATGCTACAACAACAGCTCACGAAAGACAGCAGACCTGCAACGCAACAATGGAGGAGGCGCCACCCTCTTCTGCAACTACTCAACCTGTCGCACCTAACCCAGTTTGTTGATGTTTCTTCATGGTTCCAGCTTTTGTCGCCCGTCTGCTCCTCGTTCGCATTGCCGTTATATTTCTTTTTATGGCTTGACTGACGGCCCGCATAGCGACGAAGACAAACCTCAGCACCGCCTCCAAGTTACCCAGTCTACAAAGTCCACCCTGTCCACCCTGTGCACCCTGTCCACCCAGTATCCCCCTCCCGCTCTCAGTGGAACCCACAAAAAGCAGCGCTTTGATGGAACTTGTTTTGTAATTGTTTTTGTGTCGAGCTGTGTATCATTTGTTCTTGTTGTTGTTGTTGTTCTTGCCGTTTCGCTACTGTTGCTGCTGCACCGTGGTCAATTTTGCTATTCGGAGCTGGCAATAAAATAAATGGATAAAATTTACTTCAATTATTCAAATGTTTTGGTATGTTAACCAAGATAATGCTCAACCAACATTTATTAAATTCCTTATATTTATTCATACAACGTTGTCCTAGAGCAAAGGTATTTCTAAATAAAATAACAGAAATAAAATTGATTAAAATTAAATACAGTTTATCTATATATATATATATATATATATAAATTAAATTAAATATGTATGTCTGGAATTTTCAAAAAATTTTAAAATGAAATACCAAAAAACCCCAATCACATCAATAAGTATTGGTATTGGTGTTAGTTATAGTTATAACATAAGTATTAATATAACTGTTAGGATGGTTTTGATTAGAGGTAAATAATTATTTATACGAGTATTATAAATAAAATTAGTTTTAGCTTTGATTTAGGCTTAACCGGACAACCCTTAATTGGATCAGACATGGGCAATTACGGCTCTTATCAATTCGGCTTTAGTTTTAGCTTAAAATTTAAGAATTAACTAATGCCATGTATTTTTTAAAGGGTGTAGAAAAATTAAGGATTTCAATTACCTGGAAATATTAGTGAAATGTTAGACACTTAAAGGAAAAATCTTTGATTTTTAATTTTTAATTTACATTTAATGTCTGCTAGATTGGTAGAATCGACCACTGTGTGCAGTTGGCAAATTCTTTTACTTTGTATTTTCTTTTACCTCTGCAGAGCGATGGAGAGCCAAAAAAAGAGAGTGAGATTGAGAACTCCTTGGGCCATTGTCACGTAAATCTCTGACAGAAATTAGCCTCGTTGACAAAAATATGCCTGCTTACACATTATTTGTACAAACAAATAGACAGGCTACTGTTATGGCGGTCACGCAGGGAATGCGACTATCTCTGAGGAACATTGGGAGGGATTCAGGGAATCGGAGAGTCAAGGGACTTTTGCCAAATTTGCATGGGAACTGCGACAGTTGCTGTTGTTGGACTCGGTATCTTTCTCTTGACAGCGGAATGTAGTTTTGTGGGTGTCCCTAAACTTTGTTTCTGCTTTATTGATCTGTTTATGCTTTGCCCTCTGGACAATGCGAATGCGCATACTATAACGAAATAAATGAAAAGAAACAACAACTTTTTTGTTTTCCTTCTCCTTCTCCTTTATATTTTTTGTTTCTTTTTTTTTTTTTTGGGTTTCATTTGGGGCACACAAAGTGATGGAATTTGGCCCAAGTTGATGATGTAGGTTGAGTTGTCACCGCACATAGGACTAGAGTCGCAAATGGTTAGGTTACTGCTCAGAGGAGCGTGAAAGTAATAATAAACAGGGTTCTTGGTCTATTATTATAGTCATAAGAAGGAGTCGATGTCTTAAACGTAACTTGGCCTACATACATTTGTCTGGCATAATTTTATGTTTATAATTCTCTGCTCTTTTTGGATTCACCTCAAGCTAATTAACATTTCATAAACAAATGAACACCATTTACTAACTGACGTGTAGTCTATGTATTTTTAACCAGTTGAACTGTCAGTCAAACCTGTTATAGACATACTTTGATAATGTCTAATGGGCGTTTACAAGCAGAAACCCCCAAGATCCCAAAATTCAGACACCTCTGTAATGATTGAGTGCCTTTGACGTCCTGTGAAATTGCCAGACTTTTAAGCTTTAACTCCTCAATCAAACTGAGCAGATTGCAAAACCTTCAGAGTTTTCAATCACTTTAAAATGTACCCATCGAATTCTTATGTTAAATCATGAACAGCATGTGAACAGATATATTGTAATCCATTAAAAACTTCACTTTATTTGAGCTGTTTTAGCAACAATGAAAAAGTAGCAAAATTTACAATGTTAACCCTACGTTTTTTAAATTAAATACTAATTAGAATTAATTTCTTGTATTTTTATTTTACACCATTTATTTTCAAGCATTCCATACGATTATTTCGTACCTAAAAAAAAACCAAACTTATGGCTATATCGTAAACAGATTATAATATTAATTCAAATTTACCATTAGCAGAAACTTTGTAAAAATTCTCGAACCTTAAATAAATTTGTTTTCCTTTCTAAATATAAACTTAATTCACACTTATTTCTTCTTCAATTAAGCTATTGACCCCGAGTAAAAGAAAATCCCAATTCCTATCTAAATATAAATAGCGTTGTCGTTTGGCAAAACTCAAATCTCAGCCTTAATCCAACGTTCCAAATCACTTGTTCGCCTTCAATAGAAGGTCACGTCAAAAATTTCATCCGCAGACATGAAATGGAATCGTAAACGCCTCAATTTTTGCGGTAGCACGCCATCTAACGGTCAGTTTAGTAAGTGGCCTTGTCTATCGAGCTATCATAGAACTTTATGTCACACGCTGATTGATTTTTAATTACCAGTACGAGAAGGACCACGGAAAGGGGGGGAGTGGGAAACAGGAATGTGAATGGGAATAGGATGGGAATGATAGGGGGAAACAGTTCGAGTGAATCGACCTCACTGATTGATGTTAATCATATGTGTGTGGAACCAAAACGAACGATTTGTGATTGTGGTATGTCCGTAAAATCATTTTTGCTTTTGCCAAACAAATATGTCTATAAAATACGCAGGAAATTAGAATTTTATCATTTGGTTTTTTTTTTGTGGAGGGGAGAGGGTGAATAACCGCTGCACTTAACCGTTTGCCAAACCAATTTCACAAATTTGTGAAAAACTGGAAATCGAATATTATCCTGATAGTGCAAAAGATCCATTTACGTGACTAGGAAAGGCAAATAAAAACCGTTTTCATTTTTATTGAATTTTGTTAAAAGCGATGTCGACGACGAGTTGTTCAATTGGAAAAGGGGAAGGCGGCAGCAGCAACGGGGGCGTGGCATTCACACAGACAGCACAGCACAGGCCAGAGTCAGAGTTAGACCGACATAAATAAACCTCAACTAAGCCGTGTGTTTTGACATAGATTTAAATTGACATGGCTCTGCAAACAAAAACGCAAAACGCAAAACGCAGAGGACAACAGCAAAGAGGTTAAAGAGGGGAACGTGGTTGTGAGAGGGGGAGGGGAAGGGGGAAACGAGCAGACGCTGCTCATGTGGCAAGTGAAAGCCGCACAAATTTGCGTCAAGGAATTCGCATTGCTCGGATGGGCCACATTCACACACACACACACACACACACACACACACACACTGATAGTCACACTCACACTCACATTGAGAGAAACCATTCACATTTGCCTAATGCCCAGGCGCTTGGCCATTGATACGAGCACAAAGACAGAAATAAGAGAAAAATAAAAATGCAAAATAGTTTGTTATTTAACATATTTGACGGCGCTTGGTTACAGCCTCTCGTCCTTTATGGAAATTGCCCGCCAGACATTGCCAGACGTGGATGACAAACAGCTGATGGAATGGGCAATTGTAGAGAATATGGGAAGAACGAAGGGGAAACCCTTTGACAATTTTCTCTTGAAGCACTTCACCGGCTCGTTGGCTCGTTGGCCAAAGCCAAATAGTCTAAAATATTTGCCAAGCAAACATCTGGAAAAGCGTAAAAGCTTGGGAATTGAATCGGGGCGTTATGTTCCACTAACTGGGCAAACACACAGTCAGCAAATTGAAAGGCACACGCGCAAAAAATTGTGCGTGTGGACCAGGCCAAAACGATTTCAAGTGGGTGAATTGAGAACAGAGTGAGAAAAGCAGTGGGGGAAAAAAGAAAACACAACCGTCTTTGGCATTGCCTTGCATGAATGCCAATTGGTGAAGGGGGCCAATTTAAAAGGACTTACTTTTTAATGAAGCGAGCTAAGAGTAGAATAGGATACCCGAGATAAAATGACAAAGATTGTGCTGACAAGAGAAAGCTAAAGAAAGTTGAGAAATCTATTACTGGCAAATGTAATTCGATTTGAATTGTTACACGAGACACAATTAGAGCATAAGAAAATGGATAAATTATGATGAACTGAGAGTCAAACAGTCCCCCACATCAATGATATATGAGGTACTGCGTGTGATTCTTCGAAAGAAAGTCGAGAATGCAAGTGGAAATCATAATGAATGCAAACAGAGAATGAAGAAAAATCCAAATTATCCTTATACCCACACCCACACACACACACACACATCGCATGTATGTGTATCCATTATAAATGATAAGTACAACAGAACAGAACATGTGTGGGATGAATCGATAAATACATTAAAATGTTTCAGATAGACAAGATGTGAGAAAAGTAACGATTGCCGTGGAAAAGTAAATAAAAATAGTATGAAACAAAGGTTATTTTAGTGAGAAATGTAAATAATAAATGTGGGTGTGAGTGTGGGATGTGAGTTAGTTAGAATGTTGTCCGGGAATAGCTACAATGGGTAATGTGTTTTAAAGGAAAAATACTTTAAAATTCAAACAATATGTTGAGGTGGAAATAAATGAGTGTATCTAATTGCATTTTAAACAAGCAACTTGTCCGTAATCAGAAGTAATTATTTCCTCTTCCTTGAAAAGAGAAAGATACTCAAATACTTTGAAAGTCTTCTTCCCTGATTTAACTTCGTTTTGACTTTCCCCTAAGTAGTTTAAAGACATTTTAAGTGTAGTTCAATGCCACTTCTCTGCGAAATAAAAATAAAACTGCTGTCTGCCATTTGGCACACTTACCATTTCTCTGTCATGTCCATTTACAAGCTGACTTATGGAATGTCGGCTAATTAGGTTTTCGAGGCAAAACGTACTTACCCCAATGCAATGTGAGTAGTCGTAGTGTTTCTTGCATGGGCTTGGAGTGAAACCAAATCAAATCACATAACATGTCACAACCATAGCCACCAACTAACCGGGCTAACAACAAACCTACGAGTACCTGTCAACATACCAACCAACCCGTCAACCAGCTAACCAACCAACCGACGAACCATCACCGTCAAATCCAACTACCAACTGTTTTAACCAGCTATGCTAATGACGTGCATTTTCTTTTACGCTTCGAATAGTTTTTTACTTAACCAGCTGGGGTGAGAGTTGGGTTGGGCATGAGGTATTTCTTTCTTCACCCACCCATCAATAGATTTTGACTTCCTTCCGAAGCACTACATTGCATTCCCTCTTACGAATATGTTATGATCATACTATACACTTCTCGATATGGGTAGTTTTGCTTTCTACGCGTAATATGCAATTGGATTGTTATGATTTTCCCATACTATTCTCATTCCTTTGATAGATTTGATATGTTTTTCATCTATCTCCCAATAATTTGTATTTGTATAATTTTTATCATATTTAATTTGTATTTGGGTAGATAATTTTGGTAAAAACTATTTTAGCTTGAAGATCAATTTTATAATTTAATATATGATTTTATTTTAATGAGGTTTAATGTAATAATATATTATATTATATTTTGTTTATTGCAACGAGCAAAATGTGTTAATTAAAACAATAAATGATTTGTTAATCTGTATTATTATTTTAAGGTTAACAATTAAATTTTTGTTATCTTTTAAAAGACAATTTTTTTTTAAATTTATCTTTGTAAATAGTATTTTCTTAATAGTGTATTTCTTAATATTATATTTCTTAACTTAACTGATCAAAAATATGAATTGTTTTAATGATTAAATGTAGTTAATCTTACTTTCTTAGCGCTTTAAGCTAAAATTATTTCTTGAGCACATTCGAGAACACACTTTTTTAAGATCCGCGAATTGATTACTTTAAATAAAACTTGATAATATAACTAAATGAATATCAATCACCTAATTCAAGTATTATTAATTTAATAGATTTTTCAAAATAATCTATATCAATAGCTCACAATTCTCGTAATAAAAAAAACAAATTAAATTAGCGTGTAAACAGTTAACGGCCCAAAGTATAAGCTTATATGATATTTATAGCTGGTAAACAAGAAAAGAATGGATTGTATATATACGTATGTTATAATACATACATTTTCCTTTATAGGGCAGGTAATCTTCGACCTGTCAAATGTTGCACTTTTATTCCGTATTTTTTCTATATTTATTCGTATTTGCAACGCAGTTTGTTGCGCTGTCGTTGTTGTTGTCGTTGTTGTTGTTGTCGTTGTTCTCCTTGTCGTTGGCGTTGTCGTCGTCCAATATGTGTCAAATGCAAATTTAAATCTTATTGAAAAAGGGGATTAGGTGACAGCAGCAGAAGCAGAAGCAGAAGCGCTGAGAGTAAAGAAGAGCTACCGATAGAGGTCTTGACGTGGGATGGTGCTTGCAACAAAGCGACGTTTTCCCAGTGTTTTGTGGCATCAAAGATGGCAAAAAGAAGCAGAAGAAGAAGAAGAATATAGACGATGCCACATACGCTCTCATTTGCATCCATGTACGAGCTGTGCAGCTTTTTGGGCTGCAGCCGGCTGGCAGTTTTTAAATGGTTTTTTGTGGTTTTTTTTTTTTTTTTCGTATAGTGAATTGCAGTGCATTTATAGTCATATCATTTCGACATCATCTCGCTCACTGCTTTCTCGTTTTTCATATAATAGAAATTCTGCAACATAGTGTAGTCTAATCCCACGGCACCGTCAGACATATCAACATATGTTCAATGAGATTTCTGCTCCAACCAAAGAACCAAAAAAATCCCCACACGCGGACAATACAAAATCCAATACAATGCCAGAGCCACACAATTTTTTCACAATTTCAAAATGTTTTATGCTCCAAGCATCTCAGTTTCTTTGTGTGCGTGAGTACGTGTATCTGTGTGTTTTGCGATATTCAATATTTTTTACCAAATGTTGTAGTTAAACGAGGTGAGAGGGGGGTAAGGACTATGGGTATATTTCAAAGCTTTTGTTATCAATATGTCGCCTGCTTATTGAAAATACTACAATATGTGTTCCTATGTATATACGTATGTGTGTGAGTGCTGTCCGCTTTGTTGTATGGACGCATCTTGCAGATACTTTCATATTCAGGCGTATCTGTATCTGTGCTTTGTCACCTGTCTGCGCCGGTACTTTGGCATTGATTGCTTGCGTAATTTGAACAACATGAAGAGAAATCATCATCCACAACATCTTTATCATCATCATCATCATAATAATCATCAATTGTAATTTTTGCAGATTGATTAAAAAAATCAAATGAAAAACATTGCCAGGGTTTTGATTAAACGAATACTATACAATTGTGTGATAAAGAGGCACCGATACAAATATGTATTTATTTACTTGAACTTGGGTAAAGTTTGGTTATTTGTTATTTGTTTGGCATTGTGAACCAATTTCAATAATGGCTCGCTTCAAGATCGCATTAAATATGCATGCTACAAATGCCAATGCACACTTAAGGACATGCAAAAGCGGAGTGTGTATGTGTGTGTGTGTGTGTGTGGTCGTGCCTGTGATTTTGGCCAAATGCCTTGCACGTAGCCACATAAATTCTTAAGATAAAGACACACTTTGAGCTCTTCTTCAATAGAATTCTCTTATATAAGGATAGATATATATTAGGCATGCGGCGTATCTGAATTTATGTTGGGCTTTGTTCGCTTTCGATTCGTGTAGGATTTGATTCGTGTCCTAATTGAAACATGCTCGTAAATACATTAAAGCCAAATAGCACAAAATAATGATGCTGATTAATTCAATCAGGCGAAATGGGCCACTTCATGGTTAACCAATGTGGCGAATGGTTTGTTCATAAGCTCAATACTGTTTCCGACTATCTTACGGATACGTTTAGGATTCAGTTTCAGTCTTCACCTTCTTCTTGTTCTCGCGTTCAGGTTCAGGTCCAGTGCTTTTGTGTGTGTTAAGTAGTTTAACACGCTAATGTGATTCCAGCTCATTGCTGAAAGCTCCTCTCAGCCAAAACTGTTGGCAGATCAATGAGTAAATAATACAAAGGCGACCACATTTCAAATCTAACTAATAGTGGAATTGTGGTACGTAATTCGTTAGCCAATTGAACGAACACATAATCAAGCAGAATGGTTTACGCTTTAGAAACATTTGTAAGCCGTAAACTGATTACCAATTTTCAGTAACATTTCAACTAAAACATAAGTTATGTTTTTTACGTAAATAAAACAATACTTAAATCTTTTATAGATCTGATGAAATTTTTGTATCAAGTTGAAAAGATTTTTGTTTACTTTACTTTGCATTTACGAACATAATTGAATTTATTTATTTATTATATTTTGGCTCTAAATTTACCTCTGAGTCTTTGGATAAAGTATGTTTTAATAAAAATTACTTATTTTATTAAAGTATTGTATTTATACACATTTAAAGAATATTAAAATAAAATGTGAATTAAATCCTTCATTTTAAAAATGTCAAAAATGTGCGATTCGTGAGTCGCCAATTTATAATAAAAATAAGAAAACGGCGGAAGTCTAAAAATTTTCTAATGAGCAGACAAAAACTGAAAAGATTACTTATATTTTTAATATTGATTTAACTAAGGCTTTGCTACAATGAATCTCAGTCAATACGAGTCAGCTTATTTGATAATTCAAAATGATAGTTGCACATATTGAAGATTGAACTTTTCACAGTCCATTAAGTGGCAATGTCTGTCGACCTTGACTCTTTACATTATCCAGTCCATCTATCAAAGCAGCGCCGTTGTCAAAAGTCAAAAGTTCAGTCTACAATTTGAACATGACATTTGTCAGGAGACAGGAGACAAACAGAGAGACAGAGAGACAGATACAAATACAGAGATACAAATAAGAGAAGCCGAGCGAAATGGCGACATATCAACTGAACCTTAAATCAAGTTGTTAAGAGGCTGGGAGATGTGTTCAGGAGCTGGCAGCAGCTGTTGATGAAATGCTAGCGACAATAACAACAACAATAACAACATCAACAACATCAACATCAACAATAACAGCAACAAAAACATAAGAGCAAGCAATCTAGTCAAAAAATGGAAAATGGAAAAACGACAAGCCAAAATGAAGCTGGGCAGCTGCGAGGCATATGTACAAATAAAAAAACATACATAGATACATTTACACATACACACGCACACACACACACACATACACATACGGCTATAAAAGTGACAAATGTTAAACGAAATGTAAAGAAAAACTGACAACAGGAAGACGCGACGTAATGAAGCATAAAAAGCACATTTTTCACGACGACTGCAAATACATACGACAATAACAATATGGAAAGAACATGAGAATTGACTGACTACGAGTTACCCTGGTTCCAATTGTGAGTTGTCACAGCAGGTTTTCGAAGGCACTTGTGTGCAATTTCAAAATTTATTTAATACAATTAAAGGGACACCTAATAAGACTCCTATTAAATAGCGAACGCTGTTAGTCTTGTTGGGGCCTTTTCCAATTTTGCCTTATTTGGAATATTTAATTAAGTAAAATGTTTGTATTTAATACTCAAGCGGTAATGAGAGCTTAAGGTGTATATATTTATGCCAAAATGCAAATTAATAACTTTGAAATCGCAATTGGCAGGAAAATTTAAAATAAAATCGGAGTGTGTATTTATTGAAATCTTCTGCTAAAGTAATTGACTATATTTTTGTAGTCTTTGATTTTAACATTTTCATAATAACAAAAATTAATGAGTTGACCCAACTTTTTATATAAATCTACTATTTGTATGATACCATTGGCACAGTTAAACAGACAAATAATGTGTTTTTTTTACATGTTTAATGTTGTCGTTAATTTCCCTACAAATGGAACTTTTGTTATTTATAGTAAAAAAAATTCCGAAAGTAAATATTATTATGATATTAAATGTAACTAAAAATGTAAGCTATTTATGGATTGAATTTCTATTTGAAATCGCATCAACTGAAATCAATTTTCACCTAACAATATGATGTCGAACCCTTTTAGAAATCAAAGTAGACAATTTCTTGACTTCTCATGCACTTAGCAAATTTGGAATTTCCTTTGGCTTTCTCTTCTTTAGACCAACGCAGAAATCATAGCATACCTTGAGGCGCCGACTGACAATGAGCCATATTTTGTTGCATATTTTCTTTTAGCATTTTTCCAGTGGTTCTGACTTCAATTGTCGCATTTTCGAAATGGATTTTCCAGCTTGTAATCAATGCTATGTTGAGTCAAATTGTCATTGCCACGCCCATTTGCCCACTGGCATCAATTTATGCAAATTGTTGCCACCCCCTGGCACGCCTCGTAATTGCTAAAAATTTTTGTGAAACACAAAAAGAAAAGAAAACGACAAACCGAATTTAATTTGTTTTTGCTCGTTTTGTGCGCGCAACTTTTTGTTATTTTATTTTTTGCTGTGCTGTTAAATTCCATGTTTTTTATTCTACTCTTCTTTTCTTTCCAGTTTGTTGTTGTCTAGCTTGTAATATTTATTATCGAATTGTGTAACAGCAGCAACAGGAACAAACTAACCAACCAACCAACCAACCGACCAACCGACTCAACATGCCAACGCAGTGCGAGCAATTTCAAGAACTTGCCTCGCCTGCACAGAGCAATACCCTGTAAAAAAGTGCGTTCAGTGGTTGTGATGAGCTCGAACAAACGCTAGCTGCAATTGGGAGATGTTATACATATATTTTAGTTTCTAATTTATTTCATCTGCAATATAAGAAATTGCTAGTAGCTTTCTATATTTGTAAAAGTTTTTGATTCTTGACGAATATTTTTCGTAGTTTTGATTTTGGATCAATTGTGTTTTCAACAGTGAGAGTATATGAAAGTCAAACATACTTTGCATTGCAGTATTCTTGTAATTTTCTTTGCTGCAGGTTCAGGACAGGTCTCTGCATAAGTTGCATTTGTAGCTACCAGTTGCGAGTTCCGTTTTGACTTTTTAAAATGTTTGCCAACATTGCCATTGGTATGCACACGCGTGGACCTCGCATAGTTGTCCTCAAACCTCAACCTCAACCTCAAACTTATACTCCTTTTCGTCCTGATCCACATTCGCATTGTCGTAGCTGGAGTCATCGCTTGTCCTCGACAGGAAGTTTCGCCGGCATATGCCCTGCACGTATTGCCCTTATAAATTGTTGCCAAATACTAACGGAAGACTATATAGTATAGTATATACTATACGAATGTATGTACATATGTGTATATGGGTGACAGTTGCAATTGTGTTGTGTGTGTGTGTTGTGTGTGTTGTATGCTTGTAGTTGCCTTGTTGCAGGTTTTTTGGTATGCACACGACAATTTTGCCAGCAGTTGAAAACTCAAGCAAACTTTTTGCCTGGCCATGTTAACTGCCAGTCAATACGAATACGAAACAGATATGGCTTATTTGTGCTGAGTGTTGTTGTTGTTGTTGTCATAGTTTGCATTGTTGTTGGTATTACTATTGTTTGGAAAGCCAAGACCTTATGACTTATTCAGATGATGTTGGGACGGCTCTCTTAGTATGTTTATTTCAGCTCACATCTCGTATGTCCTCGTCTGTTCAGTTTGGCTCAGTTCCCTGTTTCTGTTGACTTGTTCTGTGGCTCTGACTCATGTCATTAATTATACGACGCGTGTGACGTGGAGCCAATTAAATTTACGCATTTAATGAGAGAAGCGCTACATAAACTACGCAATGCGAGGGTTGCTCAATTACTTATATCATTGAGTTCGTAATCTCGTTTGTAAAAACTTTCAGCGCGATTCGATCTTTTTCTTTTTTTCAATAACTTCAAAATTGTGTTATGGAAATGCTTTAACGAAAATAAGAAAACAAATGTTAATTAAAAGAGAAATACCGAGACATGCGATTTTACTTTTAAAGTAGTGATTGAAATAAAATAAAAAGTGAAAAGTGATCAATAACAATAGAAACACTAATTCAAATATTTAACAATAATAATTACAATTATAAAGTAACCAATTTTATTAAGTTATTATTTATAAAGAGTAAATCACTGTGTTTTTACTTGATAGCTTTCTCTAAGTTTCTTAAGCGGCCCTCTTGTAAAACGCTGGACGAATCACACATCTTGCAAGTTTAATACATTAATTAGGTTTATAACGGTACCACGGCAATATCAGCGTTGAGTTGGCCTGGTCGTAATCCTAGATGCCCCTACCCCCACCTTCCTCTGGCTACTCCCGTGGGGGTCATTGACACACATACTCGTACCACACGAATATGGCCTAGAGACTTTGATTGCAATGTATCAGATGGCTTATAGCTGAACACAAATTAAGCACAAGCAAATACAATGTTGATGGTATATAAATGTAACTTAAAGTTCACCAACTTCTTTCCCACAAATTCGACCTTTCGACGGCGGGTCAAGTGCTTTAACATAATAAGCAGGCGAGAGCGACGACAATCGGCAGTTAGAAGGATTTGAAATCCCAGAAAACATTTTCGCCTTGTTTTCGGCTTCTGTGCGTGCCCAGATTTCGCCTGAGCTCACTCGCAATTTCCAATTTAATTATACACCTGCTCGAAATTTGAATATTCCCATACACGAGTTATACACACACACACAAAAACACACACACGCACAAATACATACAAATGTAACTTCACATGGCATTTACCCGTAAATAAAACGCATTAAGATATTTAAATAATGTTTTTTTTTTTTTCTTCTGAGCTTCTGCTTTATGTGCCACGTGATTAGTCTGAATCATGCCACAAATTCATAAATTTTGCGTAGCTCCCGACTAAGCCAGAAGCTTCATTTGTGCGTCATGTCACGAATGCCGTTTGAAATCATAATGAAGCAATTGTGGCAACTCCAAATGCGATTTAATTCTTCAAGTTTAAAATGCAACAATTGAAATTGGAATTGGATTGAAGTGAATTTAAACAAAGCTATTAGGAGTAGTTTAAATTCTATATGCTCAATTTGAGGATATCTCAAAGTTATTAATGATTTGGCTCGTTTCTTAAATCCATTAGACAAGAGTGGCATTCGTGAGATACTTGTACTCTCCTACATCGTTCATCTTGTTCGTTTTAAAACTTGGATATGTCTGATGGTATTCTTAGTATAAATCACGACCACACTCAGTTCATTGAAGTGTCGTTTATCGTTTTGCTATTTTGGCAACGCCTTTCGTGAACCTCTTGGTCATAAATATGCCAATTTGGCACTCTGCATCTCCCACGCCATCTGTCGTCAAACAGTCAAACAGTCAGTCAGACAGTCAGACAGACAGTCAGGCAGTTGGAGTCAGCTGAACAATAAAAATAAAATTTATTACTCAAGTTTATGGCAAAGCAATAAATGTATCTTTCACTGAGTATCTCACTAGTAGCATATACGTATCTATCTGTATGTGTGCGTAAAGTATTCATCCATAAATATGCACCCATTCGCACCTAGACGGGTTCCTTGGCCACATGTGGTGTCCTCTCTTTCTCATGTATTCATAGTTACCTGCTGCTAAAATGATTATGTTGTTGCCCATGAGCCACTCAACCCACTCAACCCAATCAACTCACTCATGAATACAAGCAACCCTTGATTCAAATCCCATAAAGTTGTTCAACTTGCTACCGTTGCCGTTGTTGTTGCTGTTGTTGTTGCCGCTGTTGTTGCTGTTGTTGTTGCTGTGATAGTTGCCGTTTATATGGCTGGCAATTGCCGCATCATTAATCTTACTCACGGAAACGGCGCTTAGGTCAAAGTTTTGAGTTTGGGTAATTTATCTTCGAGTTTCGCCGCAATTATGTGCCGAAAACGGTAAAAACCTGAAACTGAAACTGAAACACCAAACTCCAATTGCACCTGAAGCTATGGCTTAGGCAAATGTTGATGGCCAACACTTTTCCTGGCCGGAAAAGCAACACTTTTCTCACAAAGTTTTTGGATCGCGCTCTGCGAGTATAACATAGTCCCCGCTCTAATAATTCTTTGCCTTAATAATTGAGCAGCAATTTCGCACCCGCGGCACTAAAATTAAATTGAACTGTTTGCAAACACATGAATTGCTTATGAGCGACTGCCAAGCGCCCCTAAACTACACACAGACAACACACACACACACAACAGAGAGAGAGAGAGACACACACACACAACATAAGGCACCAGGAGGGGGCTGTTCACTGGGTTGCCACTACCTCCATCCTTGGGATGGATAGAGGCGTGTCAGGTTGTGTCGTGTCGCACGCGGGGCGTGGTTTGACATATGTGTGTGTGTGTGTGTGAGTGTGTGTGAAATGCTTATCAACTAAATGACAGTGCAGAACTGAAGTTGAGAACACCAAACAGATGATGACCAAGCAACCCGACCGTACAGTGGTACAAAACTGCAGTTAATTCGAGGAAAAATATTAAATGTTAACATAATCAAACGTAAACTTTTCAAAAACATTTCATTTATTTATTTAAAAGTTAATTAGTCCTAAAAAGTTTGATTTAAGCTTCAATTTTTTTTTTTTTGTTTTTGAGAAATAATATTTAAAAAAAAAAAAAAAGGGGAAAAAAAAGGAAAAAAATAAAAAAAAAGGCAATAAAAAAAAAAAAAAAAATATTATTTTTTTGTATAAAAAAAAAAAAAAATAAAAGGGCCCAAGAAAAAAAATGGTGGGGGAAAAAAGGGGGGGTTTTATTTTTTTTTTTTTTTTTAAAAAAAAGGGGGGGTGTGGTTTTTTTTAGCTTATCATTCTCGTTTATTATTTTCATTAATTATCCTTATTGACTCAGTAATTTATGATATATGTTGTAATTGTAAATAGAAAAATATTATAAGTAGAACTTGTAGTGGTAAGATGCAGATAAGGAAAATATTTAATAAATATTAATAGTAAAAAATATTATGCAAATGATGTTATCAGATCTTGCGTTTTTTTTTTTAAAATCAAGTTATAAACAGAATATAATCTTACATTGTCTATTGTCGAAAACATAAATTAAATTTATTTTCCTAAAAGAAAGCTTTTGCAATAAATTATTTCTTTTTATTTAATTGAGCCAAGGCTCGAACTTAAACTTTGGGTTCATGTGTTATATAAACCGGTTCGCTAACCGATTCATATACTTCTAGCTCTATGTTTCGACCACTGAACCGAACCTTTTACAACATATTGGTTGTTTGTATGCTTGGAGTCTAATAGCCATGCCAACACGTCGAGAAAGTTTTATTTCCGAGTTAAATATGTGCGTGTTTAGATCTAGAAATTGTCAGTGGCGTTATAAGAGTGTATTGGCTAAGTAGAAATCTCATTGTTTGTTATAAAGTATGCACCACTGTGCAGTGTTTGGCCGCACAATTAATTGCGTAAACAAAACGCAATGACTGAGCCCAAGAGCTGCGCATTGAATTATTCAAATCGCCTATAATTACGGCTGGCACAAGGCGCCGACTGACGCATTTATCAATTAAATGCGAATGCGGCAAATCCAACAATTGAAACAACGCCAACAAAAAACAACAACCACATAGGAGCAGCAGCAACAACAATTGCCAGAGGGCAGCGGCAATTAAATTATTAAAAGTTTGTCATAAATAAAGGCGGCAAGTTGACAATTATTAAAACGAATTACATGCAAGTTGTGCATGACCAATATGATGACCTCGACTGTAGAACCCGTTGGATCGGTGGGGCTAACATCAGTTGGTGGTAGTGAGAGGACGGGGCAGGGGCAGAATAGGGGTCAAAACGATATATGAGTCTTTAAATTTATGCGATATCCATAAAGGGCATACTTGTATGTGTATCTGTGTGTGTGTGAGTGTGTGTTTGTGGGAGTGTATGTGTCCTGCGGGTTTATGAAATGCCAAGCGGCTGCTTTTTTGAACTGTTTAATCTCAATTACCAGTGCGAAATATGCAATAAATCTGTTATTGTTTGTTGTTGTTATATATATATACACACACACATATTCATACACATATATTGTTGTTGTCGTTGTTGTTGTTGTTGATGTTACTTTTGTTGCTGTCAACCGTTTGGGTTCAAGTGCTTGCCGCAGTTGTTTCAAATTGCGCCTCTCGACTCCTTTTTTTTATGATTGTTTCATATAAAGCGCAATAAAAACAAAAATAATGGCAACAGCCACAAAAAAAAAAAAAAAACAAAAACAAAAAAGTAAAAAAAAGAAAGTATTACGATGTATGTTCGTACAACAGAATGGGGCAACATACGCAATTTGTGCTGCGTTCTGGGGATTGTTGTTCTCGGTCTGAATGCAACATTGCCGATTTGGCTTTGTATTTTTATTTTTTATTTGTATTTTGTTAGGCTGAGTTAAAGCCTTTAAGCACATAATTTCAATTGCTGTACATAACACAAAGGGATTAACTTTGATTTTGACATATGATTTGTAGGTATGGGTTGACTGTGCTGTTTGTGTGTGTGTGTGTTAGGGGTGTTAAAAACAATTGCATGTTCGAGTTATAGAAGCTTGGAATTTGGCTTTATGCCTGTTAGCATGTAAATTACAGAAAGAAAAATACAAAAACTTGACTCAGACAGTTTTGGATAAAATGCAGAATTCGCACGCAAAATATTCTGGCTAACAAAAAACCAATTTAAGAAACTAGAATGCCTTTACATGTGGCAAAAACAGAGCATGCATTACGAATCTCAAAGTGCGTTTGTGTGAGTGTCTTTTCTAAAGTCAATCAACTAGAATAGGCAAATGTAATTTGAATGTAACTTACACTTTTTTTAACCTAATCCCTTCTTTGTTGCCTTATTTCTTGAAATAAGTGGGTTTTCTTTTCGAATTTACTTTATTACGTAACTGTCTGTCACTTACCATTTAATTTAAAATAGCATTTTAAGCCCTTTTTGCCAATTTTGTTGAAGATGTGTTTAAAATACCCGTATAGATGCCACCTCATTTATCAGCCTTTTACTGGTAATCAATTAAAATGTATTGAAGAGAGGAAACAATTTTGGGCAGTTAATTAAAGCTCCTAGAGAAAGGGAAGGGACTTAAGCTTGAAACATGAAATACACAATAAATGTGGCATGAATGATTCTAAGAAAAGCGTCTGGAAACCAATTAAATATTTGGTTAGGAATATAATTAACAATTAAATGTGATTTTCTATTAAGTGACTATAATTATAACCATAAATGGATTTCTGCTGTTAATTTAACAATTAAATTTAATCAAACTTGTTATAAATTAATTTAATTTTCAGATTTTTTTCAAGGAGCTTAACTTCGTCAGTCGTACAATATCTTGATATTAGTAAACATTGAGATCGCAATTTAATTTCTTGAAATTTTTAAAATAAATATAGGTAAGAAATGAAAGTTACCAAGCTCTATTAGAATCAGAATAGAATAATCCGATAAAAATGTTGCCCTCTAATTAGCCGTTATACCGATCATAAAACTTGTTAATAATACTAAAAAGTTTTAAATTCGACATAAGGTAGTAATGCAATAAGATGTAATTTTTAGTATCTGTCGCCATTATACCATTTTTTTATATCTTAAATCGTTGTTCTTACATGACACAATAAAAAATGCATGGTTTATTTATGATGATAATCAGATGAGCTTTCAACGTATCTTTTTATGCCTTTTTTTAGAGTATTATAACCTACTGATATAATCATAAGGTCAGAAAATATTTATTTATAGTATTAAGTGCGCATAAACAGGTAACGTTTTTATACACAATATATTTTTAAAATATTGTTCAGGCTGTGGATGCGGTTATGCATTCATATTGTTAGTCGTGTTATGATTTTTAAATATTAATTTCGCTTTTTATGTCTGTACTAACCAACGTGTTAATAATTTATTGCAGCCGCAAATAGTACAAAAAGTGTGCGTAAACCGCAATTATAAAGAACAATGAAATGAGCAGAATTTAAGTGTTAGGCCAATTATTATGATTATAACTCTATAACTCGACAACTCGACAACTCAAATACTCTTCATTTGCACAAATTTTCAAAATAGCTAAAAGCGTTCTGAAGCTGACAGTTTGTGGGAATCGTTTGAACTTTTGTTTCATTAAGTACATCAAATCTGACTGTTGTGCCCTTTTCAAAATTCTTAGATGAACTACCAAAAAGTATTCGGCTTCTTTTGTAACATTGTGTAAAATGAAACAAACCCAAACAAATCAAAACAAAAGAAAACAAAACAAAACAAAACAAAACAAAATAATTTCCATGAACTTTGCACTTAAAATTGACTTTGAAGCGCTTTTACGACGATTAACTCGAGTGTATCTCACAGACAACTTACACCTACGTGTCGGCAAGGGCTGCGAAAAATCGCTAAATACCCCACACATACACACACACACACACACACACACACACACATGAAACGTGAACACGTGAAGAGAAACTCTGACATACAATTTGTTAAGTTCATTTAAAGTTCTGAGCCTCATATGAGCGTCGGCTTTAAATATGGCCACGAGGAGTCCTGTCTGCCTCAAATGTCTACCTCCGCTTCTCTGTCGTACAAACAGGCAGCTTATGCGCCAAATTTAAAACGTGCATGCTACTTACACACACCGATCCACAGATACACTCATGTACAAGCAACTTACATATGTTATTATCGCACAAACTCGCAAATATTCGCCAGAGCAGTTTCAGTGCTGGCAAACGGAAACGACTCCCAAATGTATGCTACGTTTTTCAGCATTTTTCTTGCTGCGCTGACTTTGCGCTGCGCTGCCCTGAGCTGCGTCGCGTCGCTGCCTCCCCACTCCCCACTGGACACTCATTCTCGAAATATTTATGCTGTTGGCTGTCAGGACTCGTTGGCCAGAACTTGAACATTTGTATACTTGGTCATGGTGCTGGTGCTGATGCTGGTGGCGATGTTGCCTTTGCTGCTGCTTTTGCTGTTTGTTTTGCAGCTCGTTGACATTTGATGTCACTGTGTCACCGGCATAAAAAATTAAATGTATAAAAATGATGCAGACCCGACCCCACACCATGGCCAAAACACTGACTAAGTGTGTGTGTGTGTGTGTGAGTTTGGGAGAATGAGCGGGCAAATCGCTGGCATTATATGCGTAATAAAAACTTGTGGTCGGCCTTCTTGTCTGCTGTTGACCTTTTCGTAGCACTCACAACTTTCAACTCTCAGCGCAGGCAATGCTGGAGTCGGCACATACAACCAAAGTGGAGGAGAAGGGACAGTTTATTGTGGTGTTTGCGCTTTGCCAGCTGCTTGTAATACCTCAACATAAAAGGGGTATTACTCTCGTAGTAATATGCCTTAAACAAAACAAGTTTAAAGTTTAAAATTTAAATTTTTTTTTAAATTAAATTTGTTAAAATACAATTGCGTTTTGGTATCATTAGCAAAATATACTTGTAAAAGCATACAAATCAAATGAAGTTTAAATTAAATTTTATTAAAATGTGTTTTAAAAATGTGGATAATTTTTAAGTACGAGTATTTTTAGACCCCGTACTTAAAAAAGTACAAGGGTCTACTAGGTTTGTTTTAAAATGTATATACACTATTATTATTCTTTGTTTAATTTCGCTCTTGCCTCTGTAATTAATTTTATATTTTAGTGAAATGATTTATATATCTCTTTAAAGATAGAATAGAACAATAAAATAAAAAATTATAAAAAAATGTTAGGTCTTTTAAAATGAAGTAAAACTATGAATCCTACTCAGACTTTCGTATATACAAAATTTATTATTATATTTATGCTAGTAGTAATAAACTTTGTGATTAATCAAATTATCGTTAATTTTAATTAAGCAAAAGAAAATATGTTATTTTGAAATAATGATGTCTCATCCTGCTTAGTCTTTTGTATATCGAAATTCGAAACAGATTTTTAATTAATACATATTTGCTTAATATTAAGTAGTCTTTAAATAAACCAAAGTGCATATAACATTCGGCTTAGTTCCCTTTTTGTTGTTCCATTTCATTTTTGTTTAAAAGTTTACAGTCAAGGTTTTAGAGGGCGGTACCAGGGCAGTCAGCGCCCGCATTGGGGACAACCGTCGGTCTGTGCGTGACAGACGTTTGCTCGCCTGTCACTCGCTACTCGCCTGCTTTCTTTGTTTCCATTGCATCCCATCTCACTCCCACTCGGTTGCTTGTTGTCTCTTTCTGGTATACCTGCTGGCTATTGGCGTTACGTATGGCGGTCTGTCTGTCTGTCTGCCTGCCAACAAGTTAGTCATTTGTTGTATCAAAAATAAAACGCAAATAAAAAACTTTTACGACATATTTATCTTTTCTGGCGTATCCGTCGAGTGTCCTTCCTGCCCCGAACGACCGACGGATCGACCGACTGACTGACTGACTCTGTGTGTGTGTGTGTGTGTGCAGAAATACATTTGAAGGTGCATAAATGAAGATAAGACTGGAGACACACACTCACACACTTGACGCACTCAGCTGTGTGATGTATCGTTTGTCTTACATGGTCAGCCAAAGTTGCAAAAGGCAGATTCGATTTGTCACCATCAACATAATGAAAAACAATCAACAAAAGTGGCAGACGGTAATTGAAGATTGATATTGATATTGCTAAGCAAAGCACAATATCATTTGCTGAGAAAGCTGATGATTATGTAAACAGAAAAGCAGGAAAATAATCGCAAGATTTACTTAATTTTTTCATTTAAATAAATGTTAACAAACTGAAATTTGCATACGTCATCTATGCCAAGAAGAGTCGACACTTACTTTAAAAATTTTAAGAATTTTTCAGAGCTCACTTGAAAGCCCTTATTATTATTATCATTATTATCACCACATAAAAATATGTATTCACCGTAGTAACATAAGTAAATACTTTCTTTATGGCCTGCTTTGCCACAAAGTGACAGTTACTTTTTTGTTGCTTTGTCATTGGCTTCAACTGAAAGAATGAGATACGGAATTCACAAGGATGCTTGACGTCATCAGGTTGCCTACTTTGCTTGCTCACTTTTCATAGTCTTCGATGTGAGACAGCTGGACTTTTAGCCAGACTCCTTGGCACTGCTTCAAGCAGCTGGATTCTCAGAGCTTCTGTCTGTTGGCTCTTATCCAGGTTCTCAGTTTCAGGACGGCGAGAAGATGGCTCCAAACATATAAACTGTTTGAGAATTTGCTTAACAAGTTTTACTATCACAATATCCGAATCGAATATACTTTAATATAACTTGATGGCCTTCTATCCTCCAACTCGATTGTTACACAATTTGTAATAATAATTGACTTTGTAGTTTGTTTATGAGAATATTAAAAGTGCTTCATCGCAAAATACTTGCGATAGTTTATTTACTTTTAAATTTCAAGCTCGTAACTCTTTCAAGGTTGCTAAAATAAATTCCACTAATATTCAAAAATGCATTACGTTTCAAACAAGAATGTCTGGAATGCTTCCCACAATAATTGGTTGCACAAATTAATTTAAATTTCTAGCAAAATTATTAGCTATAGCAATAAAATGTATATACAATTTGTTTTATAAAACAAATAATGTTAGGGCAGTATACTTTTTGACTTTGAAAATATAATAAAAAAAATAAAATTTATAAAATAAAACATTTAAAGAACACTGGCATTTCAAATTCTTTTCAAAATTTTCCATATTTGAGATATGGGGCATTTGTGATTATGGCTAAGATTTCTACATAGTAGTATTTTGGTGTTTACTTTTGATTGAATGGGGACAGTAAAATATGTTTCGAAGAAAATGCAAATACTGAATTCAAAAGTATTTACAATTTATTTTCGGCTAAGAGTTATATTTCCCCTTTTGGTTTTAATTTAGATAAACAAAACTTTTAGACAAAACATTTATATTATACTTGATGATCTCCAACTAAAAAATTTAGTGAAGTTCTGATAAGCTTGAAGCAACCTCTCTTTGAATATGGAATCGGATTTTAATATTCTTCACTTTTGTGACTCATGGGATAATCTCTCATTTTAATTATGAAATCTAGACAAACCGTTTTTTAGTAAGAGTATTAAACTATTTCCAATGATATTATTTTATTTCACACTTAGAGACATGACTTTAATAATATTTATGATGTATTTAAGTTAATCTCACTTGAGAGTTCCTGCGAACTACCCTTCAAAAATCTAACAATTGACTTTCCTTCTTTTTCATAATTCAATTTTGTGACTTAGTATAGCAAAGCTTACGACTCATGGTTCTAGAAACAATATAGTTCGGTCTTATTTATACCTAAAACATATATTTGATTTATCCCGAATTCTAAGCCAACTTAAATAACTTATACACATGCCTCGCCTTGGAGTTGCCTTATAGAATGTATTCTGTAGGTCCTATCAGAGAATGGTATTTTCTGTTATTTTTTCGGCTCTAGTTTTATGGGCCCTTGTAATGTGCACAAAGGTACCCAAACCAAGGGAGTCTTAAAGCTCAACAATCGTGCTAATGGGCCGTACTCGTCGTCAACGTCGTCCTTGTCAAAGTCCCCGCAGTTCTTGCAGTTGTCGCCGTCGCCATCATCGTCGTCTGGTATGCCAAAGTTTTTATTTGTTATTATATACTTTGGCGTGTCAAATAAACATCACACATCTACGTACATGAAACATGTTTTATACGCGCTCTCTCTATATGAGAGTCCTGCCCGAGTGTATATCCCTGTGTGTGAGTGTGTGTCCTTACGTGCTGTGGTTGCGCACTTTTTGGAGGTTACAGGCATAAGTATGTTAGTATGTGTGTGTGTGTGCCCGTGTGTGACTGCGGCTCATTTGCATGAATTGTCGCAAGCTTTTAGGAGAACTTCACCGTTTGCCATCCCGAGGAGTTGCACACAAGGCGACAATATGTGCACAGTGGCTTCAAATCATGAAAAACTAACCAAAAATAAATTAAATAAATCTCTTTTAAAATTTCAATATTATCTGTAAAAAGTTAGGTATACGTATCCAAAGATTACCTATTTTTTAAGTAACGAGTTTAACAACATGAATCTTATGAATTATGATTATACTTAGCCAATAAAGTTAAAGTTAGAAATAGTTCACATATATGAAAAAGATTTTGATATATATATATATATATATATATATATATATATATCTAAAACACTTTTCAGAAATCAAAATATAAATAAAATAGTAAATTAAAATATATTAGTTTTTCGAATATGAAATATTATGCCAAGAGATCTACAAATTTAAATGCTTTTTATGTTTTCTCGTGCTTGTAATTTCTGTAATTATTTTTATAAATTTGATTTATAAATTTTTTATTTATAAACCAATTATACTTAAACATGTTTTAATAAAACGTCAGCAACTTTCTTTTTATCTTTTCATATCCAGCAACTGGTCAATATTTGTTTCTATATTTAATGTCTTACGTAAAATTTAATAAACTTTCCAAATTTGATTAATTCAAGTTTTTAACTTGCTTGACTTAACTTCACTCAGAAATATTTTTAAATAATTTATTATTAATAAATAATTCGATAATTCAAAGATTGGATTTATTTTGATATGTGTTTAGTTCTATATTACACTTCATTTGATCACACTGTTCCATTGAGTTTTTGCTATTTGATGGTGTTTCAAGCTCATGGGCGGGAGCACCGTTAATTTTATGCCATTCCATTCGCAATAACGTGCGATTTATGCTAAGCAGCGACAAATAAATAAATGCCTGGGCCGAAGGTGTCTGACAGAGCTGTTCTAATGAGCGTCTTTATATGCCGCGCTCCATTAACTCCAACAGCTCGCATTTGAGAATCAGTCGTCATTTTAAATATAAGTTTACATCAATTCGAGCGGTAAATGATGTCATAAAATTGCAGACGATTTTATTTATATTTTCTTAGAATATTATTTATATTACAGCGGAATGCGACTGTATTTTCAATATTTATTTATTACTTATTTCAAATATAGAAAAGTGGTTGTATATTTATTTTCTTTACTGCTTGGTTCAACTGCAAACCAGGCAAATTATTTTATGTATATTTATTTTACTTCGTGCATTTTTCCACACCGTGTAGCCAATCAGGTGATTAAAGGGGTATCATGCCAACTTCAACATTCGTAAAATTCAAAATTGCAGTTAGGTTCCTGTGTATTTGTTGAGCGTGAATAAGTATGAATGATGCTTTGGATTACTTTAAATCTTATTACAGAGTATCATTCAGTCTAGCACTATACACTCTTGAACTAATACATATTACACATACGTGTACATATACCGTGTTATTTATGACTCTTTCATCTCATGTGTGGTTTAATCTAAGTGCAACTCAATTCAGTTGGTTAAAACTTATGTATGGGACTGCTAAAAGCGTGCAGTACTTTAAGCATGTATTCATGTAAAATACACTGTAGATACTACAGTCAACTTGCATCCAATACTTATAGAAACTTTTAGTATAGAGGTAAAAATTAAGGCTTGTGTCTCTGTAAAAAATAAATCAGTGCTTTTGGGTCTGTCAAATTGCAAATTGAATTCCTCTTAATACTGTTAGCTACACTCAAAAACAAAATTTTCTAAATTTAAGATTTTGGTTTTAGAACTGAGATTGTAGGTCTAAAAACTGCATTGAGAATATAAAATTATAATCTTATTTTAAAAGAACACATCTTGGTTTTAAGAACATTTCAAATAAAACCAAGCTCTTATTTTAAGCATAAATGTTCTTTAAATAATATCAAAAAATACAAAAAATATTTTGTATATATATAATTTTTTTTTAAATTTTGTTTTATATTTATTTTATTCTGTCTTATTAACTTTATAAATGTTATTTTAATTTGTTACTAGTGGGAATCGAACCGTCGCCTACTGCTCCATAACTGAAGCGGTTTCTCTCAAATCCCACGGGGCCAGCATATGTTTCATACCAAATAGTACATATTTATAGTACATCTTATATTAATCTTAATTTTATCTTAGATTAATCTTATTTTAAGAAAAAAAATTTAACAAGAATGTTCTTGATTTTAAAAGTTGGTCTTTTTTCAGTTTATTTATATACTTGATACTTGAATTCAGTTTATTTAATTTAATTAGGAGATTATTTAAAAAAATATGATTTTTATAATTTCCAATCAATCTCAAATTTTATTGAGTACTAATAGCTTCCATCTTTCAAGCGAGCTTTAATCTAATAGGACTGCCAACTCGTTTACATTTTTTATCTGGCCCTATTAAACTTTTCTACAATTCGTATTTATAATTTTATTATTATTAGACCCCGTACTTCAAAAAAGTACAAGGGTCTATTGGGTTTGTTTTACCCAATATGTGCGTAACAGGCAGAAGGAGGCGTGGCAGACCCTATAAAGTATATATATTCTTGATCAACATCAATAGCCGAGTCGATATAGCCATGTCCGTCTGTCCGTCTGTCTGTCTGTCTGTCTGTCTGTCTGTCTGTCTGTCTGTCTGTCTGTCCGTCTGTCTGTATGAACACCTAGATCTCAGAGACTATAAGAGCTAGAGACACCAAACTTGGTATGTAGGTTCCTCTATACTGCAGGCAGGTTAAGTTTGTTTCTTTTTTGAATCGGACCACTATATCATACAGCGTCCATAGGAACAGTCGGTCGAAAATCAAGTCTTAGTATGAAAAACTTTTTGTTTTATGAGATATCGTAATTAAACTTATAAAATATGCATTTAAGTTAGTCTTATATATCCTTACCAAAGTTGGTTCAAATCGGTCTACTATATCATATAGCTGTCATAGGACCGATCGGGCGAAAATCAAGCCTTGGTATGAAAAACTTTTTTGTCTTATGAGATATCGTAACCAAACGCATAGAATATAAATAAAACTTGGTTTTATATATTCTATCCAAAGTTGGTTCAAATCGAACCACTATAACATATAGCTGTCATAGGACCGATCAGGCGAAAATCGAGTCTTAGTATGAAAAACTTTTTAGTTTTATGAGATATAGTAACCAAACTTATAGAATATGCATTTAAGTTAGTCTTATGCATCCTTACCAAAGTTGGTTTAAATCGGTGCACTATATCATATAGCTGTCATAGGACCGATCGGTCGAAAATTAAGCCTTAATATGAAAAACTTTTTGTTTTATGAGATATCGTAACCAAACTGTTTGAATATGCATAAAACTTGGTTTTATATATTCTGTATAAAGTTGCTTCAAATCGGACCACTATATCATATAGCTCTCATAGAACCGATCGGGCATATAGGTTAACTTAATTTTTTTCTATTATAAGTTTTTTCCATAGTAAGTACGGGGTCTCCGACAGTAGCACCGGCCCACTAGTTTTTATTTTATTTGAGTTTAACCAACGAAAAAATGTACAATTTTTACAGTTGATTATTGTGTTTAGTTATATATTATTCAAAAAATAAATATGTAAATCTATAATATTGAGCTAAAGTTGTATTTATTTTATTAATTAATTGCGTAAATTGAAGATGTATGTATAGCTTATACATTTGTATTTATATATCTTTCGCAATATTGATTTAAAAATCATGGAACCAAGCCAAAAATAATATCGGGTTTCGTTCTGGTATTTTCTAAAGCAAGATGACATTATATGTATAATTGTTAAATTGGTTAAATGAGGATAACATCCAAAAAACATTAAAATTAACTTTAGAAAAGCACTATACAAATTTTAAAATAAATTAATTTAACGAACTGAAATATATTTTTGGTTGGCACTTAGATCTATTTCGTTCTCTATGCATTATTACATTGAAAAACAATGCAATAGAATCAGATATAATAGTTATCGTAAGAATATAATAGAATTTCAGATAATTTCAAATATACAAATATATACAAATACTAGAATGTACATTGTCTACAGACAACCTCATCCAATCAATTGGAAATTCCTGTGCTTGTGTCATTATAGAAACAGCATCCGTTAAATACCCAGATATTTGGAAATTTCTGTGCTTGATTTTCGGAATTTCTTTTTCACTCTAACTTTCGAAATAACCTTAGTGGATCTTCCCAATTCGCTACTGAGCCACTAAGAAATGCTGAAATTGGTCACTGCAAAGATTGCAAAATTCAAAGATAATGGGACTCCTTTACTCAGCTAATCAACTTACAAAATTAAGTTATTCCTATAAAGACATTGTGACCTAATAAATTTTTAATCTATATAAATATGACAATTATACTGTACAATTTATTTCCAAGACAATAAAATAAAATTTATAAAATTACTAGGACTAAAACATAATAAAATATAAATAATTTAAATATAAAAATAAAAAAATATAAATACGAAAAATAATTTTTATTTTACTTAATTTTTGGGCTTTAATTTAAAGAACATTAATTCTTATAATAAGAACTTGGTCTTATTTAAAATGTTCTTTAAATCAAGATGTGTTCTCTTAATTTAAAAATTTTTTGTTCTCGACGCATTTCTTAGACCAAAAACCTTAGTTCTGAGACCAACTTCTTGATTTTAGAACATTTTTCTTATCAGTGTATTATATACATTTGTACCTATATTTAATGATGTCTAAGAAGTTTATTAAAGTAATACCTTTCGCAACATTGATTTAAAAATCAAAGAACTAAACTAAAACAAATACGTATTTCGGTTTCGGTACGTTCCAAAATAAAAAGCAATATGTATAATAGTTAAGTCGCTGTAATGAGAGTTTAGGAACTTCACCACTGTAACAAACCGAAATAATTTGAGTTTGACAGTCTTAATTACTAAGATTGATATCATCCCCTATGCATTATCACATTGGAAGATGCAATAGAATCATATATAATAATTATCATGAGAATATAATAGAATTGCAGATAATTTCAAATATAAAAATATATACAAATAGAATGTACATTGTATACAGATAACTTAATCTAATCAATTGGAAATTCCTGTGCTTGTGTTAGAGACAGCATCTGTTAAATACCCAGGTATTTGAAAATTTCTGTGTCTGATTTGCGGAATTTCTTTTTCACTCTAACTTTGGGAATTTACCTTAATAGATCTTCCCAGCTCGCTTCAGAGCCATTAATATGATGCTGATAAACATGAGGAATTTCCAGAAATTTTGAATAAAAGAGACGATTCTGAATCTAACAGCATCAGTTCAACTCAAGTCTTCGTAGAACAATCATTAATTATGCAGCTCAATTTTATTGTCACTATCTGCGTGTTCGCTCTCTTGGCTTTGGCCCGTGGAAGTGCTGGATGCAAACCAAAAGTTCCTGAACAAGGTAAATTTACCAATTCACATAATTTACACAAAAAATAAATCGGTTTCAATGGTTTAAGTTGACCGATGCATAAACCGTTGAAATACAAGTAACGAATAGCAAAAAGTGTGAATAAATCTTAAGTGTCATAACTAATTATTTTTTTCTTCTTAGTAATTCACATTCATGGTGCAAAATAATGGGAGTCCTTTACTCAGTTGATCAACTTATAAAATTAAGATATTCCTAAATTTATAAAGGCAATGTGATCAAAATAAAATTATCAATCTATTTAAATATGACAATTATATTGTACAATTTGTTTGCTAAACGAAATCTTTGCAGAATTTAATTATTTTTAGACCCCGTACTTAACAAAAGTACAGGGGTCTATTGGGTTTGTTTATATATGTGCGTAACAGGCAGAAGGAGGCGTGGCAGACCCCATAAAGTATATATATTCTTGATCAGCATCAATAGCCAAGTCGATATAGCAATGTGCGTCTGTCTGTCTGTCCTTCTGTCTGTCTGTCTGTCTGTCTGTCTGTCTGTCTGTCTGTCTGTCCGTCTGTCTGTATGAACACCTAGATCTCAGAGACTATAAGAGCTAGAGACACCAAACTTGGTATGTAGGTTCCTCTATACTGCAGGCAGATCAAGTTTGTTTCAAAATTCGGCCACGCCCCTTTTAACGCCCACAAATCGGAAAAAAAATGTCATATCCAAATTATAAGAGCAATTTAAAAGCTAGTGACACCAAATTTGGTATGAAGATTCCTCTATACTGCAGGCAGGTTATGTTTGCTTCTTTTTTGAATCACACCACTATATCATATAGCGCCCATAGGAACAATCGGCCGAAAAACAAGTTTTAGTATGAAAAACTTTTTTGTTTTATGAGATATCGTAATCAAACTTATAGAATATACATAAAACTTGGTTTTATATTGGTTCAAATCGGAGCAGTATATCATATAGCTCTCATAGAACCGATCGAACCGATGAAAATCTTTTATGTTTCATGAGACATTGTAATCAACCTGATGCATATTCTAGCATATTAACTAAATTATTTTTAATTTTTTTCCATAGTAAGTACAGGGTCTCCGACTGTCGAGTATGCTCGACTGTAGCACCGGCCCACTAGTTATTTTTATTTTGTTAAAATTACTTATGTTGAATGATTGTTGTCTTTAAGGATGCTAAAATTTGGACAATTATATATATTATTGCTACCATATGGTAATAAACAATAGGCATTTACTAAAACTTCATTCTTAGATAACATATTAACATTAGATTAACTTTAATATGATATTCTAAGAGTAATTTGTTGCCTCTAGCCGATAAAATGTTAATTGAAACAATCTTTTTAAGTTAGCTGATCGAAAACTGCGCTTTGAATTGCTCACTATATTCTGCAATGCAAAAAACGGAATTTGACAATTCGTCGCAAGTAAATTTTAATCGATTAACTAATTTTAATACTGAACTATATGCAATGCACACATCATTTGAAAGATAATTCGGAAAAAACAATTATTTTCGGAAAACTTACGCTTTTTATTTTCGTGATACGATATGGTAACGCTGGGAAGTACAGGGTACAGGTTTTTCCCATACATTTTAATCGCGTTTTGGTACTGATTTGTCCATAAAATATAATTGTTCCTATGGCAGCTATATGATATAGTAAGTCGATTTGAATCATATATGGCTAGAATGTATAAGACCAACTTTAATGCATATTCTGTGAGCTTGGATGAGATATCTAAGAAAACAAAAAAGTTTTCCATACTAAAGGTGAATTTGACTCCGATTGTTTCTATGACAGCTATGTTATGTATACAATATACTGCACCGATTTGAACCAAATTTGGTCATATATATCAAGGAGGAGCCCCCTGTTGGATAAAGCTGTGTTTATAAGACTTCGCAAATATTCGTATTTTGTAGTATTTATAAACCTGTACCCAGTTATTCCCAGCGTTACCAAATGATAATGTCGATTATCCTGTCAAGGACGAAGAAATGAAATGTCTTTTTCGGTTTCAGCGATCTCAAATTTATCAGTCCTAAAAGTTTCATGTTGTTTAGGATGTTTCGTGTTAAAGCTATTTGCCTAGTTTCTTAATTATATTTCCTGTATATGTATAAATTTCTTAATATTCAATGAAAAAATGTATTTTTACTTAAACTTTGAAAATTAACATCTAGTTGATTGAATGTGTGTTTTAGCGCTTACTAAACTTGCTTCTTAAAGATTAGATACATTCTGTTGGGTTAGTCAAGTAGCATTAAAACAATATACATTTTTTTTAAATCTTAATAATGAACTAAGACTGCTGCCAACTTGCTTTATTCAGTGAAAGTAAATTTATCTCATTTATACTAATAAATTTGAGATCCTTATTTGCTCTGTAACTTATTATTTAACTAATAAGTGAAACTTGTGCCAAGTGATAAATAGATGAGATTATAAATGTCTCTTGAAACTCAAACTTTATGAGTATATGGACACTTATAAAACTCCTTTTATCTATCTTTACAGTATGCACCTGTACCTGGCACTGATCTCTTGTCTGGTGTGCACGGTGCACTGCTGGCAGTTCGATGGCGGAGGCGGTGATGCTTCAAGTATTGTGGGTCAAAAGCAGCTCCGCATGGCGAGGAACACGGCACGAGCAATGGCACGAGGTCCACCGCCGGTGCGAGGATCGGCAGCGCTGCTCGGCAGTCAACAGCAGGATGTCCTGTACGCCTGTCCACTTAACTCGATGTGTCAGTGTGCCGGACTGCCAAACGAGACGTCCACGCTGATTGAGATTAATTGCAACGAGGTGGCGCTCTACAAGTTTCCAGGTAGCGTATACGAACGAGCAGCAGATGTTTCCGTTTTGTATTGGTCAACAAACTCTCCGGCACTCTCTTTCCGCTGTCAATATATGCTCTCGCAGAAGGAGCAGGTGCGGGCCAACTTGTTCCATTTTATTTATGTGGCAAATATGTTTGTTTGGTTGTGCTATAAATTGTCACAGCCACAACGACAAACGCGACAATGCCGGTTACCAGTTTCCATTTCCCAGCTCCAGTTGTTGCCACTTGCGCCTTCCTTTCGTCTGTCTTTCTCTCTCTCTCTCTCTCTCTCTCTCTCTTTGTTGCCGCCCAGAGCGAAATGTAATTTTTTAATGAAGCTTCAAACGGCTTTGTCCTGGCCCCGACGACAGACAAACAACATTGCCGAGCACTGCGTTTCCCACAACAAAATTAAATTTTACATTTAAGTTTGCCAATTAGTTGTAAAAATAAAGTTTTTTTCGGTTGTCCTTCTGGCACTGCCTCTCTTTACTTCTTCACTTCTCCACTTCCCCACATCTCCCACCTTCCAACTCTCAACCTCTCCATTTCCTCATCTTCTCAGTCCCCCGCCTGGCACAAAGTTTTTAACGATTGCTGTGGCAAATTCCACGCTAATTTTGTAGTTTTTAAGTAATGAATGGCAAGTTTTGTGCTTCATTGTCATTTCGTTACCATTCCACATGCCACGCCCCCATCAGTCATCCCTCTTCTTATTTTTTGTTGCGATTGTTGTCTTGTGCCAAAATATTACCATTACCTCCAGTGCTGCAAAATGCAAACAACATCAAGTTGCCGCATAAAGTTGCAAACGAAAACTGTTGACTGGCAATACACAACACAGCCACAGACAGTCATTGGCAGTACTGGCAACAAAATAAGGCAACAGCGTGCAGGCCTGCCCAGCTGTCAGATATGAGCCGGAGCCGTGCTATTGAAAAGTTTTCTTGGCTTACAATTGCCCCGCAAATGGAAATGGCAATGGAAATGAAAATATAAGGCATGGGGCATAGGGCATGTGGCATGTGGCATGGGGAATGGGCGATGGCTTACTGATATCCGCATTGCCAATTTATCTGCCACAATGCTCGGCGTATTTACAAAAATTTACTTGCAACATTTGTTTCGTTTCTTTTTTATTAAATTTACATTTATCAAATTTGTGAGTGACTGCAATGTGTTTCTCTTCACTACAAAAAATTGCATATTTTTAAAATTTCTTTGTGTAAATGTTTCGTTTGCATTATGTTTAATTTATTTGAGAGTTTTAAATTTTAAATATGTCTTATAAAGCATCTGCTTATGATATTTTGAAATTAACATAATGTTACAAGTCAATGAATCTTGAAATTATTAAATATAATACAGTTAAAGAAATAGACACAATTTTCTTATTTGTGTTGTAAAATAAAATATTATACTTTTTTCATATAATACGAACTTTATGTCAGGAACTAATCCCGTAACCCGAACTGTAAATGTTATCTGGTTTTAGCTTGTTGAAGCTTAGCTTTTAATTATACCGAAAAACCGAAGCTAATTTAACCGAAATTACTATATTGTATTCTATTTTTAAAACTCATTTATTATTGTTAAGGTGTTATCATTTCTTTGACAGCTATAAATGATTATTCATTTATATTAAATTATTGATCTTATTAAACAGATCTTCTTATTTATATTTAAATTTTTATTTACAAATTAACATAATTTCAATTTTTATATACCTCATTTTATTTGAACCAAAACTAAAATGCGACCATAACCGAAACCGCAACTGAAACCGATTCTCAATTCAGGTAGATACCGTTCTTTACTGGTTTGATATATCTTACTTGAAGTGAGATAATAATATTTTTTAGACCAATTTATCTAGAAAAAACTTTTTCTTAAATAATATTTAAAAAAATGACGTCAAAAAATATGACAGAAATAAGTGAAGAAGAAAGTGAATTAGAGTGTGGAAAGAAGGAAATAAAAGAAAAAAAGGAGGGAGAGAAAGAAGGAGGAGAGGGGGAAAGAAGAGAGAGAAGAAAGGAGGGGAAAGGGGGGGAGAAGAAGAAAGGAAGAAAAATAAGAACTACGGAATGAGGTGTTTTGCAAAGATACAAATTTTACACATTTTATTTGTGCTTGAGTGTAAGTATTTGATTTTGTATCTTATTAAACATTTGTGAACTTCTTGAATGAACTTCTATTTGTAAGATATTTCGAATAGTTTCCTCTTATTGATTTTTGATACATGAGCATTTGAAATACATTTCTGATTTAATACAATTAGAGCATTGCACTTTTTAGTAGTCAACTTTAACGTTTATCATTAGCATTTTATTTGCTAACTAACAACCTTACTAAACACACTTTGAAGTTAGTTTTCTGATTACTAGGGACGAGGCATTCCAAGTAGCAATCTGCAGCAGTTTATGGCATTTTGAGGCACATTCTATAGTTAAAGTGCCCGTCTATTGAGCATTACAAGTTTAACAATTACAATCTGCTCTTCAAAATATATTCAAACAAATGTCTCACTTGAATTCAATTTATGTCTTCCACGTCAGTGAATTGCATTGAAGAAATGCATTTGCTGCCGCTGCCGAAAACTTTTGGCAATTAGCAATTCTAATGTGGAAAAAAAAAGAGCTGAGGCGGGCGGACGACCAGAGAAAACACTTTGCTTGACAGTCGGGCTAATTGCGTGCCACGCCCGAAAAACAGCCAACAGCTGGACATTGCGGGCAGTAAAGAGAGAGAGAAAGGGAGGGGGTCAGCCTGTGCCTAGAATTGCCACAGCCACAGGCATGCTCGAATGCAGGACACAGAGGACACGGGACACGGGACACAGGACACAGGACTTCGGGTACAGCAGACATTGCATACTTTTCAGCGCACACGCAAAAATACACAGAAATATGCAATTGTGAGGGGCACGAGGGGGACGAGGGGACACTCAGGGGAATTGCAACAACGATGACAACGACTTGAAATTCATTAAAAATTCCGAAATTTGTGTTGCCAAAAATATGCAGCAGTAGCTGGCTGAGTTGTGGAATCGGAAAATGGGAAGTGAATGGGAAGCTAAAGCAGCTGCCAAGCCAAAAACAAATGTGTCATGACAGAAGAAACAAAAAAAAAAACCTCACATTTTTGTGTCCTTTATGTACGCAATTTAAAGTTAAATTTCCATAGTGTTGTGTTCGTAAATGATATTTAAGCCAAAAATGTGCAATTTAGATTTATTTTTAATGTTTCTGGTCATTTTCACGCTTGGCCAGTGTTGCTGCTGATGCGCCCCCAGGGAATCTAGTCCAATGGCAACCATCTGCAGTGGCATCTACATCTACAGCAGCAACAAAGGCAGCCACATCGTTCGATTTGGCCACAATTTTCATGCCGAAACTATTTCAGGCAAGAAAAGCCGAAACAAAATAAACGTACGGACAAGACAGGACTGGCTGGCGTAAAGGCAGTTCGCACAGCTGCCGCACGTTTCCTGGTCCTGTCATCCTTTTAGCTACAGCTCCTGCTCCTACTCCCTGGTCCTGGTTTTGCTGCAGACGAAAGTATATGGATATAAATGAAGCCCACACTTTCTTACTGCCAGCTCGCTTGCCTTTTCGGTATGAAAGCCAGGCCAAAAACAATAACTTTTCAGCTGACGTAATCTTCATCAGCACATACGTTAAGAGGTCTCGGGTAAAGGCGGATGACAGGCCGAGAATGAGAGGTACCTTACATTTTGAGGCATATAAATATTGCAGTAGACTGGACTACACTTAGATGATATACATATTTGTCGCAAATTCTTTAACATTATTTAAAAAATGTTGAGAGCTTTGCAGATTATTTTGAATTCCACAGTTAGAGACTCTGAGAAGCTTTTCTCTGCCTAACTTCTCCAATTTGAAGCAGTCAGTAGTCTATGACGATGAAAGAAATATATAATTAGTAAATATATATATTAGTTTTAGCTGTTCTATATCGAACTTCCTTTTTTTTGGAATTCCTCAATTTAATCACGTTATCGAATTTTTAAAAAAATTTAAAATTTTTTTGTTTGTTTATTTTTTTATTTTTTAGTAATAGAAAATATTTGGTTTGTTTTTTGAGTTGAATTTGTTTGTTATTGTTTTTTTTTTTTTTTTTTTTTTTTTTTTTTTGTTTTTTTTTTTTTTCATACAATTACTTTTAATTTATTTAAATATTATATATTAAAATTATTTTTCACAAATTCTCTTTGATATTTACATTATTTATATGGTTTGCCAGCTCGGCGGTTAAATTATTTTCTTTTTATTTTATATATATTCAATTTATTATTTTATTTCTTTCGAGAGATTTAAAATTGAATAGAAATTAAAAAAGCTAAATTTTCTTCAAGATTGCCCATTTCGCAGAGTTTTGTTTTTTTTTGGGTTGTTTATTTAGGATGAGAGTGGTAGTATGAATGGTATGAAAATACACTACAAAGAACACTTATTCTGACCTATTATAGAGTAATAGGCTAGCAAGGATTATGTCGCCGTCGACGTTTTTCAATCCCAACTTAAAACCAAGAACAGTTTTTGTAACGTAACGTCATTTTTTTAATTACTAACAAATAAACATTTTTTACATTTTGACCTTTTTCATGTATTTTGTCACATTTTACAGTTCGAATACAACGTAACAAGGCTGTAAAACTGTCCATATATTGCTTTGCATTTTTGCGATTCCATACAGATGCCATACAGTATGTTATTGTTATTTTTATTTCAGTTGCGCGTCTAAATTATTTTGAATTAATTTAATAATTGACAAAAATTCCAAAGGCAAATGCATAAATAATTATATTTAATTTATGAAAGCACATGCTTTGCTATGCATTTTGATGAGTTTGTTGTTGTCATGACGAATGAGTAAAAAAAGAGATAACACATATTTCAATATTTATATTCAAAAGTTTTTGATGAGTAAATAACTCGTTTTATTATTATAATATACAATTTTTTTTTTCATGATCCCTTGAATTCAGTCCTAGTCTGTTTCCTTTAATATTATTGTAATTGTTGATATATTTTTTATTTGCTTGCTTTTGGCGAGTTGAATAAACACTTGGCAAGTGACGCAAGCGAGAAACAAAAAGCGAGAAGCGAGAAGCAAGAGAGAAGCAAATTGATGGAAATGGCGACGTTGGCAGCAAAAGTAAATAAATAAATATGCTCGGCATTTGTCAGAGAATTGACTTGAGGCCATAAAATACAAGCTAAAGGTACGATGGACATTCACTGTCGTCCACAGTAGTCCCGTTGTTGCTTGCTTCTCCTGCACAAGCCTTCGGGCAACGACCAGAAGTTTATTAACGCCATATGTTGTGTGTTAGTAGCCCACTCATAACGGCAACAGCAACTCCAACAACAACAACAACAACAGCTGGCTGGCTTAGATATGCACACATTCTCCGAGTATACTTGTACACACAAACCTACACACTGTCGCCAAGCTGCTGTCGTGCATGTTCAATGCGTTTGCCACGTTTGCTGGACGTTGCGCGTGTCAACAGGGCGTATGATTAATATTGTATTAATATGCGATATGTAATTAAGATGTAAGCTGTTTGTGTATATCGCCGTTTAGTGCACACAAGTATGTGTGTGCGTTTATTTTCGGTATGTTCAGATAGTTTAAGTTATATTAAAGCTACAGGCGAACTTTGAATTGAATAAATAATCATGAAATGCTCAATAAATAATTCAGTTTTGCAATAACCAAAATAGGACAGATTTTCGATTATTATTATTGCCTCAATTTAAACGAAAATAGATTAGGTTCAATTTAAATTTAATTGATTACGAAAGAAGAAGAAAACTTTTGAAATCTTTGGCTAAATGGCTAAAAGCAATTGACAGCTATTTTATGCATACATATACCATACATATATGTAAGTACACATACTTTTAGTAATTGTTCATTAATTGTTTAAGTGCAGTCAAATGTTTGAAATGCTGCTACGAAATGTTCACGGTCAAATCAACGAGAATCTGTTCTCGCATTTCACTTTGACTTTTTCCCGACACACGATGCATGTCCGTAAGAGACATGCATATTGTATGTGATGTGTCATTGCAACTGTATGTGTTTGTGTTTGTATACAATATCTGTGACTGTATTTTGGAAGAGCCGTCAGCATACTGCTAACTAAAAATAACAAAAAACGTAGGAAAAATACAAGCTTGCAACAAACCAAACCGAACCGAACCGAACCGAAACCAGCAAAAAAGATAAATGACAATTCACGTAAAAAATTTTCAATTAAAAGCGAAAAGTGCATTTTCATGTTGCACGTCAGTTTTTAGCTGGCCACGACTATGCGGCTGCACTCATTCCCCATTCCTCATCGGAGCACAACACTCGAAAAAATGTTTATTTTTTTGTCTATGTGCGGGAGCAGGCGTTGGGAGGAGGCGGCAGCTTAGGCGTGGCCAGGAATGTGCCGCATTGCCTCATTGCTTGAGGTAAGGTCAGGCCATAATTTAAGCTGACAAGCATGACATGAAAATTCCCTTTGGAGAGCCTTTTGCGTATAATCAGGCTTAAAACACATGGACACCATGTGTACAACGTCGCCAGTACACGATGCGACACCATGAGCCTCCTCGGCGCAATGTTTCTCCTTCGAGAGCCGCGGGCGCACTCCAAGGACCTTGTCGCTATTGTTAATTAACACATGCTCAACGAATCGCAAATTAATTGCGACACTAGAGTCCCCCCCGAGGAGTCCTCGTAGTGCCCGCAGTTGTAAAACTCAAAAAACTATTCGTAAACGAGGGTCCTTATCTAATTCAAGCGTATCGCAAATAGCAACATTTGTAGAAGAATGTCCATAATATGCTATTTAACTGTTAAGTGTTTTTTTCTTGTTAATTAATTAAAAATTAAATCTCCACAAAGGAATAAAATTATTGTATTATTTGAGTTTGAAATTCGAATAACTATATTGTTTTTTTTTGTAAGTTTGTATTCAGGATAAAAACTTTAATTTTAATACTACCCACCGATGATCAAAATTCGAATCATAAAAGCGGTTGGTTCAAATTGTCTTGGTTTTAACAGTACATTTTCAATTTATTACTACAAAATTATTATTTAAATTTCAGTTTTTATTTTTTTATAACAAGGCAATGTATGAGACCTCAATTCAAAAATCATAAATTCTTATTGATTTATAATCTTATGTTAAATTCTTAAATAAGCAAGACAGAAGGATACTACAAGCCGAGGTACTCTATTATAAGAGTTGATTTTCTACATATTGTTCATGGCAGCTATATGATAGATGTAACCGATTTGAACAGAATGTACGAAACCAACATAAATGCTTATTTTATCGGCTTGGTTGGAATGTCTTAGAAAACAAAAAACTTTTCCATACTAAAAGCTGATTTTTCACCGATCGGTTCTATGATAGCTATTTAGCATAGTAGACCGATTTAAACGAACTTCAGTCAGGAAACTAAGTTCAGTTTGGTTAAGATATTTCAAAAAATCAAAAACTTTTACATACTAAAAACTTCATTTTCAACGTATCGTTCCTATGGCAGCTATAGGATATAGTGGTCCGATCCAAAAATAGAAGCAAACTTGATCTGCGTATGGTATCCAGAAACTTACATACCAAGTTTGAAGTGTCTCGCCACATGTACTTAATTTTTTAATTTATATATATTTGTTTTGAATTTTTATATTAATTTTAATATTGTGCGTCCCAAAATTGGATATCAGAAATTTTGGGGCATAAAGAGACTTTCATCACTAGACTTTTACCACGTCAAGAGGTTCTTTTTTTTTTTGAAGATGTACATAGTCTCGAAAGTTTGTCGGGTCTTAATTTCGTTTATTTAATTTGTTTATTTATTTATTCTACTAGCGGACACATTTGTGTCATCTACAAGCTAATATTAAACAGGCTTATATAAAATATACATATTTAATTTCATGTATTTTCTGCTTAATGCTTTATACATTTTGGTACAGTCTTCTCGCATGTCAATCAAGTCAGCCTTGCGAAGCTCTGTTGTCTCTCTTAGGGATGTCACTCTTCCAATATATATAAAGTGCCTTTTTAAATTGCTTTGGTCGTTGTCCTATTATGGAGGGGTGGAAGATTGGGAGGGGAGCTTGGGAGTCCGGAAAACGGAAAAAGCGCATAAAAATCAAAGTCCTGCCCGTTGGGTTTTGTCCAGAGGCCTGGCTTGGAAAACCCTCCATTATTCTCGTTCCTTGTGGGTTCATTGTGTGGAGCAATGGTTCGCTGATGACCCATTTGCTTTAACGCGCCTGCTATCAAACTGCCAAAACAAAAGCCATCATCGTTAGCCACGTTCCCGGACTCTGGCAGCAGCAGATCGTTTCTCCTCCGGGTTATGGGAAACGCTTCAAATGCCGTTTAAAATCAATTTGAATGATGAACTGGGTGGTCCAACGCGGCGTCACTTTGACTCCTACGTCGATGTATATCAATATATCCTCTCATCAATAAAAAAAACTCTCTCTTTTTCTCTCTCTCTCTCTTTATCGTTTTCAGAGTTCATCCATAGCAGTGTGCGTTATATCGAAATGTCGAATACGCATTTGCAGACCGTCGATGATGAAACATTCCAGGGATTGCGTCTGAAGACACTGAAGCTAATCGACAACGAACTGCAGGACATTTCCGAGCGCAGTTTCAGGTGAGTGTAGGTCATCAGTTGCGGGCCATTTGATATTAGAGTTATCACATAAGTGCTGGTCCATGATGATGCATTTTCTTTTCATACATGATATGTTGTGCATATAAAAATATATCATATTATTTTGATGATGCGACAGTTTTGCAGGCCTATTTATATGGGACCCAATTTTTAACTCTTTTTTTCTTAGCGGCGTGTGTTTCTGTGTTTGTAGCGCAAGTGCTTTATATATGCTCTCATACACACGTACATACATACGTATATTTTACAACATAAAACTGCAAGTTGTAAAAAAGGCGTAAAATTAAGTTTAACAAACAGCTGGCAAAGGGAGCACGCTTACGTGGAGGGCGGGTTGTTGCACTGTCGGGAGTGTTTCATGGGGCACTCAGGCTGAAAATGCAGGCAGGAAATGCAAACTCACATGACGAATACAACACACTATACACTCACATAAACATACTTACACACACACATCGGGGTAAAAGAAAAACTTTCAAGCGCTATTTGTTTGAGTGTAAATAATCACAAAAAAGAATGAAGCAGATGTTAAGTAAAATAAATACACATTACGGTGACTAGATGCTCTTGATTAACAAACGAATTAAAATAGTGTTTTATTTCAGAAAATCATTTTAAATCCAATAATCAAGAACTTAATTAAATAATAAGTTCTATTACAAAATATAATTAAATGCTTAAGTTATTCAATAGATTATAGAACTTATATATGTATATTACTAAAAAGATGTTCCAAATTTATAAAAATAATATAAAGCATATTAAAATAGTTTATGGTTTGTATTTTTGTTATTCGACTATGCCTTATTCGCTAGTCATAATACCCTTTAAAAGGTTATAAACCAAAAGCGAGAGGAAAGCAGACTCGAAATATGCATGTAGTGTAGTAAGGCAAATACAAGCACATATTTCGTCAGCTTTTTATGGTTCCACACAACACATCACATCAGACATGTGACTGTGTGTGAACTGTGACTCTCTCTCTCTCTCTCTTTCTCTCTCTCTCTCCCTCTCTTTCCTTTGCTCTCGACCGCATTTGGCAGTTGTTGTTCTTTTTTCATTTATTTTTTTTTTGTTGGGCGGCATGAAATGAAACGCGAAAATTTTTTAACGAGCACAAAGAACCAACAAATACCGCCCCTTCCCCCCTTTGTCTACTGCCTACAGACCACCGCCCACCGCAAACCAGAAACCGAATCCCCTCTCATCCTCTACGTTACATTTGCAAAGTTAAATGGACGCACGTTAACAGTTTGCGCAGTTTTAAGACCCTCACACAAAAGTAAACAGATAGCCTGGCAGGGAAAAGTATAAAGGGAAGATGTGTAGTGTTTGGGTGATGTGAGGTGTGTGTGGGGAAATAGACGGAAACTTGCTCGTCATTAACAGGTCTCAACTTAAATCAAACTAATTAATGTGCACAAACCTGGCAAATGTGGCTAAAGACAACCATCTACGCTACCATCCTATTTTCTGCCTCCCACTCAGTTGCACCCTTTCGTATGCTAATCGAAAAGTTAGTTCAACAGTTGCAAAACTCAACCCAAAACTAAATAATATTATGAAAATAATGGCATGAAACCGAACAATTTATGAGCATATTGTGTGCATATCATTTCTATATAATAATAAATAAAGTTAATTATAAAACTTAAATGCATCATAAGAGAGGTATATTTGATTATCATAATACTTTACATATATTTAAAAAAAAAAATGAAAGAGAGTAATATGAGTTCGAAATTTTTACGCACTAAACAGAAATGACCTTGACCTTAATTTTCCACCCATAGAGTCGGTTTGCTAATTTCGCTAAGACAAAAATTTTACTTTGCATCTATAAACAACCTACATATTTTTTGCCCATTGGGAAAATTTTTGTGCATCGTAAAATTGTTTTTCGATAATCTTTTATTGTTGACATTTTAAAATATTATATGTGTATTTCAAGTTGTTAAACTTAAGTTGAAGTTTCATACAATATTTTTGCTACAACCCGTTTTTTGATCTTAGTGGAGTAATCTATGAAAATACATAAATACGTCATGAATACAGATTACATATTGTTATAAATACAATTCCAATGCAGCTGTATTTTGATTGTCAGTCAGTTAGCGCGAATGAGTTTTTAGTTTACAGATAAGTTTTGATATCAAGAATATGAGTATTATATGTAGATGACGTTGACCCATATGCTTACCACATACTAAGTATGTATTAATCGCTCTTTCTATAATCACAAATTCTCAATGAAGTGGAGTGAATGTGCTGCATTCAGTTGAATTCGAATCGTGCTGGGCGACATTTGGGCGCAGTAAAAGAGCAATATAAAGATTTCTCAACATGACTGAATGCAATTCGCTCCGGGTGCTATTAGCGCTGATACTGGGTACGGCTCTGAGTGTTTCTGCTCAAGTGAATGATAGGCCTCTTCCGTTGGAGATGACAAACTGCACTCGCATGTGTCAATGCTGGTTTCGGAATGGTACTTCAATGGATCTGCTCAGTTCGTCGAATTGTCTAAATTTCTGTGCGGATGATCACACGAGACCGTGTTTCGATTGGGAAAAGTGTCGAGCTACTAAAGATGTCTGTCGGGTACACTGTGGGTCCTTATTGTTCAACTGCATAACCAAGGATTATCACTTGGACGCATCCCAACCAACAACATTCTTGGAATGGCTATCATATGTGCTATATGCTATTGTAGCTGTCGTGTGTATTGCAGCTATAATTATTCTAACGGCTAAAAAGGCTAAATTTCGCTAAGCAAAATATGTCAATGAATTTCGCTAAGCAAAATATGTCAATGAATCTAATTTAATGAATTTAAATGTCTTAAGTTAAAAATTTATTGCAAAGAGTCCAAGTCGGTTTTATTTTGCATTCTTATGCAAAAAAGATTTTATAGAACCACAAATTTTAATTTGTAAAAAGCTCTTAAATAATAATATTAAGGGTTGTACCATAGACATGGAGATTTTTTTAACATGAATTTCCTTAATATCTGATTTTAATTTAGCGCTTACTCTTTTCCTTTACATCAGCTGTTAACAGTGACTGATTGACTAAATAAACATTTTTTAAGAGAAAGTTAACAATATAATATATTTTTTGTCGTGGTAATGCTCTGGTATTGTTAACAGTACATTTATAGAGCTGTCAGATTTAAAAAAACTAAATCAAACTAACCTGACAAGATTAATTTGATTTTTGTACACAGTGGTTTCAAGTTTTACGAGCCTTATGTAAAAATTCCATAAATATTTAACTACTTGCACATATGTATTTCAAAAGTGTTTAATTAATAATTTACAATGCAATGTTTGTAAATTGTACAAACTCACACACATACTGACACACACATGTACAAATTAGTAAGCGAGTTTATTTCGTTGCTCGTTATGTTGCGTGTTCAGTTGTAAATGTCGTTAAATGTGCTCAGGGCTTCGTTTTATGTATTCGTATGCATATATATATTAAATTTCATATATCCTAATTTATATATTCGAACGTAGGCTGACTCTTGATTGTCAATTAAAAATAAAGAACGAAATCTGTGTGATTATTGTTTAACCTTATTTTAAAAGGACTCAATCTTTGGATACATATTTTATGTATTTCTCTGAATTGAGTATCAGTAACATGTGGGAAGTTCTATATATTTCTTTCACAATGAAAAAATTAAGAAAAATTTATCATTCTGCACTTGTTATTATTCAAAATGGGCAAATCGACGAGAAACTTTTAAAACTTTGTTTTAAATTTATGAAAATAAACAGAAAATACTCAAGCTTACATTATTTTCTTGACCAATTATTAAAATATCTGATTATTCAACTTTATAATCTTCGTTTAATTTGTGTATACACAGATATGTACATGTAAATGTAAATGTGTAATTCTTGAGTACACAACAAAGTTGCCATATTTACATGGAGCCTTTTGATGACAAACGCGCCAACTCACGCATACACCCACAAGCATACACAAACGCACACACACGCACACACACACACACACACACACACACACACACACACACACACACACACACACACACACACACAAACGCACACACACAAACGCACACACACAAACGCACACACACACGCACACACCCACACACACACACACGTTAAGCGCGCAACCACAAGGCAATATCAACAAACGGCAATTGGCAACCGAAACGCAAACGCAAACCAAAAACAGCCGCCAATAACTGAGCCGTGTGGTAAAGTAGAAGACGAAGTTGCCAAGAGAGCGCTGAAGGAGCCACAAAAATTCGGTTTGCGTTTGATTCTTTGTCGCATGAGCAGTCGGAACAAAAGCATAAACAACATGAATAGCTAGTGCAAAAGACGGGAGTCGATCGTATCCGCCTGTGACAGACCCTGTACTTTAAAATATATTACGGATTAAAATAAATTTTTTTTGTTTTCATATATAAGCAGACGAGCAGAAAAGCTTTGTTTCTTATAGCAGCATGTTTTTTTCTACTTCCTTATTCCCCATAAAATTTTCAGGACAGTATGAACAACAATATATATATCGAACATATTTATGTGCCAAGACTGAAGGCTTTCAAATTATCGTTCTTAAATTTGTTGAGACGGTTGGTACGTTACAAACTTCTACAAGAAAAATATTCAAATCTCAATTCAGTTTGGATATACATGAGCCCACAAACCAAGTGAAGTGTGCCCAGCTCTTATAAGTCTGCATTTTCAATTCTGACTCGATTGTTGATGCTACATACATTTTATGCGGTTGCTTGCCAGTTACTCATATTTTGCCTGTGATCAACTTAACAGACCCTTTGTTCGTTTCAAGTACAGGGTCTTAGAACAACAAAAGCAGTGTCGCACAGTGGGGCCGCAGGTCAAAAAGCGTGCTAAAAATTATTTTTAGATGAAAAAGTTTGTATAACGTTATATATGTATGTACTTGATAGAGAATTCTTTAAAGAATTCACAATAAACACACCAGGCAGGGTGATAGAAGAAGAAGAGCGCTATGCAATTACATATGCTCTCGGTATGCCTGGCTGCCAATACAACGGCTTAACCTGAAACACCCTGTGAGCCTATCACCCTGTGTAATCAGCCCTTTCAACGTTTAAAAAGATTCCTAAATGGTTCAAAGGAATGGATTTTTGCAGAAAATAAAATGGGAACTGACCCCACTGTGCGTCGCTTTGAGCAAATGCCTCTGATGCTTGTTTGTAAAACCTCGTGGTTTTCATAATTGAGGTCGCTCTTCTTCTCGCTTTCTCCGCCATATATATGTGTAAGTGTGAGTGTGCTTGTGATGTAGTGCGTGTATGTGTGTAACTACGTATTAATGGAGTGCAGCACAATGAGGGAGAGGGAGAGGGGGTGGAGACAGGTCACACGACTCGTCGTTGGGTCTGCGGTGCGTTAATTAAGTTTAAATATTTGTTTTCTGACTTGTGTGTAGGATATGTCAAAAGGCAGCCAGCCACAACCTCAATTCGCAAGAGGCGTGACTGTTGCCAGGTCGCCCAAAGCTCACTTATAGAAGTTTAGCGAAAGTTTTACCTTTATAGTTGTACACATATTTATTTTGTATAGTATATAAAAATATTTTCATCTTTTTATTCTCTTCTGTATTTGCTCTGTAGCACCATGACGTATTCGCTAATGACGCTGGACATATCCGGCAACAAGATGCAACAACTGCCTCTGGAGGCGCTACAAAGACTGCATTCCCTAACGCGACTAGTAGCTCAACGGTAAGTGACCAATCCGTAGAATCTATAAATCTAAACAAACTTACTTTCAAGATTAAAGTCAAGTGACGAAAGTCTCTTAATGTCCCAAAATATCCTAATGAGCAATTCCACAGCATGGTCCACAGCGACCAAAACCTTAAAATTTAAAAAAAAAATTCATATTTTGACGAATTTTAGTAACTTGTTCCTGGAAAACTAGCTCTTAGTATCTTAAAAAATATTATAATTAGTTATTTGCAAAAAGATTTGTCCATTTTTTAGAGTTTTGCGTTTCTCCATTCCAACTCAAACCAACTTCTATTATTTAATCTCCTTTAATCGAAAAGGGCGACTGTTTTCATCTTATTTACAAACCAAAGTTAAACTGAATTTCTACTTAGATATATACACAATTTTTAAAAAATTGGACTTTTCATATGATTTTATAACATTTTGGCGTACGAATTAACGTAATGGGGCTGTGAAAATGCCCATATTCAGTTTTGGGACATTTAGTATATGAATTACTCTTTTAAAAAATTGTATTCGGCACTGCGAAAAATAGCTACATATCTTATGTAGAAAATATTGGGACTTTTTTCGCACCCATTGTGCTGCATTCGTGACTAGTGCAGTCAAGAAAGCATGGATTTCAAGAGATACAATACTTTTGCAGAAATATGTGACTTACAAAGTTATTTATTTTTTTTTAATATTTTGTTTGGTTTAAAAATCTTAGTTTGCCTTTATGCAACCATTACTAAAGTCAATAAACAGAATCATTTCTCTAAATTTCTCGAAACAATTTCAAAAGCTTCTCACAGGCTTAATATGTTTTAAAACTATATTTAAGATAATTGACACTAATTAAAAAATGATAATTAATATTGCAAATATTTAATTAACTTGTCGATAATCATGGCGAACCATAATACAGAATGGTAGAATTTAGAAATAACATTTTGTTGTTGCACGAAGTTATAATTTCAAAAATGGATATCGTTAGTTAGATTCTAAAATGCTTGCACCTAAAGAGAACTATTAATTTCCAGAAATATTTTATTTTATTCTATTCAATAAACTATTTTTATTTGCAGCAATCACATTACAACGCTAGATGGCAACTGGGAGGCGCAACATGATACGCTGCGATCTCTGCATCTTGCCGGCAATGATATCACCGAAGTAACTCCAGGTGGCAGCATGGAGTCGCTGTCAAGTGGAGGCGATAACAGTTCGCAGCCCTCCAGTTTGGCAGCGGTTCAAACCAGAATGGAAGCGAACAATGTGTTGCATGTAGCAGCTCCTGGCAGTGGCGATCGTTCAGGGATGCGTCCTTTTGATCAGTTGCAGAAGCTGCTTTGGCTGGACTTGTCCAACAATCGGATTACTCATGTGGCAGCCAACTATTTGCCACGTTCGCTGGTCACCATGGATTTGTCCAGTAATTTGCTAAGTGTCTTTCCTCAACAGTTGTTTGAGCAGTTGCCGGAGTTGCGGATTGTGAGTCTGCGGGATAATCTGCTGAGAAGTGTTCAGTGGAAGGAGGTGCCAGGACGTCCATTGAGAATGCACCTTGAGAAGCTGGATCTTGGCCAGAATTGCATTGAAAACTTGGAATCGGATTACTTTCAACAAAACTACACGGATGTTCACATACGTGCTCTCAACATGGAACAGAACTATGTCACACAGTTGCCGGCGGAGGTTTTTAAGGCCACGGGAATTGTGCATCTGGTGTTGGCTTTTAATGTCATCGGTCGCGTTCATCCCGCTGCCTTTGAGGGTCTTACCGATACCCTGGAATATCTGGATTTGGAAAGGAATCGATTGACTACGGTGCCGGCTGCCATCTCCTCATTGCATCGTCTTAGATACTTATATTTGACCTCCAATCAAATTAATCACTTGAGCAACTTGCCTTCATTCACCGAGAACCTGAAAGTCTTGAGCCTGAGTGGCAATAACTTTACCATGATACCCGTATTAGGGCTAAAGAACTATACGCAATTATCATATCTGAACATGGGATACAACTCCATAGCAGATATTCCTGAGGGCATCTTTGCTGTCGATGGTTGGGGCGCAAATCTACAAACAATTCTGCTAAGGAACAACAAAATAACCCATCTTCATCTGGGCTCGTTTGCGGGCTTAGATCAAATACAAGAGATCAGTCTGAGCTTTAATGATATTACCATACATCATCCTCTAGTTTTTGAGAATGTTTCGCACACGCTGAAAATACTGGAGCTCTCCTTTGCCGTGTTTCCGGCTAGAAGCGTGGAATCGTTGGATCCTTTGGATGCCCTACTTCCACTTTCACAACTCATTTGGCTTGGCCTCGACAATAACAATCTGAAGACCATCTCGAATGAGTCCTTTGCTCAAATGCGAGAACTGAGCTACATCAATTTAAGCTTCAATCAACTCAAGTCACTGCCACGTGGACTTTTTCTGCCCGATGCCCACAGTCATCTGGTAGAGATAGAACTCTCCTACAATGCCCTGGAGCGTCTCGAGCCACAGACTTTTCACAACTTGGGAGATTTACAGACACTTAACCTGCAATCGAATCGTCTTCGGAGCATCGCTCGTCATGCGTTTTACAACATGGAGTTCCTTCGTTACATAGATCTCTCTCATAACCGTCTGAGCAACATTTCCCATGCCGCCTTTACAATCCTTCCAAATCTGGCAGCGTTGGATCTTATGCATAATCAACTGTGTTCAATATCATTAAAGTCCTTCCATTATGTGTCCAATGCAACGACTCCACTGAGACTCAACCTGAGTCACAATCACATCTCGTACTTTGATGATGAGCTGAGCAGCTATATGTACATATATCAATTGGACATCAGTCACAATCATGTGGCCAAGTCGGATAGCTTTACCAATCTGGCAAATACTCTGCGCTTCCTCAATATGGCTCACAATGCATTGGGCTCCCTGCAGAGCAATGCCTTTGGAAACTTGGAATTTCTAGAGATTTTGAATCTATCACACAACAATCTAAGCATGCTGCGACGTCGTAGCTTTCTGGGCTTAAATAGTTTGCAGGAGCTCGATCTGAGCCACAATCAATTGGATCAACTGCAGGTGGAACAGTTCTCCAATCTTCGCAAGTTGAGGATTCTAAGGATTTGTTCGAATCGATTGCGAGCTTTGCCCCGTGAAGTTTTTATGAATACTCGCCTAGAGTTTCTGGACATTTCCGACAATCAGTTAAGTGTTTGGCCCGTTCCAGCTTTTACGGATATCGGGTTTACTCTGAGGTCAATACAGATGTCACGCAACAATCTTGAATATTTGGATGCCTCCATGTTTGTCAACTCACAGTTCCTGTACGACATCAGTCTGGCCCGCAATCGCATAACCATTTTGCCAGACAACACATTTAGTTTTCTCAACAATCTGACCAATCTGGATCTCTCCGAGAATCCACTCGTTACCACCAATCTTCGCGAAGTCTTTGTGCATACCCCCAGGGTTCGCAAACTGAGCCTTCATCACATGGGACTCTACGTGTTGCCACCGCTAAAATTGCCGCTGCTCTCCTATTTGGACGTCAGTGGCAATTACTTGCAGGAGCTGTCTCCTCTTGGGGTTCTACGTCATCTACGACACGTTAACATCTCCCACAACAAGTTAATCAATGCGAGTTGTGCCGTGGATCATTTGCCACCCTCAGTAAGGGTCCTGGACCTCGCTCACAATCCCATTCGTCGGATTACTCTGCACGATCTTTTGAGTTTGCGTCATCTATCAGAACTCAATATTCTCGACATTAAGGTGGCCAATCCTCAAGCATTCTCCAAGCTGCGTTCCCTCCGCAAACTTCATGCCAGCTCGCATGCGAATCTAGGAGAAATTGTCTCCAGGCTGCCGGGCTTACAGGAATTAAGGGTTCACTGTCTGGAGCCCAACATTGGAGGCCAACTCTTGACCAAATTGGCCAACAACACAAAGCTACAACTGGTGGATTTGTATGGCAGCAATGTGCAGACCATTTCACCCGATGTCTTTGCCGGACTTTCACGTAACCAGCGACTTCAAGTGAAGATTTCCCACACACGCATTTCCGATTTACCCCCGGGTATTTTCTATACACTTCGCGAGGTGCCTCATCTTTCGATTGATATATCGCATAATCGCATCAATGCCCTCGCTGCCGATAGTTTTTATCCGAACAAGAGCTATTGGGATACGGTAGGAACAAGGAGCATTATGGGTGGTCTCATCACATCCCACAATCCCCTGGAGTGCGAGTGTGGATTGGTCTGGTTTGGACATTGGCTGAGACGCTGGCTACGAGAATCGGCACAAATCAAAGTCATTCAGAAGGATGATCTCAAGCGCATGGTTCAGGTGGGTTCACAAATAATATATCTACTATCTCTATAATACACCGTTTCATTTACTTTATAACCTTTATATTTTGTGTGTGGCAAAAGTTACCCCTATCGACTGCCGATATGCGCGTAAGCTTTTTTATTATTTCTATACCTTTAAAGTCCCGCAGAGAAATCTTTGCAAGGCGAATTAAAAGCCTTGCTCTGCAGGATTCATTAGATTTCGGTTTATCGGGAAAAGAAATCTTTAATAACATTATTATACTAATTTTGTGTCATATTATTTAAATTCTATAGCGTGCCCGTGCCAATACGTGTCACGATCCCACATCTGGTCGACATCTACCCATTCTGGAAATCTTTCCCGAGGATCTGCTCTGTCAGGCCAGTGCTTTGAGCAGCTCTGGGCAGCGCATCTTTCTTTTATCCTTTGCGGCAGCGTTAACGCTGCCACTTTTCACCATATCCCTTTGATGTTGGCTCTAGTTGCTGGACTTGGTCAAGTAAGTTTGATTGGCTTGCGATCAACTCAACTGGAGATAATTACGAATGGAAATATGTATGATATTGTATATAAAGTTGAACATAATAACTTATCGCACTCGGAATTAGCTAAAGAACCCTAACAATAACGAACAGCAAATCGGTTTATGTCCACTCGTAACTATAAGTTTTATATTTAGACATAAACATATTTAATATTTAGACATATGAATTAGGACTCCAAAAACTGCGGCACGTTGTCGCAGTTGCCAAGCGTCTTGCGTTGCGGAGTTTCGAGAAAAAAATTAAAACTAATTAATAACTTTAACTATATTTAATCACTGTTTGCCAGCTGATTGACAATGTCAGATTTTTCATATTTTATTTAACAAAATCTTAAGTGATTGTTGATAAGCTATATGAATCTCTCTCCACAAACAGTTCCTACTAGAATCATTAATACTTACCTTTTGTCTTTATTGTTAACTTATTATTATTTATAGACTACATTTAATATCTTAAAATATTTAAGCCCAACTTATCCCTACCTTAGCATATGTCGATTTACAACAGATTTTGAAAAAAATATTTCATTAAATTTTCTTCCAATACGTGAACTTCCAAATACCAAATTTCATCTAATAGTTTACCCGAAAGCAAATCAAACCTTAATAAATGCTTATAACAAAGTATGGATAAGACTTAAAAACATATAAGAACTTCCATTAAAGTTTGACAATGTGATTTTAACAGCAGCGGCAGTAATTTAGCTGAAACAATTAAAAATGTCTAAGGTTTATCAATTGCATTGTCTTTGAATAACATTTAGTCTTCATACATCTGTCAAGTTATATAATCGTTGTTCTCTTCCATGTATTGCTACAACATTCTCACCCTTTTTCCGAATTATAATTTCTCCCTTCTCCCCCTCATTGTATCTGACATTGCCCAATTACCCGTTATTATATAATCGTTTCTCCGTCACCCAATCTAATGACCATTAGGTAATTTTAGTTTAGCTCCCTCCGCATGGCGCTGTGTCTTGGCCAACTTAAGGGTAATTAATGCAATTGATTACACACAGATACATCAACATACATACACATCAGCGGACATATGATGATTCCTAATAACTGACAAGATACACACACACACACACACACTATCACACATTAATACATACACACACACACACACATTTAGAGCGTAGTTAATGAACACTTTTGCATCTATAGATTTATTAGACGGATAAGTTGTTAATAATAGTTTATTTTATAAAGCTGAAAACGATTCTAGATACAAATACAAAATATTTATAAAATAGCAGAAGGCCAATAAGTATATATAAATATATATAAAAATAAATTAAAATATTATATAAAGATATGAATATGATATAAATGATCAATTGGTTAGCAATTATAATGGTTTTTTAATGAACGTAGAAAATGACACATTGCACAATTACTTGTATAACTAAAAACGAAAATGGTAAATAATAATACAATTGACAAGGAAAATGAGATGTAAAACTAAAATGACGTTTTTCCAACTAATGCGGCTGTCAATTTTTTAACACATATATAAGTACATATCAGTTTTTAGCGAAAAACTAATAAAAGGTCATAATGAAACATAATGAAAAGCGTAAACATTTACAGAGTGCACACACTGAAAGCAACAAGAAAACACAATGAATAACAATTAAATGGAATAAATTAACATATTCCCTTTTTATTTTCTTCTGTTATTTTTCGGTTTTTTTTTACAACAATGACAATCGTGATACTAATTGTAGTTGTTTACACGACGATGATGCAAAATGCACAAGAATAATAATAATATTAAATAAATAACTCAATTCAATGGGGCAAATGAATAAATCAATTATAATACCAGAACCTCTAAATATATGTATATTGGATATACATATATATATACATATAAAAGCCGCTGGACATATAACGTAGCCATTTTACTATTCAATTTATGTTTTTATTGCGGAAACGTTGTGAAAAAGGACCCCAATGCATTTTTATTATAATATTGTATATATATATCTATATATAAATACCTATACATATAGCGTATATTGAACATAGTATGACAAGGCATTATGTTTTTTATTTCTACTATGCCCGACAGCAAAAGCGATATTAAAGTAGTTGAATGAAGCAAAATGAAACCGAATAAAAATTAAAAACGAAAAAAAAAAGGGAAACCATATCAATACAAATGAAATTGAATATAAAATAAATAAAAATGCTAGAAATATTAACATTGTGTTTTGCCTAATGGTAAGTGCATCAAAGGCATTTTAATTAAAATGGATTTGGAATAGTTGTCCATTCCCACGCTGGGGTTACTTTAACGCCTTGCCCTAAAATCTCTAATCCTAAGCACTTTCCTTTAGTTGAGCGTTTACGTGTTTTAAATAACAAACTCAATTCGCTAAACGGAGCAAATGGAAATCCCGCAAACACACCCAGCAAACAGACCTCAGACATTAGCCCCAGATCCCTGGCAGCTCCTTGGGTTCATGTTGTGACCCTTTTATCCACACACATTTACCCCTGTTTTGGCCAATGAAACTTGATAATAACGCGAGAAGCCCGCAAAGCCAGGAACAGGCACATAAACTGGCACAAATTATGTGGGAGACGCGACGCGACGCGAGGCAACGCACGCCACCTAGTTCCAGGTAGCAGGAAAAGGCGTCCTTAGCCTGGCCAAAACTAACTGACGCCGGTCAAATCCGACCCTTGGCCATGCCCATACCACGCCATACCCATAATTGGATTATCGGCAGCTCTGAAGAGCTCTGACGAGTGCTCCACTTGTGCACTAGCTGCACTTCGCTCCTTGTTTTGATACTCTGGCTAAAAAAGAAAAGTAAGAGTTCGAGGATAGCTAAGTGCTTCCCTCAGTTGAGGGAAAGTTGAAAAGGGGCGCCAGCTGAATATTCAAACACTCTACGGCAGTATTCATGTTTGTGTAACCTTTAAGTCTACAGCAAAATGTGAATTCCCCTTACAAAAAAAGGAAATTTGAATTGCTATTCTCATGATCATAATTTATATTCTCTACTTACAAGTACGGTTGTACTTGAAAGCCACGTGGTCTTAAATTTTAATTAATTTTCAACTCAACATAGGATTTAATTACCTTTTTCCTATTATTGTATCTTATTTTAAAGGTTGCTTAATTACGAATGAAGTTTTTCCTTTTTTTAGGAAATATATTCGATTGATATATATATTTGAACTGGTTAACTGTTGATCAATTTTTTCAGTGTGTGACAGTCAACCCCTTATAATTCGAAATTTTATAAAATTGTCTCAGCTATGCTGTGTTAAAATTTTAGTCTCCTAGGTCTCATGGTTTGGTCTGTGCAATGATCAGGCAGTAAGTCAGGATAAAGACTTGTATATGCATACCATAGATATTTTTAGCTGACGTTGATTTATTTATTTCAAAAAATTAGAAAATATATATAATAATATTAAGCATAATACAATTGGGTGTTTAGTGATATAGTAACTAGGACCTTCGACTCTATAGTAACTGACGTTTATATTTAAATAGCTTATGAAAAATATATAAGTCATCTTAAGTTAATGGTTATCATTATAAATTTTTATATTCTTCTGACAACCGAAATCCCATTGAACTTTAATTCTGCTGAGAAGCTACTTTAATAACTTCAGTTGTTTTATTTTCTTGCGGCAAACTCTTGTTTTTCTTGTGAAACCTTTCAAAGCTTTTAAGGCATTCGCATCGCCTACAATAGTGAAAATGCCACTTGGAGCTGCTATGTTAGCTGTTAGAGCTGCTGTTGTTCGTGGAGTGATGCGTGTTGTGTACTCACTCGCATGTGCTACGGCGCGCAGTGCCGGAGATTGCATGTCGATGCGATTTAATTGCATTTCAGACAACGCTGCCAACGAAACGAGCCGTTTGCCAAATGCCATTCGCCGTACGCCATACGCCGTACGCCATACGCCGTGTTGAACGGAAGGAAACAACGCTAAGTACGAGTTGTCGGGGAGTATGGGGCTTGGCGAAGTACGGCCTGAGCTGCAGTCGTGCTCGTGGTCGTATATCGGCATTGTTTTAGCTGTGGGTCTTAAGGAAAAGTGAAAGCGAATAACAAAAGGCATCCCAGCTGTGGTGTAAAGTGGTGCAGTTTAATAGCCACCAAGGAACTGCAGTTGTAGCTGCATCATGACATAGTTGCAATCGAAAAGGAAGAGCTCTAACCGAAAACTAAACGGTAAGTTTACCATTTACCTCCACTCTAAACACTCGACTCTAAACCGGCACTTACACACAATAGTGCCCAGCGGGTGATTAGGGATGTGCAGTTGTACCAGGGCTGTCAAAGGTTCTGCTATGCTTGAATCCAAATCTAAATCCAAATACTCCCAATTTTCGCAGCAGTCGCCACCATTTACCGCCACTCACCATTACTAATGCAGATGCCAACTATCAGCAGTGGCAACAACAGCAAAAAGTACAAGATAGGTATGTGGCAGTAATGGCAAAAACCACCGACAAATCTGCTGCATTGCCACTGTCCAGGAGCAGGGATGGCTGAGCGGAATGGAGGAGCGTTCAAATGTGGCACTGTTGAACGGACGAGAGCCCATCGAGCCGGCGGGCAAACTAACAGAGTGCTTATTTTAACGAAGTTACAACAACTTTTGCAATACAAACAGTAATGCCAAGCAGATTCACACTCGACACAACGGTCTCACACACACACACACACACACATGCACATACACATACACACACACACACACACACACACACAAACACTCACGCCAATATGGGATATACAAATTGTAAAATCGCAATGGTCCTGAAAGTAAGCAACAGCCAGCGAAAGTCAAGGGATAACAACTCTGTTTAGATACTCTGAACTGATAACATTATTTCTGAAGTTTCCTGGAATTGAACGTAGACACAACTTTTACAAAGTGCAGAGCTTTTTTAATTTAATAACAATCTATTTGCATCAATACAATTTTCGTACTTAAAATAAATTATCAATAAATTTTCATATAACTACTCTATAATTTGCTAAATTAAGTAATAAAATATTTCACTTCTATTTAATTAGTTTAAAAATTTAAGATTCTCCTAAAGTCACAAAGAGTATTTATAAAATTATAAATATATACAAATACACATAATCAGATTATTTTCTGACATATCTATTATAAATCTGTATTTTATGTTTTATTTACAGAGATGGTATTTACATCAAGTTATTGAAGAATTGTTAATAATTAAAATGAATTATAAATAATTTTATATTAAAAAGTGATATGATAATTATAACGATTCAATAAATATATACAAAATCAGACATAATCAGATTATTTTCTGACATATCTATTATAAATCTGTATTTTATGTTTTATTTACATCAAGTTATTGAGAAAATGTTAATAATTTAAATGAATTATAAATAATTTTATATAAAAAACTGATATTGTAATTATCTCTAATTATAAAGATACAATAAATATATACAAAATCAGACATAATTAGATTATTTTCTGACAGATCTATTATAAATCTGTATTTTATGTTTTATTTACAGAGATGGTATTTACATCAAGTTATTGAAGGAATGTTAATAATTAAAATGCATTTTAAATAATTTAATATTAAAAACTGATGTTGTTATGATCTTTAATTATAAAGATACCATAAATATATAAAAACTTATTAAAGAAATGTTAATTAAAATGAATTATAAATAATTTTATATTAAAAACTGATGTTGTTATTATCTCTAATTATAAAAATTCCATAATGTTATATAATGTAATAATGTTCAAGCCCCACTCAATGCAAGGCATTTCCAAATAATATAGAGTGTATGCAGCTGATGTTGCACTGTTGGCGGACCGTCTGTGCAAACTACAGTCTAGCGGTACGGTCGTTGGTTGGGTCATGCGAGGTAACATAGTTGGGTCTGTGCGCCACTAGAAACTTTACGACATGCAAAAATTGTGAGCAGAGAGCGGATATAATTGTCGGTCTTCTCGTAACTTTGCCGTGGGGAGTAGATTAGTTGATTTGTACACACACACACACACACAACCGACTCTACATATACATATACACATATAGAGATACTCGTACACACATACAAAAAGAGTGGTGTACATATTCGTATACACGTACACAGTCGTCGAATAGTTTTCGTTGTCGGCGTCGAGTAAAACGAATCCTTTTAACCAAATGATATGCGCTGAACAATTGTTCGTTGCTGCAGTTTCTATAAGTGTATGTGTGTGTGTTTGTGTGTGTTTTTGTGTGTGTGGCCAAATGTGTAATGTGGGGCAGTAAGCAATAGTTTGTTGTTGTTGCTGTGCTGGGCATTGCTAACTTTCTACCACATCGCAATTTAATTTTATAGTCGAAAACACACAGCGGCCGTCTCTGTGGCTCAGCGGTTGCCGTTGCTCTGCTTCAGAGTTTGTGGCCCAGTCCATAAAAAAGTTGACCGTTTGCCGAGCTTACCCCATCTACAGAGCAACCCCACTGCATCTCCCACCCCCTGATTTATGGACACTTCTGGGGCTAAGCAAATCAAAACTAAATCATAAACGATTAGTTCACTGGTCGACTACACTGATTAAAACAAATAGACAAACCATTCGTACTTCAAGTGCTTCTAGTTCCCCCCCTGTCCCCTGTCCCCTGTCCCCTGTCTGTCCCTTCCCTTCCCTACTGTTTTTGCGTTTGGTCAGTTTCCATCCCGAGGGCCCAGCTCAAATCAGTTGGTAAGCGCATACATGACTGAGCAATGCAGATGAAGAGCTGAACAGACCTGAAGAGCTCGAAGTCCAGGTAATGTGCGGACGAGTGGACAAGTGGACAAGTGGTTCAATGGGTGGACTGTGGTGCTCCTTCAGTCCGTAATTTGATTTTGTGATTTTAGACTAGGAAATGTGCCAATGAATTTAACAGGTTGCACTGCTCGCATACTATTAAATGATTAGATCATGAAAAGTCACAACATGATGTAAAGTCAATTTGAAATTCGTTAATCTATTTGATTGCACGCAATCTAAATGATAACTAAACTTTAAGGATAGTTTTTCAAATGTTCAAATATACAAAAATAAATATTTGCTGGAGTGTAAAATCTCAAGTAAAAATATACTAAAGTATATTATTCCGAAAAAAAATTAGTGGATATACAATGAATATCCCAATTAGAAATGTGCTAATAAAAAAATACCTAGTAATTTTTTGATGGTAGAAAAAAATGTCAAGTATAATTTTACTGGTAAGGAAATAAATATTTAAATATTTTTGATTTTATAATCAAGAATATTTTTACTTAACATTTTTTATCTCCAGCATATATTGACTTGAAATTTTGTACTCATTTATGTTACAAAAGTTACGTGCAATTTTATTGAAATGATATTATTTTTATTTTAATTAAAAATAAAAAAATATGCTAAGGACACAGAACTCCTCGGAGTAAATAAACAAGATTAAATTACTATAATAAAAACATATTGATATTGCCAATTTTATGCAAAAATATGATCCTAGGTATATTGCAGTTCAGGAGTTCAAATAAAACAATTAAGACATATATTCGACAGATACATATATGACACTGCTTAGTTTAATCTGTGAACTAATCAAGTGCATTGCTCAGATTTGCAACCCCACCTCCTTTCCACTCTCTGTGGATGGGGAGTAAGTATCCTCAACGCTTAATATCAGGTAGACCATACACATATTCCACACACTGTGGCCATTTCAATTTGGAGCGCTTGCCAGATATAGATTTGGAAGTACGGATATTGACAGCAGCAAACAGCAATAATCGGAACTCGAAAGCGAGTCCTTGCTTTGTTCGTATGTCGTTATCAGCATGGCAGGTTGGCAGGTTGGCAGAATACGAGGATACAACAAGGAACGGGTGTGGGACTTGGACACGCCCACCAAATGACCAACCAGCTTGCTGCTCATTGAAATGGAATCTAATCGGCTTTTGATTTTACAAGTCCTTTTCACAAAGTTTGCCGGTGGATGCCGCTTTACTCAATGTGTGTATTACTATATACATATGGCCAAGTGTAGGTAGTTAGGGTGTCGGTACTCCTGCTAGGGTTGGGTTGGAGGGTTGCCAGCGATTTCCAAAGGGTTGCCTGAGTGTCTGGCGCAGCTCGTTGCCATTTTGCACTTGGCATAAGTATGCAATATCCGTTTCCGTTCGTTACGTTTGTTACACAGGCTCGAACTTGACTCCGACTGTGGTGAGGGTGCAGCTGGAGGGAGGGAACGAGGGGAGATTTAGACTAGACTAAGACTGAGGAACATCAATGCTATACTTTGTTGACTTGCAGGTGGCAAGATGAGAAGCTCGCTTATTGTAATAAGCATGAGTCAAAGTGCAATTCCTATTGCAAGTTTCGAGGGCGGCTACAAAAGTTGCAGCAAGTATTAATTTTTGGACTCTTATTGGCAGAGACCGTAACTGTTATAAGTTTTAAAATAAAAATTGCAAATTAACAGTTTTCGAAATTATCCTTTAAAGTTACAAAATAATAATTATTTTTAATTTTTTTTAAAAAAGGCAAAAATAATCGTTAAAATTCAACTTTTAAATAAAAGTTGTATAATAACTCTTTGTTCTGATTTTCTCAATAAAAATCAAAGTTATTTTTTGTTTTTATTTTAAAAGTTGCAAATAAGAGTTATTCCGCAACTTTTATTTTAAAAATAAAAAATAAAAGTAAAAGTGAATATCTTTTGAACCAAGTGGTGGTAAAAAATCAGAAATAAGGGTTATTTCACAACTTTTATTTTAAAATTTAAATTAAACGATTTTGTTTGACTTTTTCAATAAAAATTAAAAATAAGAATTAAATTTGATTTATATTGTATAAATTGAAAATATAAGTATTTTGCTGATATCAATAGTTTCGGCTAAAATAAAAATTTTGGTGTTTACCATTTTACTGTAGCATGTTTCCTTCACATTGATTTTTTTAGTTGAAATAAGCATTCATAACTCTTATTTTCGGTCCCTGCTTTATAGACTTTCCCAGAGACACGATAATATATTCAACATAAGCTCATTTTATGGCATTACAGAAGCTCACCTCGCTCAGCTACAAGTTAGATACAACTGCACAGATACACAGCGTATCTTTGAGATGCTGGCAGTGTGGTTAAGCCCTTGGCCTATGGCACCAAATAATGTCCAGGAAGTGATAATATCAGGCGCTCAAGAGTCCTCGAACAGAGGCTACCACCCGCCGTGCATTCAATTGGAAGAGCATTCAGGCCCTGCAAATCTTTCTCTCTATCTCCCTTTCTCTCTTTCTCTCCCACTTTCTGTCTCTCTCTCTCTCTCTCGCCGTGCAACGCTTTAAGCACATTCAAGTGCTTGTCGTTGTTGTCGCTTTATCGGGCATCAGACATTTTATTATGCCACACCCAGACGTCAGGAGCTCAGTTCTTCAAGCTGACACCCCATCGGTCCGTTTGGACCATGTTGAATCACGCGTCAATTGAAAGGCGGAAATTGTCGTCTGTCTGGCTGTGATTTTGTGACCAGCCCGAAGTTTATTACATTGCCAAATGATTTTCTGATTGATTTGTCGCCTCTTGACCCTTTGGCTTAACCTGAAACTAGATTTGACATTTCGTAACTGATTTCTTTACTTATTCCTTAAAACTATTGAGATGCCCTTGGACAACCGCAAACATAGTTAACGCAATGTTATTTAATATTTAATTGGCTTGCCATAATTAGGTAAAAACATTAAAATATCTTTTATTTATGACCGAACAACCGAGTCGTTAACCCATCCAGTTTACAACTGAGAGTTGAGCTCAGCTCAGTTTCAGTTCAGTTTCAGTTTTGTCGAGTTGAGTTTCCACTTATTTTTGTTAAACATCACCAGAGTTTCGGCATGCCAGTGAAAACTGGGTCCCAACCCCTGCAAGCTTCTTTTCCCCCGCTTCTTCCATTCCCTGATGCCAACGAACGCTCTTTATGCATTATACATTAATTATTTAAAATGTCAGAGCAACTAGGCTAGAAGCTGGTTGCGAATGAAAATGAGTATCAACGTTTGTGGCTTGGCTTACTTGGCAGTTAACATGTGGTTCTACAAATAAAAAACACCTTAATTTCGCCAATTTCTAATTTATTTATTTATTTAATTTGACATTCCTAATATAAAAAGACTTATAAATGATTGCCTTAGTAACGGAAATTATTAATTTGAATTTAATAGTGTCTTATAGAAAAATTAAATTAAAAGAGAAAATATTTAGAACTGGCCCAATTATGTTAGACATTTCTTAAGTTGCTCTTTAATTATTTTATTAAAACTGCAAGTTGTGAACCGAAGAAAATTATGATCAATATTTAAATAGAGTCCCACAGTTTACATGAAATTTATCATATCAAAACCACTACAATTTTACCAACTGAATTTATTTTAGTTGTTTTTCGTATTGAATAACTAGGTAACAGGGAGATCTTTATATCAAATAGTCTGAAAATTCCTTAATTTTTTTATTGCTGCAACCAAATTTAAAACTCATCAATTTCAATTTATAGAAGACAATTTACTTTTTACTTGGCTGATCTTAAGAGTGAATGCATTTTTAACTTAACATTTTAAATAAGAATTTCCAAGAAAATCTTGGATTAATTAGGCGATTCACTTTATTTTTGGCTTTAAAAGCACTCCCTTAAGCCTGAAAAATAGTACAATTTTATCGCAATTTTTAGTCTATAACGTATTTTGAAATCATTTCACGCATTTGGGAACTTTCAAACAGCATGACCGCATATGAGTTTTATGAGTATCTCAAAGTTAACTTAGCGTAAAGCAACTAGGGATTGAGATGTGGGCGGAAAACATCAGTTCTGCTAACTGTATAAATATGCACATATATACTCGTACGACTAAGCTTTGGCCAGCTGTTGTTGCTGCTCTCGTTTGCCGGAACAATGACGAGAGAAATTTTGACTCCTGGACGATGGCTCAGCTCAGGTGCAGTCGTCGTTCTTCTGCTTCTTCTACTTTATTCCGGTAGCATCATAACCCAAAACGAAACGAGGTTAATTAATGAATTGTTAATATCATTTGCGACCACACGTCACCACATTCCACATCATGTTGTCCTTACCCAGACCCAATGCCATCGCAGTCACCCTGCCACATCTTCTCTCTCTTCTCCTTCTTCTGTTAAGCAAACAGTAGCAACAACGATCTCTGCGCCTTGGCAGCTGCAACATAATATTATTATGTCGGCATGGGGGTGGCAATAGGGGAAAGTTCTGTTTTTTTTCGCATTTCCTTAGCTAAGCGTCAGCTGCAATCCAATTTCGAGCAGAACAATGTGTGTGTATCTCTGTGTGAGTGTGTGTAGACATATGCTACTAAAATAATAAAGCAACACACACATGTGTGTGTGTGTGTGTGTGTGTGTGTGGAGTTGTTAGTGTGCTGCTCATTATTATTAAAATTTGTAGAATTTTTGGGTTGCAACTAAGCTGCATATAAATTCAGCTGCTTTCAGCTTTCAAAATTTTGCTGCTGTTATGTTAAAGGATGGCAGCCTGCCGCCACATCCTTCCCATCCTTGCAACTTGCCACTGCCACAGGATACTCCTAGCTTAACCATATGCCACCCTGCTAGCTCTGTACTTGCAACGAGTTTGCTGCAAGCTGCATAATTCAAAGCGCAACCGCAACTTGACAATTTGCTAGCGAGTGGCAGCAGCTGCTTCTCCTCCTGAGGAGAACGGTAAACAATGGCAAGGACTACAATTTTACCCACTTTTCGTCTATATAAATAACTCTGGCTAAAACTCAAGCGATTTGCAGAGATTATAGCTGCCATCTTGGCCACATCCCACTCATATATTTTAAAAACTTTGTCTTCCACTCGCTTGATAAACTATGATGATAAATATATTGTGCTGTATATACTGCAACAATTGCCAAGCCGAAAAAATATTCTCTTAAATTTATTAAATTAAAAAGATATTTTTACGCTGAACAATTCGATTGCAATTTTTAGTTTGCTGTATTTTTTTTAAGCAACACCAATTTTTATCATAGTCGAAATTTCCTTGGGAGCGTTTACTGCTAATCAAAAATAATTTTGTTGCAAAGAGAAAAATTGCCTGTAGCTTAAAACAAGTATTCTATAGATGAAAAATGTACTAAAATGTAATAAAATGTTAACCAGCAAAGACATTGGTATCATTTGTATAATCTGAAAAGCCACATGTCGAAATAACATAACTTTACCATTGTGAAAGTTAGCCCAACATTTGTTTGCACTTGTTTTCTATCAAAACGAAAACAAATCAAAGATGCTATCTCCTATGAAAATTAGTTTATTTCATATTTGAATTGTTTTCGATCCGATTCTTACGATAATGCCCTACTGAGAGAGTGAAAGTCGCATGTAACTTGTTACGTAAATTTTACCAAAGCAATAATAGTCAATTAGATGACAATAACTATTTCGAGTGACATTAATTTTATTCAATGACGAAAACAACTCCTAAGGTTCACATCACTCTTTGTATAAATAGATAACGAGTCTTGGACGAGACTATCGCATAGATCCGGGAATTTGAAGAGTTTACCCGACTTGTCAATCTAATCGAGAATCGAGAAATCATGAAAACCTTTAATGGCGCGTGATATAAATATACATTGTTGTAAATCACAAATGCGAAATAAATTGAATTGAGTACGTGTTGTAATACCAAACTTTAAATTTCAACCAAAGCAAATAGTTGGCATTAAAGCAGACCCAAATTACAACTCTCAGTGCCTTATGTCCTTTGTAGAGTCCCAGGCAACTCTCGGGCTCCGTCTCTGCACTATGCCCAAGTCGAGCTGAGCCTCACCGCCAAAAACTGAACTGAAAATCCATCAACCATAAAATTCGCAGTCAAGCGTACAAAGCGAGAGACGTTGCAAGGAGAGGGAACAACTTGGAGGCGCCACCCGTCGCCCGCAGCTGCCTGCAGCCTCCAGAAATGTGGTGCGATGTGGTGCTGTGCTGTGCTGCTTTAAGGCCATTAATCTTCAATGAAAGGCGTTTAATTTATTTGGTTTTAATTTAAATTTTGGCGCTACGATTTATAGGCCAAACTTTGACGTCGCCATACGAGTTGGCCCATTGCAATTGTTATTGCTATTGTAATTCTTGTTGCTGGCTAATTATAATGTGGAACACGCAACGAACAGTTGAAGATACACACTGACTGTAAATAAATTATTAATCTTATATAAAAAGGAGTCGCCAATGTTGTACCCTATGTAAAATATTGATAATTCATTATTATTCAAATATTAAGTCAATACAAATACAATAAAGCAGTTTACTTAAAATAACAAATTTAATATATAAATACATAAAAAAATATGCACGTATATGCTAATTCCCAAGAAATTTGCATTGTTCTTATATTTATAAATTATTGTTATATTTATTATAATATTATATTTTTAATATTTTAATCCCTTAAATTAATTTTAGCAAAAACTTAATAAGGCTTGCCAATAGCTTTTCTTCAGAAATTGCATTATAACCATAGTACAAAGTAATTGATATATAAATATTAAGACTTTCAATCATATTGGCCTAACAATATATCTAGCTTATGCTACCCTATAAATGATATAAATAGATAGCTCATCACAATCGATTCGCAATGTTGCACAAAAGGAAATCCGCCAGTCACTTGGATACATTAAGCATACGCCCTGTTTATTGAAGTATATGTATATATTTGTGCTTTGGCCTGGCTTATTGTTAGCTTACGTTAAATATAAATATCAATTCCACTTGACTTGGACAATCAAAACTATATGTGAGCCTTATGCTTAGGTTCGATTGCCAGATCAATTGCTAATATTAAACCAACGTTAGCAACTATGTGTATTAAATGGGAGGAGAGCAGGAGGAAAGGCAAATGGGAGTGGGGCACAGAGTGTTCTGCCTTGCCACCATAATTGCGCCCCAAGCGCGCCACAACGCCCTCAAACAAAACAAGTTGGCACTGCTTATCTGCAGTCTCGAATCCACACCACCACCACCGATAGCACCACCAAAAGCACCACCAGTAGCAGCCCCTTTAGCAAAGCTGCCAAGTTGTTGCATCCCCATGCCCATCCCCATCCCTATTCCCCCACATCGTTGTGGTTATAATTTTGTGGTCTTTTCCATTTTGCGGTCAACTCCAATTGGGATTTAATTTGTACTTCTTTGTTGTCGTTCGTTCGTATTTTATTGTATGCCAGGCCATACCAGTAACAATAATAACAACAAAAACAACCAGTAACAACAATACATGACAACAACAATACGCCTTCGACGCTTGCCATCATTTTTGGTCTCTATCGTCGTTGTTCCCCAATCACCCACCTAGCCCTCCCCTAACAAATTCCTACCCTAACAACAAGCGCGATTTTAAGTTTGAGTCTCGAACCCAAAATTCAATTTTTGTTTGCAAGCGCCCTCTCTGTGTGGGTGTTGTTCTCTGTGTGTGTGGGTGTGTGTGTGTGTGTGGAAATGCAAACCGAGTTTATCCACTCGAACTGTTAATGGGCATTTTGTATTTTATTTAATGTGAAAAGTTTTTGTTGAATATTTTTGGCCCCGGCCTCATTGTGCGCTTCTCGCATTTGGCATTCGAGGCTATCGCAATTGTTGTTGCTGCTAAATCTCAGTGGCCCAAAGAGAAAAAGTTTATATTGTAATATTTTAATATTGTTGGCTTGTAATTCAAGCGATTTAATTAGCCATTAGAGTAGGTATTTGTGTTGTTGTTGCCGTTGCTGAAATAGCTGAAGATTGCTGCACTTAGAAACAAATTAGAGCAATGTTCTTTTTAAAGTCAATTTGCGGGAGGGACGAGACAGAATCGAGATTTTTTGGGGGTAAATGAGATTAATTGGGGAGACTAGCAGATGGTATTAGAATAGACTAATATTAACGCTGAATATTGAAGAAGCAATTGGTTGCTAATTAACTAAAAAGAAAGTGGATTAATCGAAGTAAGATAAGTCTACTTCAATATTTCTATTTCTAAGTTTGATCACGCAAATTAGAATAAGCCTGCAAATTATTAGAATTCTTGTTTATAGTTATATTCTATACCTGAGCTAAATTTTACTTCTTATTTTATAAAATATACAGATAAAATATGAACTAGTCGGCCGGTGCTATTGTCGAGCGTACTCGACAGACGGAGACCCCGTACTTATTATGGAAAAAACTTATACTCATAATGTTTTAATGCGCGTTAAAAAAGTGAGAGTTTGATTTAATTAATGCGACTTGCGAGTGATTCGAGCTTCATTGATCCATTTTAATGAGAGTCTGTTTGAGGTAAGGAGAGAGCTGAGAGATCTTACGGAAAAAGTACACTTGTCAAGGAATAATTCTATTTTTACATATACTCCAATTTATATTCCATTTAGTCCTACTTCCATACATACTTCTATTAGCATTTGAATTATTTCTCTATATTCGAACTCGTACTTCTTCCTCAGTTTCTCTTTGTTTTTCTTATCCTCTCTACTACTGCTACGATAAATACTATTATTAATATTACTCCTCCCAGTCCCTCTCCCAGGCCACGCTCCCAGTCCCTCTCCCAGTCCCTCTCCCAGGTCCCGCTCCCAGTCCCTCTCCCAGGCCCCGCTCCCGTCCCTCACCCAGGCGCCGCGGGGTCTAAAAATCTGGTCACACCAATAGTTATTAAGCAATCAGCTTGGATGCAGTTTAGATAACGATAACATTAATTTTAATGCACAAAAATTACTTTATATGTAAATATATTAAAAAAAACTTTGAGGAAGATAAAATAAATTGCTTAAATTGCAATTTAAGCATGAGCAATTTTTATAAGATTAATTTACTTTAGTTCTACTATTCTGTAGTTTTCACACGCTTAAATTTACGAAAAAAAAATTAATATGAAATGACTGAATTTATTTTCTGCTGGCAGCTGCTTCTGAAATTTTCAGTAATTATAAAATAAATTCCAATCTCAAAAGTAATGTATACTTTGTACATAAACTTATGACCGCACATTTTCACGTCGCCAACCTGTGAAAGTTTTCTATCAAATTTGACAGCTTTTGGGTTGATAACACAGTTCGGAGGATGCAAAAAGGGAGATGTGGGGGAATAAGTGGATGGGTGGTTGGATGGTTAAGGGTTTGCCACCAAATGCAACCATGTGTGCTAGGTAGGCAAATCAAACATTAACTAGTTGTTGGGTAATCCTGAAAGTCGCCTAGTTTACTACGCCCTTCCGCCATTCCTTTTCCCTTCCCCTACCCCAACCCTGATCTATCCCTATCCCTTGATTTACAGGCAAATGAACACGCTGAAATTTTAATAAGCCAGCCTAAAAGCAGGCAACGGCATTTGCCAGCCAATTTGCAAGTGCAGTTGACGAAGACGAAGAGTGCCAAAGGATGAGAATGAGGTTTAGAGGATGTGGTGACGTTGTCAACGCTGCAGGGCCCAAACTCGAGCTGAGGTTCAGGCTCAGCTGCTGGGCGCTTTTAATAAGGTGCCAGCCACAAATTTTCGCGAGGACGACAAGGATAATGGAGACGGAGGAGACGGAGACGAGAGAGACGACTTTGTTGCATGTTGTGCTACAGTCCAAATTAGAAAAGTCGCAAAGAAAAGCAATGCAAACACTGCTGCCAGCCAGAGAAATGCCACAGCAGGAGCTGAAAGGGAAGAGGAGTGGCAATAGAGCAACTAGGAGCTGGGAGCTGGGAGCTGGGAACTGCGCCGGATATCAAGTGTCACGTGATACATGCAATGCAACAACCACGTGCAGCAATAAATTGCATGTGCCGAGGCAGCAACAAGAGCTGCCAGAAGAACTTGCTGCATGTGCGTTTTAGTGTGTGTGTGTGTGTGTGTGTGTATCTGTGCAACTGTGTATGTGTGTGTGTCTGTGTGTGTGTTATGTTACTAATTATCTGACGGATTAGCTTAATTGGTAACAAGTGCACTTGCAGCCACACTTCACTGCGACTCTGCGGCCAACTACTCGAAAGTGGCATTAGCCTACTTTTTTGGGCGGCTCGGCACCAATTTTCGGATACCCTCTTAGTTTCAGTATGTGTATGTGTGTGTGTGTGTGTGTGTGAGTAAGTGTGGCTAAGTGCAAGAGTAAGTGTGAGTGACTGGGTAGATAAGTTGATGAGTATGCATGGATGGGTCACACAGTATGTGGTTAGTTGGCATTGCAACTTCAACTTCTGCTTCGGTTGCAACTGCACCAGCTACCCGACTAACAGTTATAATTTTCAAGTGAAATGGGCTTAAAAACTTTTGCGGTCAGGTTAACAAATCGGAATTGGTTAACGCAGCTGACCAGCAGTAACGGGAACCACAATCAGGCAATGATTAAAGAGTTAAATAATAATAAAAACCAGTTTTCCTTTAAAAGACTTTTGACTTATTTACACTTGTCTTTCATTAAAAAAGCCGGAACTAAAGGGATTTCAGTGCTTAAAAAAAAATACGGGTATACTCGACTGTCGGAGACTCCGTACTTACTATAGCAAAAACTAATAATGTAAATAATTACCAATTATTTAGTTAATTTTAATGCATATTCTATCAGATTAATTACGATGTCTCATAAAACAAAAAAGGTTTTCATACTAAGACTCGATATTCACCGATCGGTCCTATGACAGCTATATGATATAGTGGTACGATTTCAACCAACTTTGGGCTGGTTATTTAAAACCAAGTTTAATGAATACTTAATCAGTTTGGTTACAATATCTCATAAAACAAAAAAAGGTTTTCATACTAAGACTCGATTTTCACCCGATCGGTCCTATGACAGCTATATGATATTTGAATATAGAGGAATAATAAAATGGGTGTATAGTTTTAAATTGTTATAATTTGGAAGAAGTTTTTTAATGTGGAAGAAAGAGGGCGTGGCCGAATTTTGAGACAAATAATTGTTGAAATAGAGAAAGAGGAAAGAGAATTGAGATTTAGTTTATAGTTAGAAAGGAGGAAGAGACATTGATATGATGGTATGATGTGACAAGAATATATATTTATGGGTGAGTTTTGTGTTAGAATATTTTTAAAGAAAAAAGAGTATTAAGTAGGGTTAAAAAATTAAATAAAGCCAAATAATTATGTATTTTTAAGTTATAAAAAAATAAGATAAAGGGTATATTGAATCGTTGAAGTGTATGTAGCAGGAAAAAGAGAGAGGAGAGAGAACAAATTGGAAAGATTTATAATTGGTAAGAGGTTAAATAGAAAGAGAAATAGTGTTAAATTTTAAAGATAAAGTATAAAAGATATAACGAGCATACAGTCGGGGTCCGAAAAGATATATTTATAAATGAAATGAGAAATGAAAAAGTATGAAGTTATTTTAAAGATACCTACTAAAAAAAGAAGATGAGGTTAAGTTTAAAAAAAAAAAGGCAGAAGGCAGGAGAGGGGAGAGGAAACAATCAACTTCTTATGCTCCTTGTAACTGACAATCGTCTATTCATAATTAACAAAATAGATGTCTTAAATAATTCAAATCGGTGCTGTTACCGTTAAATATAGAGCTAAATATCGAAAAAGGTAAAATGTGTAAATTTTGGTGAGAAGGTGAAGTAGAAATGATTTCCTCAGAGAGGGAACCTATACTATCAAATATTAAGATAAATTAAACGGAAATAAACCGAACTGATTATACATTTTTAATGACAAACTATACGATTCATATCGGCAATATTGCTTTGATGTTCTTTCTTTCTATCAATGAATGTTGGGACAATTTTTGAGCGCTGTTAATACTCCTAAATATTAATTTGTTTTGTATAATAATAAATAATACTATAATATAATACTACAATAAATAATACTATTACATATCACTTATAAGTAGGTACATTAAGTGTTTCCATTACACAAAGTTGGCAAATAAAACTAATAACGGTTTTGCAAACAGGGAACTGCCTGTCAAGTACACTTGACTGCGACGCTTTTACTTAATTTCCATATGAGTACCCTCAAAGAATGAAGGATAATTGTTACCTCTTCACAGACCGCTCAGTCACAACTTTTTGCAGTGATTTTAGTCATGTGCCCGGGTCTCGAAAGTAAATGCTGCTCACACCTTTGCCAACAACTTAATCAACTTGGCCAATAAAAAACGTAACCGAGGCAACAAACACTGGCCAAAACAACGTCCTGTGTTCTGGGCATATTTTGAGAACTTCTTTTGTCTATTCCTTCTATTTTGGTGTTTTTTTAGGGTAAATTTGTTTATTGACACTCTGTTATGGGCTGCACATGACAGCCAAGACATTCGTGTACATGGCCAACTGGCATCCAATTGGTTGCCAATTTCCATTTTGCAGCCTTTTGCCAAATTACTGACTTCGTTCCGAGTTCTCTCTTATCTTCTCTATTACCTGCAGTGTAGAGAGCAGTACGAGTTGCAATTGACTTGAAATGCATTTACAATTGAAATACACAGGTCCATGGAGGGAACTGGGCTATTTAGGCCAGAGTTACCAGAGTTTAGCAATAAGCCAAGGCCAAATTAATTGAGTGCAATACTTATGATTGATGACATTGGCAGACTGCGTTTGCAATCATTTATTAACGAGTATCTATTGAAGCAGCTTAATGAAAGTTTGCTCAAAGATTATGTCTCTCCCTCTCTCTCTCTCTCTCTCTCTCTCACTCTGTCTTTTTCTTTTTCGCTCTCGTCACATTAAATCTCTACTTTGCTCTCCCGACTTCAATATGTATTTTGTGCCTTGAGCTAGCTTTTTCAGGGGCGATGATTCCTTTATTATTCATGCTCGTGCCTGAGTTGAACTGGCATTTCATGTGCTTTGCTTTCCATTGTTTGCAGTTTTCTTTTTGCACAGAGTATAGCTCAGCATGAATAGTAAATAGTACTCCTACTCCCCCCTTCCCCTTATCCTAATCCTTATGCTATTGGGTCAATCTATGGCGGTGTTTCGATGGCTTAGACAACTGTCCACAAAAAAAAGACTCAAAAGCAAATTCAGTTTCAGCTTCCCATTTTCCTATTCTTCTTGTGAGACATCGTGCTTTTCTTCTTCTATCCTCTTTTATCTTCTTCCTTCTGCCTTCTTCTTCTTCTTGTTATTTATTCGACTTGGCAGCGCATTTGCTTTGATAAAATATTGATTGCGGTCTCACTGCGCATCTCTTCTAATGCTCAACATGCGTGTCAGTCTCAACCTCGTCTTAACTCAGCTTCCTTTACCTTTTCATTCCATCGCCATCGATTTTACTTTGCTCCTTTTCTCTGCGTGTCTGTTCGCCAGTCTGTTGCCTCAATCGCTTTATTGTTTGTGGGTTCTTACATCAATATCAGCAGGAATACCGGCAACTTGCAACTGCAACATCAGTTGCAACTTAAACTTTCGCATCAAGTTCAAGCTTTGATGGCAACTATCAAAAATCGTCTAGTTAACCCTTAGATAGCCAACTTGTTTTAAAATATCCGTTATATACAATATGTTCTGCAGTTTATAATTATGGAAAAATATTTATAAATTAAAATTTTTTTTTATAAAACATATGTAACTGGAAAAATATTTAAAATCGATCCGTACATTAATAAATTCGTTTTATTCTATCAAAGAATGTAGCGCAAATTGCAGTTTTTGGAAAATCAATTTAAGCGATCGCAAAATAACTTGAAAACGTCTTTAAGGTTTTCACTGGTGACTATAGGAGCTAGAACTTTTGAGTTTTTAAAATTTCGTGTACAAAATATTCAGAGCTAATCAAATTCATGGCGATTTTGTCAAAATAACATACAGTTGTTATCGTTTTCGAAAAAAAGCTAAATAATCACCTTTTAAATAAATGAAAATTATTAAATACTTAAAAATGTAATGTTAAGATCAGCATTGTAAATAAATTTCCCTAAGCGTTATTTTTTTGTCTTTGCTCCGATCCTTGTAAGCAATTAAATAATAACTATTTTTAACTTATCTACTTCAAGCACGTAAATAAACAACCAAAGTTTAAACGATTTTACGAAAATGTAATGCACTCGAATGTTAACTTTATGAAAATCCGGTATATAAATATTTAATTGATTTTACGGGAGTCGATTGCAGAAAGCCTACATGTTTTTCCTGCCTCTCGAATATTCTTTAAAGTACACCGTGAAATTATTGTCGATTGAAGACTCTGATCCGCACTAAAAAAAACCGTACCTGGAAAAAATATAATACAGTAATGCTGTTATTTTTGACTGTGGATATCCCTCACTTTTTATAAGGACTTCAAAGTTGACACCAGAAATAAGTTAATAAAATATTTAAATATCATTCGTGGGCTGAAAAAAAATAGGAATGTTCGATTGGGTTAAAGCTCACACACACACACACAAATGCACACATGCAGTGACGAGACAGGTAAATTGCTTACCTTTAAGCGTACACCACAAGCACACCACACTCAACACACACTCAACACACACACACGCACACCACAGAAACAACGCACGCACGCACGCAACGCAGCGTAAAACGCGTGAAGAGCGCGCGACTCGCAAAGTGCAAAAACAGCGTCCGGGTGGATTTGACTGTGAGCGGGGATTCGAAGGATGCTCCTGCTTCTGTCAGCGACTGTTGTTACTCCTGTTGTTGTTGGTGTAGTTGGTGTTGTTGTTGGTGTTGCTGTCGGTGTTGTTAGTGTTGCCTTGTTTGCTGTCGCAGTAGCTGGCAGGCTTATGTTTTGGAGAAGCAACGTCAATTTCATACATATTCAGTTGGTGTGTCGACTGCGCTCGCTCGTTGACTGCTGCTGGGATTTTGCGGCAATTTCAAATACAAATTGCACTGTTTTTATGGCTACAAATGCCTTTTTGTCATTTTTTAACCTCTCCTTTCTCTCTGCCTGTCGGTTGTTGTTGCTGTTGTAACCAGCGTCAGTTTGTACAAGGGTCTCAACGTCACGACGTTGGCGACATACGAACGGATTTCATTTTAACAGTTTCAGGCAACGTTAATCCCCAATACCCAAATGCAATCGGTTCTCACTGCCTCTGTGTGCGTGTCTCTTTGTATGCGTGTGCGTCTGTGTGTGTGTGTGTATGTGTATGAGCCATGGGCAGGGAATTATGGTTAAGCATTATTCGAAACATATGCAGCCATATAAATGAACCCAAGCCTAACTCTAGTCGAACTCTTAGTCTGATATTTATTTCTGACAAAGGTAACTAAGTATTAGCTACATTCGCTGAGTGTTCAGTAAGTTAAGAAAAGGTCACGACAAAAATAACAAAGCATCTTTTTTTCTTTATTGTTTTAGCTAAGTGCATTTCAATTTGCTCAAATTTGCGGCCTTCAATTGACTTTTAATTGCACAATTTTCACGAATTTTGAGTCAAAAGTATGTGTGCATGTGTTAGTGTTTGTGTTGACTGTATTTTAGTTAGTGTTAGTTTTTGGTTTTGCCCAACACACATCAACACCAAAATGGTTGGTTGGCTGACTGGCCAAAAGTTCTCAGCCTCGATTAAGACGACAAACAGACGAACCACATCAGACAGTTATAAACCTGACAATCACAATGCTCTAATACATACTCTCTGATGATGATGCTGTCTCTTTAGTTTGTTGAGTTTTGTGATGGTGACGACGATGCTCACCATGAAAATCATGTTGATAGTGATAATGGTGATGACAGTAACATATGAAGTTTTGGGCTAGAGATGAGCAAATTAAACCACGATAAAGGCACGCAAAGTGCAGAGATCTAAGCATTAATAATCTAATATTTCTCTGACTTTAATACACTGATAAAAAGAAAATCTTCCAAAATGAACAACATTCATATTAAATATTTTGTTCATTTAATACGATCATTTAAAACCATGTTACTAATACTGAGAATAGTAATCTAAGAAATTGCAGTTCTTAATATAAGAATCTGATACTTTAAGGCATGTCTAAATAAGTCATACTTTATTTAAAGCCAATAATAATCGCGTGGTGCTTTAGTTGAAATCAAGGTGCGGGTTCGAGTCCCATTCTTTTTAAGAAAAAAACATAGTAAGGAATCCTTCCAAAATTACCAAGTCATAAACAAAATATATATAAATCAAAGTAAAACAAAAAATAATTTATAAATTTATTTTATTTTTTCAGTTACATTTTAAAAACATTTATTCTTATAATATGAACTTAGTCTAATTTGAAATGTTTTCACAAAAGTCTTAACTCAATTTTCGCTTGTAATAATAATCCCACAAAAAAACCCTCAAAAGAGGGAAAAGTTGTGGGGACAAATTATTTCCCCCCCCCAAAATTTTTTAAAACCACTTTTTTGAAGAACAGAATTTTTTATAAAAAAATATATTTAAAAATAAATTAATATAATAAAAAAAAACATTGCCCGTGTGCGCGGTGCGCGAAGAGGGTGGGTTTTTTCTTCTATATAAATTCCTTTTCGCCCGGGGCTGATTCTTTTTTTTTTTTTTTTTTTTTTTTATTTTTTTTTTTTTATTTTTTTTTTTTTTTTCTCTTTTTGGTTTTCGGTTCTTTGGGTTTGGGGTTGGAGCTTTTTTCTTCATTTGCTGTCCTCTTGTGGTGGTTGGTGGTGGTGGTTGTGTGTTTTTTCTTTTGCTTTTGCTTTTGTTTTTTTTTTTTTTTTTTTTTTTTTTTTTTTTTTTTTTTTTTTTTAATTAATATTTTTTGTTACTTCTCCGGACGGGGGGGCGCCTCTCCCCGCCCCGCCGCGTTCCTTGGCTCCTCGCCGGCGGCCGGCCCATACTGTCAGAGAGTATCCTACGCCCTTCCTGCGCTGTCTCCGTCGTGTGGTGGGGTGTTGTGTGTTATATTGATGTGCTTCTGGGTGTATCCTTTTTCCCTATCTTTTTATTGTATATGTTTATTTCTTATTTTTTTTGTTTTTTTGTTTTTTTTGTTTATATTTGGTTTGCTTGGTTGGGCCTGTGCTCGCTCGGTCGGGTGGGTGGTCTGTGTGATAGCGGGGGGGTGTGGTTGGACCAGGTTGGGCCATGTTATTTATGTTAGATTGTTATTTATATTGTTACATTTTTGGTGTGGGTTTAAAAAACACATTACCCGCTAATGGTTCTAGGACTCCCTCTCCCTGGTCCGGGGCCGGGTTCTGTTATTGGTCGGCGGTGTAGTATTGCCCTCTGATCTAATAATATATAGAATATAAGATAATTTTTCATTTATTATGTTTGGGTTTTCGTTTTAAAAATACTATTTCGCGCTTTGTGCCCGGTCTCCCCTTGGCCGGTCGAGGGCCGCGAGGTCTGCAGGTTGGTGGGGTGGCATGATTGCACGCAGTATAGAACATATGGTAGTATGTTTAGTATGTCGGTTGGTGTGTGTTGTGTTATGCTGCCTAAGCCGTTATCGCCCCAGGGCCAGTGATATGCGGTCTGGTAATAGGAAACATCCTCTAAACACCTTATATCTTCATTATCCTCTGCTAAACTTTATATTCTAAATTCTTCAAAATCCAAAAAATAAAAACTAAAACAAACTACATATTATTCGATATAGCAGAATAGGCTGTGTGGGAAGTGGTGAGACTTATTTCCCCAAAAATCTGTAAAATAATATTTTAAATGTACCAGGTGATCTGTAAGCAGATTTGTGCGGATACACGCTAACCGCACAGCCCCACGCCCACACGCCCCCCTTGCCGTGTTCCAGGTAGGGTTTGGGGGGGGGGGATGGAAGGGGGGGGGGGAGGGGGGGAGTGGGGGGGGGGGAAAGGCTAGGGAAAATATGAAAAAATTGTATAATTATAATAATAATGCCTACCTAATAATAACCATATCTTCTCACTCTGTCATACTCACAGACAGAGAGAGATACAAAATAAATAAAAACATATAAATATACATTTATTTTTTATTTTTTTTTTTTTTTTTTTTTTTTTTATTTTTTTATTTTTTTATTATTTTTTATTTGTTTTTGGTTAGGGGGATGGGGGGGGGGGTGAAAGATGAGATTTAAAAGATAAAAAAATTACCCAATAGCCCCCAGGCCCACACGTCCCATGTATACCCGCCCCTCTTCTCTCCCTCTTCCGCACCCATTTTCTGTAGTGGGTGTGAGGTGTATTAGGTTGGGTTGTTGTATTTTGTTGGTATAATAATAATTCAAATAAAAAATAAGAGTATGGCAACAAACAATGATTTTTAGAACATATTTTCTATTTTATTTTAATGAAGTAATCGATATGGAATTAGAAAACCTTTCATTTAAATATAAGTTGCACATTTTATTATTAAAATAGTTGTTATTTGATATTATCAAACATAGAATGTCTTAACAAATCACAGTCAATCACTGTCCTAGCACATCTCTAAAATGTTCGAGTTTCCACTATTTCCACAGCCCCTGTCAATCCACAATGCAACCTCATCACAACTTTCCATAACCTCTCTGTCCCTTTTTCGCCATTCGCCCCTCCTTCTCTCACTCTGTGTGCATGTTGCTTGCATTTGCATATTCTCTAATTTGGCTAGTTTGGCAATTGCGGCCGATTTTGCAAAACGTTATTTGCCAAGGGCGTCTGGGCATGGTTGGCAACCCTCAGCAACCCTCCCTGCCGCCCTGTTGCCCTGCTTGCCCTGCCACCCACTCGTAATGGCATCACAAGTATTTAGTCTATGACGAGTTGAGTGGTTTGAAGTGTGCCCGGCCACATATACACAGAAAGAGAGAGAAAGCGAGAGAGAGCGAGAGAAAGCGAGAGAAAGAGAGACTGAGACCCATCTGAGCTGTGCCAATGTGCAATGTCTCGTGTCGTGTGAATTTGTTTAGTTTGAAGTGGTGGCCAAAGAGCAGAGGTCAAAGTTTTGTACTTCTTGCTCTCGAATTGCTTCAGCTGGCAGTTCACCTGTTCAGACTATAAATTGTTGGTGGACCTGAGCGACGATTTGTGGGCGATGTTACCTTGATATATGGCTTTTTATTATTCTTCTACTCGTAGCGAAACGAAGCTGTATCGAGCGCTGCTCAGTCAGGCCAATCACATTATGAAAGCAACCAATTTTAATTACGACCATTACAACAAAACGCTCGAAAAAACCGCAGCAACAACAACTATAACATTAATGGAGAAAATGTCGGCTAATGTCAGGACCAAAACTCATTTAGCCGCGTTAAAGTAATTACAATTTATAGGCCACAAAAATCCGTAACACAACATAAATCCAAATGAACGCGCTATTCACCTCTCCTCGTTACCCTCTCATCCATTTGGCTTCAGTTCCGCTTCTTGGCCGCATGGAGTTAAAAATTTTAACCACATACACAAAAAGTCACAGAGCAAACGACACCTGACAGCCAACAGCCGACAGCCGAATTCATCCCCCAACTCACCCCTATTTCCAGACTCCTCCTTCACATTGTGTCTTTATTACACTGGTAAAGGCAACGCGCGATAAATAAATAAATAAATGCCGCCTAACAAGCCGCAAGCAGGCGAAATTTGTTGCAATTCATTGACTTGGCGCACAGACGCTAACATAAATTTCAAAGACCTCACACAGCCTGTAATATATCGACAGCAGCAGCAGCAGCAGTTTCCAACAACAATTTGTAAGCGTATTGCGAATACCAATGGACGTCGAGAGGGGAGAAGGGACTGTGCACAGCAATAAGGCAACCAGCGTTGCCAATGAGCTTAGCAAAATGGCTAAGGCAAATAACCATTGCCTACATATGGTCTCAACATTTGGTATTGCAATAAGAAAGCCAAATAACAATCAAAAATATCAAAACAATTGTACATACTTCGTTTAGCTATTTTCAACAATAAAATACATACTCTGCCAAAAAAAAAAAACTAAGAAATATTACAACCTATAGCAAGCCGGAACTAAACAAAACGTCACAGAATCGCTTCTTGTTACGTTTTTGAAGTATCAACATCGACGTAAATATAACATTATTTTTATTAAAAATATATAATATTTTTTATAGGATCTGAAATGTCGGCTTTAATGCCATACAGATTTCATCTTACTAATATAATACCCTCTGCAAAGTTTTTCAACTGAATTGAATTATTTTACAAAAAGTTTGAATATTACGTATACGTATATTCATTGCCAACTTATAAAACTTAAGCTAAGAGAATCATGTTAACTATACGTTTTGTTTTGCTTAAAACCCTCATGCATTTTTTAATCTATTATTAGATTTTATTTATTAAAAGTGTTAAGATGCTTTATTTCACGAAACAAACATTGCGCATACGCACAGTTAGCTAGGTTTAAATTGTGATACAATGCGAAATTACTAAATATTTGTGAACCCCAAAACATAATGTCTATAATTCACTTTTCTTTGCTCAAACTGACAAGAAATGAACTAGAGCTGGTTTCTTAACCCTTGCGACTCATTAAATAGCCTCTTTATTTTACGGCCCTTCGCAAGTGCCAAGTGTTGGTCTTACACACAGCTAATCTACCCACTTTAAGCATTTTATGTGAGCAAAGTGCGTAAAAAAGCGAACAGACAGCAACTCAAGGGCAGCTTTACGTTTCTTGTTAATTTTCCTGTTGTGGTCTCACAAAGAGAGCGAGAAAGATCGAGAGATATGAAAAGAAAGAGGTGAGAGTTCACATGACCGGTCAGCACTCTGTGACCTTGTTTTAGATTGGCTTTTAGACTATTATTGTGGTTTTTGGGTTTGTTTATGATTGTGGTAAGGCAGAGGAGGCGTTTTTTTTGATGTTAGTAAGTCGATTAGTGACCGTTGTTGTTTTTGTTGAACCTAGATTCAGAGATATAAGAGTAGAGAACGATTGGTTTGGTTTTTTGTTGAAGAGATAGTTTGTTTCATTGACGTTTTTATTTAAATGGAATTATTGATTATGAATTTAAGTAGTGAACATTTGGTTGTAGATTTTTTGGGGTTGGGATTGTTTTTTTGGATCGGACACTATTATAGCGCCATAGGAATCGGTCGTTTTAGTTGAAATTTTGTTTTATGAGATAGATAGATTGTTTATTGGTTTTTTGTCTGTAGTTGGTATGGACCATTTATATAGTCCATAGAGCATCGGTCGAATGTTTTGTTGACTTTTTGTTTTTGAGATTGTTTTTGATTTGCTTTTTGGTTTTTTTTTTTGTCAGTTGGTCGATCGGACTTTTTGGTGGACCGATCGGGCGAATCGTTGATCGTCATCTATGACGGAGTCTGAATCGAGACCAGACTTACCCTCGACTTTAACTATTTATCTGCCAGACAGGCAACAGAATATTAAAGGTCGTTTCCGTTGTCCGATCCACAAATCATTGGCTTTAACGGTTTATCTAGCAAGTATGCAAATTGCAAAAATCTATCAAATAGCATCATGGCGACTTGAAACTGGAAACTGGCAACTGACAACTGGCGAGTGGTGAGTGGCGAGTGGCTTAATCGACTAGCTACCAATTGCACACCTACTTCTATTGGCAAAGCTGCTGCTTGCTGCTGTTCTTTCATTTCCTATTGCCACACACCTGCCCCGTCGCGTCGACTGTTTTAACGCCTCGCTGCATAGCGACGCCCCAGAGAAGGACTAGGACTACGACTAGGATTCGAGCCACCCGCCGGCAGGCAGGCAGGCAGTCGAAATGCCGTTCGTTGTTCTTGCGCCCAGTTGACATGCTCACCGACGACTAGTTTCTAAACTTTTCTTGGCCATTGTTTAAAGTTTTGCTGCTGCCTGTGCCGTTGCGATGTTACTGGCAAATTCAGAGATTAGTCTTCCACTTGGCTAAATCTGCAGCAATGGGCAAAAGTTATGGCAATGGCAGAGCCATGGCCAGTTATGGCATAAAGCAACCGACCAGGCCCAGATCCAATGCGATACCTGGCCAGAACCATGGGATGCCCTTACTTTACTTTTGCAAGCCATGACAGTTCCCGGTAGCCAGTTGCCAGTTGCCAGTTGCCGGTTGCAAGTGCCTTGCTGTGCCATGGGGCATGCCTGTATTTGTGTCACTTTATTTGTATTAATGGCACTTGCGCATCCTGCGGCGCAGCTACAATAAGTAATTTGATCGAGTACCAAATGGAACACAACGCAATGCGCCGTAACCATGCCTGTCCATACCATCCCGTCCCATTCCTGACCGTTCCCATTCCTCCCTCTTTTTATCACTCGACGATTGCATCGCCTTTGCATTGTGCAACGAGCTGGACCAGACAACGAAATGAATTTTTAGAAATTGTAAATCAAAGCAGAGACAAACAGAAGACCAAATGCTCTAGAAAAATCAATACAAATATTTATCAAGAAAATAAAATTAAATACCATGAAAATATATTTGAACGAAGTAAATAAAAACATTCAGAAATTCTCAATAAAAAAGTAAATAAAATAATATGAAATAACTTTGAACAAGTTAATTAAAAATTCTTGCAGTATTTATTTCACTTCTGTGGCATGCAAAACGTATTGTAAAGTGATTATGCTCCTGCGGTGCAACATACCTTTAGCATCGAGCATCGAAAAGGCAAACGGTGTACGAACATTGCAATGGATTCTAAGCCCCAGCTGGTAACTGTGACTGCAACAACGACGGCGACTGCGACAGCGACTGCGATTACAACTGGTTCAGTAGCCAAAGGGGCAGGAGCTGTGGATAAGGAACAACGGCAGCCGAGAGCAAGGGATTAAACACTCTAGATTTTATTAGATAAAACTCAGTGAACAGCTAACAAAATGCCTTTCTTGTTGTCTCCCTCTCCCTCTCTCTCTCTCTCTCTCTCTCTATCTCTCTATCTCTCTATCTCTCCCACTCTGGCACTTACTCCTGCTCGTTTATCATAAATTCTGTGACAAATGCAGGTACAAAGTTTTGTTAGCCATGGTTAAGTGTGAGAGGGCCAAAAATCCCAGTTAGCTAATTGCAAACTTTAAGCCAGAGCTCATGTGTCGAGTTGGTCGCGATTTAATGCCAATTGATTCGATACGAAATCATTTGCATTAAGTTGTCAGATTTACAGTGAAACTGATTAGCCCTTATTGTCTGACTTAACTGCAAGTGCATAGCAGATGGGGTAGATAGGGTTAGTGATTGTGATGGGGTAGGGGGATGTCATTTGCTCAGTATCTGCCTTGTTAGTCCCTGCATAATATTTTCAGTGAAGTGCGTCAGTTGTGGTAACAAGTGACTTGAGCTAGTTTTGTTATTGAAATGAGTGTCACACGCATACACACAAAGAGACAGACTTACACTCATACGATTAGATACACACAGTCACAGACATTCAACCAACATTCTCACGCATGCATAAGTAAACAAACATAAACATTTGCTCCAACACGCTGGGTATAAAATAGCATAACAAGCAGCAACCACAAAAGCAACAACAAGGATCACAAGAATCCAATAACTAAAAAGGAAAACCACGGCCTGCAGATACCCTAGATATACGTGTATTGACAAATTGGTGACACATTTCAATTGGTAAGCTGAGTTAAAATATACATTCTTGTTCGCACTTCAATTTATACAGTTAAGCGTTTGTTATAATAAATACTTCAAATACTTTAAAAAAATATATAGTGAATCGCTATATTTATTCTTATTTTTACCATTATAAAAATATATTTTAATCAAAATAATTTTTATAAAAATATATTTTAGCCAAAATAATTTTTATAAAAATATATTTTAGCCAAAATAATTTTTATAAAAATATATTTTAATCAAAATAATTTTTATAACAATCAAAATTTAGTTCAATTCAATGTTAAAGTACAGTCTCTTAAGCTTAAATTACTTTATAAAATATCATTAAAATGTTTTAAAATTTGAATGTTATTTTCTGTGCTTATAATACTCAACATAATTAAAATAAAGTTTGGGCTTAACAAAAATTATATTACAGACTAAGTAATAATAGTAACATAGGTATAAATTGTTAAATATTAAGTCTATAGTGACTGAATGACTGGAAATTGAGTTTTAAAGTCGTAATATTTTAAATCTCGGATTGCAAAAGTTTTCAAGGAATATTAGCATTGATAAAATAATAGATTCTATTTTTGTTCTAAAATTATTTGACTGTATAAGAATCAAAGTGTAGCTTAGCCTTTGAGTTTAATGAAATATGTTTTTGTATAAGGTTGTGGTGTCAATTTATATTATTTAATGCATAATATGGTAGATACCCAAACTTGTATTTTGTAGGGTATTAAAACCGCGTCAAGTGCCACAAATTTTGTTATTGCGCTTTGCTGCTGTTGTCGCTGCTGCTGCCCTGCGTTTCTTACTGCGACTGCGACTGCGGCTGCCATCATCTTTGCCTTATTATCGCAGCTTTTCTTTTGTGAACTGCTGTTGGCACCTTAACGAGCTGTTGCCAGGTGAGAATGAAACAGAGAGAGGAAGAGTGAGAGAGAGTGAGAAAGGGAGTACCTTGGCAAGAGCTCAACAACTGAAATAGAGCTCAAATAAAACCTTTTGCCTGGCCATGCAATTAAATTGCAAGTTGTGCATTTCGATGTCGCCTCTAAGCAATTGACAGGCTGCCACTTGAAGGCTGACATGTAACACAAATGCATATGCATTCATACAAATTCACACACATAGAGTGACATACTTACTCACTCACACACACACACACACAAACACATGCACACACAGTCGAGTGCACATGCAATCAATTAAATTCGTTGTAAATTCAACGGCTTATCTGCCGTAATCAATCTTAATTTTCCACTTGACATGCAGCGCCGAAGCAAAGGCTGCAGGAAAGGAACTACCCCAAGTCTACAGAGGCACTCCTCTCCCCCCTTCCCTTCTCCGCTATGTAACTGGGATCACATTACGTATACGCAATGTGAACACTTTACGCATTTTAAATCAAAATACATTTCCGGCTGTCCCAAAAAGTAGGCAAAAGACAATTTATTTGCAAAGTAGAAAAGCCAAAGCACTTAAAGCCGACTATTCACTATTATAGCAGAAAACATATAGTACACGGAACACAACACATGCGCAAGGTATATAGCTGAAAGCGGAAAGGGTATACAAAATGTGTTATACAAGCTGTCAGCTAGAAAATAATTCATTTCGACCTCAACAGGCCTTAGGCCGAGAAAACTACAATTTAAACTTATATCATTTATTTGCAAAATATAAATCTGTGCATGTATTTAATGACGGCTATAACTACTATGTAGTTTTGTAATTCAATGTATGCCTACAATTTAATAGATAAATTCTTAAATAAATAAAGTAAGTAAAAATAATCCATTAAAAAATACTACTATAAATATATCGCGCAAAACAAATCTTACTATAAATAGAAAAACCATTTTTGATTATATAACCGCATCTTCAAAATTAACAAATCTACAAAAAAGAATTAATTTTTATAATTTACTCGATGGTTTTAAATATTTTAATCGTTACGGTCCTACATATAAATATAATTTGACATATTAATATTTTTATTACTTGTTATGTACTTTATTAAATGTTAACAGTCGTATTTCATTTGGATAATTTAGGGTAATACTTGATTTACTTCCCTTGTGTGAGAACACTTCAGCCCAATGTTTATCGCAGAGGCTTATTGCTCCCCTAAACAAGTAATAATTACTTTTCTGTGCTAATCATATTTATAATTATGGCAAATGAATATAATACAGATATTTTGGTTTGTATAAACATTAGTATATCTTAAGATATGATTTGGAAAATACACAAGTATGAATACTCAAATATTCGTATAATACAGATGACTTCATCCATTCACTTGGCTCTATGAAAGGAATAATCGCTTATGCAAACCAGGGCATTGAATCTTTTGGTAACCAATGGATTTGCTTACCATCTTGTTGCAATTTGTCTAGTTAGTGCAAGCGTCGACTGATGTACACTTATCATACACACACACACACACACACAGACAGACACACAAGCACACTCGCACTGAGAATCATCAGATACACGCAATGATATGGCAGTTACCGGTAGCATTACTTAATATGTGTAAATTGTGTGGCATCAACTATTATGCATTGTATGTTATCTCTGACTAACCGAACTGCTGCTCCATCTTCAGTTTGCAACATGCTAATACTTCTTCTCTCTCCCGCTCAGTATTCCCTTGTCTTTCGTTCCCTCGCTTTCCTCATATCTCTCCGATTTTGTAGTGCTCGCTATACTTCAACAAAGTTGCCTGGTCGCCAGGTCGTGCCTGTAACAATTTATCATTTGAGCATGACGCACGCATATCGCACACGCATTCACACACGCACTACGCACACCAGTGCATTCTGCCATTGAGCTCATCAGTGAGTGGGTGTGTGTGTGTGTTTGTATATGTGTATGTGTGTGGGCCGCAGGCAAAGGCATTTAACATGCAGTTTATGTTTGCCACAAGATCTATTACAGGAAATTCACATATGCCGAGTACGCAATGGAATGTTGAGGCGCAAGCCGACCACGCCCACCGCAATCAAGCGAGCAAGGATACGACTAGGCGCACAAATTGCTGTAAGTGGGCATGGCCATGCGGCAAATCCAAATCGAGCAGCAAAACAAAACTTGATTATTTTGTGCGGTCTGAGGTCTGAAGTCTGAGGTTTTCTGCCCCAAGGAGAAGGATTTGCATTAAATATTGCAAACTGAAAGCCGCACACTTAACAAATATGACGCCTTCGAATTATGCAGTGCATCCTTGGGTTCTGGCCTTGCAACAAGCTTAGTTTATTGAGAAGGAGCTTAGTTCGACAGTTTCGACCAAAAATCTAATCAAGTAAAACTCATTGGCAGTAACTGTAAGTACATATTTATACATCCACAAAAGTACCATTAATGTCCACTTATGTATGTATAAATGTAGTAATTTGCAGGTTCAATTAAAATAGGTTGATAGTTCACTTGTGTCAATAGTGAGAAATAGTTTAATTTCCTTGGAATCTAACGTTTCAGTTATGATTAATATTGAGTCGAAATTGATTTAATCTATCCCTCTAACCAGAGACTTAAAATGTAGAGATTCCTTGATCTTTCTTCCTTGATTAATTATATAAATCTTAATGTTTTGAAATGCATTTTAATTTATTTTTAAAATACATTAAACTTATTCAAAATATATTTAATTTTCTCCCAAAACATATTTCGTTATTAACTTGCCAATTAACCTCCGAATTTTTAACTTTTATTAAAACGAAGAAGTTCTAGTGTTTTATATTATGCATTTCGGACGGTACAAACCATTCGATTTTGTTGGCTATTTGCACCAAAGGTGCCGATAAAAAAGCTGAGGAAATACCAACTGGATACTTTGTCAGTATTTATATTTGATAGAAATATGGATCCATTAAATTAAATAAATAAGAATTGGTGTAGTCGCAGGTGTTAGGAATTAAATCGTAACTACATTTTTTTTAAAATTAAATACTTTTGTATTTATTTACGAAATTATTTTCAAACTGAAAATTTTCCATTGCAAGTAAAAAGGAACTCTTTTCATATCCGAGAATAAGTTAACTAGTTGAAATAATTATATACAGAAGTACTTGGTTAATTGATTGCGCGCTTTGGTCAAGAATCTGCATATAAACTTTATTTGCGATAACTTTAATTACTATTAGTGCTGCCAGCTATACATACAAAGAGCAACAACAGCAGAAACAACAACTGCAATGTCACTTAGCAATCAAATGAAAATAAGCAAGGGCGAGTTTTGAAATCGGTTTGAGGGGGTGTGGAGAGGGGTGTGTGTGGCACCCTCAAAATCAGCTCTCAATATAATGCGGCGGAAGCTTTTGTGAAATCCTCACGTCCAACTTTTTAATACGAAAACTTTTGCTGAGTTTAGTATAAAAGCAACAGAAACAGCAGCAGCTACAAGGACAACAACAAAAGCAATTGCAACAGTCACTTGGTGGACTTGTTGTGGGCAGACGACAACCACAGCAAGAGCCCAGGCCCAGCATATTGCATGTCCTTATGTCCTGGGCAGAGCATCAGCTCCATCTACAGCTGCAGCCAATGTTATGGCTCTCACTCTTGTTCTGGTTGTGGCACTGACTCCAGCTTCAGTTCCTAACTCCGGGCGACCAAAGCCACTTGAGCAGCACAGAAAACTAACTTAATCTTGTTTACATTCTATGACGAGTTATGAAAATGAAAGGATTAAGCGAGCCACAAACAAACGCACCAACAAGCCAGCACGCACACATACACGCACACACACACACGCACACACACACACACAAACACACTTAGTTGCAAACTCTGGGCTGCCACACATGCTTAAGCGTGGCTTATACAAACAAAACTTACGCATGAAAAGCTCAAGTGGAGGCAATAGTGTAATTTAGCTAGTGTCGAAGCTAATAATGCCCTGGGAAAGGATTTCATCAATCTCTCCTCTGACAAATTGAAATCAAATTCCAGAATTTTATGACACATGAAAATAAAAACAAAATATACAAAGTAAATTACAGCATTGTAAATAAGATGCAACTTATTTTAGTATAGAAATATTCGAACCTATTCTGATGTTCACTTCTGGCAAGATTTCTCGAAAGTGAAAATTTGTAACCTGTTCTAATTTCGTTTTGAAAAACTTTCGCGTTGGTGATTTAAAGTCTGATAAAAAAAAATTGATAATTTTTAAGTATTTTGGATAAGTGCAAGTCAGAAAATAAATTTTTTGAGATCATATAAGAGTGAACTTGTAAACCGGAACAGGCCTAAATAAACGCTTAATATTCGAAATTTAAAAATTAAGTGAATAGAAATAGAAATAAGCTGAATCACTTACCTTAATCTGATAATGGTATTCCGTGCCAATAGCCAATATGTCCAATAATAAACACATTTAAAATAAATAAATTAATCAACTTAAAAAATTTTAATTTTTTAATACGTATTTCTGTTCGAATGCGAATGGTTTTCTCTATTTGCAATATTTACTTCTACGTTTCTTTTTAAATTAAATGTGATTTTTGTTTTCTTGTTTACATTTTATAACTGATTTAGTACGACTGATGTATTAAACAATAAGTCTCAGAAAGCATTAAATATATTTATTATATACATAAGTTATAATTACGTTAATCCAAGTATAACAGTTTTATTCAACTACCTTTTGCTTTTCTTCTTAGCATTTTAACCTTTTTGTTAGATATAGAGGTAGAGAAAGAAGCATAACAAGAAGTAGAGGTAACAACAAGCCACAAGCAGCTGCAACTAAATATAGCTTTAGTTAAAGTTGTAGTTTTATTACCGCCCACTTTTGTCCTTGCAAATTAGTTGCACTCGAGTTTTATTTCTGGTTTATGTTGCACGCTGTATTCGTTTCATAAAAAGCCAAACAAATAAGCACCACACCACACACAGCACCACAACCTCAACACAACCTGTGTGGCTGTGTGTGTGTCCACACTGCAGTGTACTGTGCGGGAGTTTTACTGTTGTTTATAAAACTCGCATTTGTGTGTCAGCCGCAATGTTCCGTTAGGTCTGTTTGCTTATTTGTTTGCGCTGTTGCCTTGCCCATAATTTTGAAGCGTAAAAATATTTTGCATTGCGGTCTGCGACACGTGCAAAACGCATCCATCAATGTTCGCGATGTCTGGCAACGCCCCCACCCCACCAATACCTCTTTTAACACACTCGAAATTTAATTTGCACATCATCGATAAACAGTCGACATTGATGGAGGGAGTGGCCGGATCGTCCGTCGGACAGCTTCGGTCGGGCAACATGCAGAGCATGTCTATGGTGTGAGTGTGTGTATGTGTGTACGGTTAACTAAAGTTTGTAAGCACTGTGTATGAATATTGAATGCGCTTCAGCGAACTTGTCAGTTAGTTCAGTTCATTTTGTTGTAGATGTAGCAACAAGTTTGGCAACGCTTTGGGCCACCAAGGAATTTCTAGTCTATTATGTGTCTTAATTTCAAATTGATTTAACGTATTTATGGAAAAATAAATGTATAAAAAATAGCTATGGTATATATAGTATAGGGAAATCTTTTTAACCGGTTTTCAATAACCTCTTATTCTATGACCCATTGAATACATACATTAATAAATAGATAATCTATTCTTTGGTCGTGAAAAAATTTCTGCTGCCAAGCACGTTTTCAAGTGTTCGATGTGAATCACAATATTGCTGGAATATAACGTGAATTTTGCTGTTGATCTGGCATGAGTGAACCGTAACTTTCGCTGGAGAAGCCCGCATTATGACCTGTAGTGTGCTTGGAAAACCCATTTTGATGTTGTATAAATTGTGGCGAGTATTTATTGTATTTAATGTAAACTTACCACTTACCACTTGGCACTTTACAAGTGCAAATAGGCACGCAAGGGCCACGTGTTGCATCACCGAGTCTGACATGTTTGCGGCATTCTTGCCACTTGCCACCCCGCTCTGCACTTGTTTTTGATGAGTGGACGAAGTTTGTGGTCAAAAAGTTGATGCAACATTTAGATATGACTACAATTTTGCATAAATAAAACGAAAATGCATAATTGAGCGATGGAAATCTTAAATTCTAATTGAAAGAACTTTAAACAATATTTTATATTTAATTAAATATTAATAATGATTAATAATAAAATGACATATTACCAATTTGATTAAAATTCAATGCCTTTGGAATAAGTATAAAATATCCATTAAAAAGTAAAAAAAAAAAATCAATTATATACGAAAATGGAGCAAGTTAAATGTGTTCCACAAATCTTAATAGATCTGATGAACGAAATGTCAATCAATATAAATAACTTTTAGTAAATTTAACCCAATAAATAAATTTATTAAAAATGTTTTTTATGAAAAAAAAAAACATGAAAAATTAATATTTTGAATTCAATACATTTGAAATTTAATCAAATTTATAAAAAAAAACATTTTATTTCGAAATAAACCAAAATTGCTATTAAGAAACCCGACAATTGCATTTTAATTGTTAGACACTTGTAAAACATACATATGTGTGTATTATATTACCGAATCAAATCAAACAAGATACGACCATGGCCTTACTCTCTCAATCTTTTTTTCTATGGATGATTATAAAATATTTGCAAAATGTATATTAAAAACGACTATATGTAAAATGCGTTTGCATACCAAAATACTCACATGTCCATTAAAAAGCGATGGAATCTCGAATCGGTTTCCAGTGATGCGCAGATGTAAAAATGTTTTTTGGATGCCGTACAGAATGCCACGCCCACACGTGCAACACAGCCGTCGCCCATTTTGACCAGGCTTGCACGCACATTTGCGGTTCATAATTTGCGTGCCATTTTTGTTTGTTGATGGACAAAATCAACACATGCAGCAGCAACAGCAACAAGAACAACAGCAAGAACAATAAAAAAAAGCTCAGCTTTCAACTTGAATTTAAATTAAAATGCAAACGCTGCAAAGGCAAATTACAGCCAACCAACTATAAATAAATATGAATATTTACAAACATACACAAATGTATGTTATGTGCGCATAAATATATAAAGTAGGAATAAATGAATATATAAATAAAAATGTGCTTGCACTTTATATAGGCGATAAATATTGATTGTACGGTCACGTTAATTTCTGCCAATTATGACCGCTTTACACACTTACATACACTCACAATTATGTACAAATAAGTAAGGGTATTTCTACATACATCCTTACATACTATATATATGTGCATAATTTGTAAATGTAAAGCACATGTGACCAACTGTCTGCGGATCTCTTAATGTTCAACATATATGCAATATACTTATTTTTTATTATTAAATCACACACTTTGCAATGGCATCTGCTAGACCAGACGTGTAAATGGGTCAATATACTTACGCCTTGTAAGTTACAAGTAAGTTTATCGGTCTGACAATAAAGTAATAAATTACATTATTTTAAAGAAATAAATGATTGTATTAAAAACTATAGTAGTACTAAAAGTTGTAAATAAAATGTTACAACTCTTAGTGTAACTTTGCACAAGATCTGCAAGCATTTTTCAAAGTTAAGAAAATAGTTAAGAAATTTTGGTATATAGAAAATAATTAACATAGTGAAAATTTTGCGAATATAATATAAACAATTCTTATTTAAGAATATCACCAAAAAGTGTTTTTTGTAGAACATGAAATGTGTATTTACACGTATTTGTTTTAATTTCAAATAGGAATTAAATAATATTTATTTGTAAGACATAAGATTGAGTTGAAATTTACGAAAAATAAAATATTTCATTTTGTAATAGCCCAAACAATTGCTTAACTAACTATGTTGTTAATTAAGCCGGCAATTCAATTCAGAACAGATTTGTTACGTTTAAAATGATCAAACAATATTGATAAATATGTAATTAATTTTGATCAAATAACAAAATAATCATTTCTTAAATAAACTTTATACATTGAGTAAAAACAAATTGATTGGTTTTTAGAATACTACAAATCGTGCTAGACTCCTTGGAAACAAATTCAGGTAGGTTAAGTTGTTCCTAAGTTTCTGGTATATCTCATGACTGTCGTAATATTATTTTAATTAATTATATTAAATATCAACGCAACCAAAAACAATTTAAAGCAATGTGCAACAGACGTGAACTGGCTGCTTTCCGACTTACAAATTTCCATGTTCTTCCCTCTTTTGTCCATCCTCAGTCCTCATTGCTCCTCCTTCTCATTACCAACAAACATCTCTACCAAGGCATATGTGGCGTTGTCTCGCTCGGTATCTGTATCTTATGTGCCAAACCGCTTGTATACGTATCTGGGCTGCGTTTCCTTAAACTTTCCGTCAGCATCCGGCGGTTCAGCGTTTCTCAGTTTGCTTGGCTGGCAATTATGAGAGGCAAAATAAAAATAGCATTTTTAGCGCTCTGCTGCAAGTTTCTCACAGCAAACTTTTCCCAAAAAAGTGGATAAAAAATGTTAGAACGGTTTTTAAGGAAATCGATTGACTACGAGATACTCTGTAGCTTTATTTATTTTGATTAAGTTTTTTTTTGTTGATAAATCGATTAGAAAAACAATTCTTGAATGCAGCGCTGAGTTAGGTAATAGTCAATATTCTTTTTTTTATCCCAGTATACCCCTTTTAAGGAATATACTTATTACATGGTATGTAAATGAAAATAAAATGAAAGCAGCAAAGAGTGTCTATAGATTTTATGCTGTAAGTTGGTTTACTTGGGGACGGCGACGCCGTTTTGCAAATGACAAAAAATTTTTAGTGTAATTATCTTTTGAATAATTAAAGAAAAACGTTGGCAAAGCTTAACAAGAAGAAGAAGAAGAAGAAGAAAAAGCAGAGCGACGCAAAAATAGCACAAAAATTGTGCCAGCAACAGGACTAACACCAGGACGACCGAATAAAAAATAAAACCACACACACACACACACACACACACACACACACACACACACACATACATACATAGTATACACTCAGAGCATCAAGAGGGAGCTGATAACTAAGGCTGGAGCTGCTTCTGCCTTGGCCCTAAGCCACCTCGTCCCCACCCAGTTCCGCAGCTTCAACATATTTTTAAGTTTCTTCAGTTTGCCTTCTTTGGCTTTGCCGCCTTTAGGCGCCCAAGGGCGTGGTCCACACACTAACCCTCCACCTACCGCCCCCATCTGTTTAGCGTTCGAAGCACACGCTCTGTAATTTGCATCAAGTTATGCTCATTATGCGCCAATTATTTATGTCAAATGAGAAAATACGATGCCAACTTCGAATTTGAAGCGGGAATAGGGCGTCAATTTAGTAGGTCGATTATGTAACGTAAACCACAAAATGTGGGGGAATTAAGTTTAGAAGGAGTCAAGATCACTTGACGATTTGGCCAAGAGGTATTCCTTAAAATATTATCAAAATCGGGTAAATACATTCATTCATAAATATCCCCATCTAAATTGAGAATTTTCTTGCTTGCAACAGTTTGTGTTTCCATTTTTCACTTGAAAAGTGGAAAGCAGTTCTGTGGGTGGACATTACTTAAATGCTTCACACTGTTTATATTTAGCTTCTGTTTAATTTCCTGAAGCATTTTGACGGGGCAAAATGGGTTAAGAGTTGCATATCAGAGTGTGGCGATGGAAGAGTCGCTGTCTCCAGTTACACGTCAGCTGGGTAGACTTCGCTGTCTTGGGGACCAGACAACTTGCAAGTTGATGCCTCGCTGGCCCTGTTGACACGCCATTACTGCAGCTAATTAGAGGAGCGACCCAACGGGAGAGCCAGACTGAGACTCAGAGTTAAAGACAGAGACAGAGACAGAGACAGTGGCAGAGTAAGAGCTAGAGTTGGAGAAGATGACAGTTTGGGGTGCCGAAGGATTCCAGTAACTATCTGTGCTGCCTCGACCTGTCATGTGACATTGTTGACGCCTCGCACGTTGCTGTTGCTGTTGTTGTTGCTGTTGTTGTTATTGTTGCTGTTGCTGTTGGTTGACTGCCTGACCCTACTTCACGCGATGCCTGTCAACTTCCTTCCACTTCCAGCTCTCATTTGTGCGGCATTTCCGGTACAATGTCGGGCACAATGGCGGGAAGCCCGCACTCGACTTGTTTGTTGGCGACGTTTCGCTTTCCGCCGCAACTAAATCATTTGTGAGTAGACTGTTGCCGTCACACACACCTTCTCTTTTTCTGACTCCATCTTCATCTCTGTCTCCATCTCTGTCTCTGTTACCTTCCCCGTAGCCGTCAGCATTGCATCTAGACTGTTGCAATTGTCTTTCCTTTCAAATAGTTTCGTGTTCCAGCAAAGAGCCAAAAGTTGGCACAGTTAATTCATGAGATTTCACGGTTTATCTCACAGAGCTCCCAGCTCTTCTGTACCCAACTGTCCACTGACACTCCTGGCTCATTGTTTCTCTATCTATCTCATCCTCATCCTCTTTTCCTTCCCCTTCCTCTTTCTCTCTTTTTCGTCTCTGGTTAGCCATTTTCCTGTGCGTCTTCTCCGAGCTTCGCATGCTTTGCAGTTAATTAGAAAACTATTCCGCGTGCGGCGCTTTGCCAACTTTTGAACTCTCCACTCGACTCGACTCAACTCGATTCAGGAGCGCCGTTTAATTATAATTTCCGGAAAAGTTATGTTTATCCTTAATATATGTTTAATCTTGGTCACTTTGTTCAGCCCGCGGCTTGCATTTTCGTCTTTATTAAAGTTTCTAATGTTGTGGCTGCACTTTTTTACTTTCAACAAAATTCTCTATAGTCTATCCCTACCGTCAATAAATAAATAGACACATGTTGTATTCAAGCAGTTTTTTGAGATTTTTGAGAAAGTTTAAATTTCAAATAAACTTTGAATATTTTAAGTCTCAACTTTCTCAAAAATTATTTAAAGTCGCTAAAAGTCCATTTAATTTTTTCGAAAACTTATATATGTGACAGTCAGAAAGACGCGTGGCAGACCCCATAAAGTTTATATATTCTGAATCAGTTTGAGTAAAAACTTTTTGGTTTTTAGTATGTACCCAAAATAAAATGGGTACTAGAGTCCAAACATAAGATGCGTGACAAGTTATGGTAACCTACTTTGAACACCTTTATATTCGAGACTTTAAGAGATAGAGAAATCAAATTTGGCTACAATATTCCTAGCATGTTAACCAAAGTCAAGTTTATTAAAAAGTTTGGCCACACCCACTTTCGCTCACATAAATTATATAAAATCTAATAACCAGAGCAATTGTAAAGCTACAGCTTGAGATGACAAATTATGGGGGTAGAATTAAAAAAGAGAAGTTTTTAAGATGGTTTTGAATTTTTCATATAATTTTTTTTTCTTTATGATTTGTTTGTTAAAAATGTTAATGCTAGATATCTTAATTAAAGTTAAGTCATATATATATTGTTTTTTTTTTAACTATATATATTTATGATATCTTAAACTAAAACTTGATTTTATAGTGGTCCGATTTGAACCAAATTTGGACAGAATATATAAAACCAAGTTTTATGTATATTTTATACGTTTGGTTACGATATCTCATAAAACAAAAAAGTTTTTCATACTAAAACTTGATTTTCGACCGAACATGTTAATCACATATTTGTATACAAACTTAATAGCTCCCTGTGCTTTTTCAATTTAATTCAAAAAAATGGTTTGATCATATATTGGTTGAAGAAGAGAGCTCAAATAAACACGTAATTAATTAAACTGTTCTTCAAAAAGTATGAACCACTTTTAGATCGTGTTACATGAAATTAACACATTTTCAATATTATTTACAACAAATTACTTTTAGATGGTAAACTTTTATTGTTTTTGTTACCTGCGAGCACTTGCCTTATTTACAAAATGTTTCACAATTTTATGATTTAAAATAGTAATATTTACATGTTAGGCTAAAAGTTGGGTACACTGGATCTGCAGTCACGTCATTCTTCCTCCTCTGGTTTTTTTTTTATCGTTTTATGAAAGTAGAACAATTTGTAAACAAATTTTACACGCACTACACAAAAAGTCGCCCTATCAATTTTGTTGTTTGTCGCTTCATTTTGAAGCAGCAACCGCAAAGTGTTTTCTTTCTTTTTTTATTCCAGTTGGAATTTATTGCATGCAGCAACTGATTTGATTAGAAACGCCCATTGCTGGTTCATGGCCCATACTGCCCACCCCCTCAGTTCTTGATATACCCCGACCATTGGCTTAGCCTTCAATTGAACGCTTTTGCGGGCTGCCTGCCCAAAAGCAATCTCTTAATTTGTTTACAAGCTTTGCTTTTGGCTTTCTTTGCCAATCCTCGTTCGTTACCTTCATGCGTCCCTGCAACCAGCTGTGTTCTAGTTTTGCCGCACTTTTGAAAACCTCAAAAATATGTAAAAAGCCAAAGACTCGACGTCGACTCGTTTGCAACATTTGCAGCCAGCGTCGAGGCAACCAGCCTCTGCTTCTGATAGAGATCTTGCTTTTATTTGTTACTTAGCATATTTTCACCTTGAGGGCAAGCAATCTCCCACTAGACACACCCACATCCACATCCACACACACACACAAACACCTACACCTATATATCTATATACATCTACACCCATCTAGCGCCAGGCAGAGTAATAAATATTTTTTGCAGCGCGCCTCAGCTTAAAAACATTTTTTTTGCAACCCGCAGCGACGCAGCTCAGATTTTGCCCTTTTGATGCACTCGAATCGAGTGAGTGTACTACGAATTTGTCAAGCGATTGGTAACAAATGAAGAAGGAGAGTGAAAATTATGTGGCAAGTTATTATTTACTAATCAAGTTCCATTCAAAGAAGGAATATTAGGTGTCTCTCATTGTCAGTATATGGGACACTTCCTGTTGTCTTTAAGAAAATTATTAAGATAGAATATGAGGAGGAAAATTAGAAGGAGACATAAAGTAACTAGAGAAATTCTACGAATATCAATTTATTTTAACAGTGTCCACTTAACCATCGACTGTAGAGGGTGCTTATTTTGATTTTAAACTAAGAAAAAAAAAATTCCTGGAAATGTTTAATTAAATCTATAGTTAGATTATGATAGTTTCTTTGATTTAATAGTTAGAAGGCACATCTGTGCCTATCTATCTAAAGAGTTAGTAAGAGTTAGTTAGATCCTGCTTCTAGTATATTATTGTAGTGAAATATTTTAAAGAGGATTAATAATCTCTATTGAATTGCAAGACATGCTTTAAAATATATACCCCTTAAGACTTGTAATAGTATAAACAAATTTCAATATTTATGTTTTTTTAAATCAAGCTATTGGAGACACTTCTATAATACCCTCTATAATAGAGTATTTCATTCATCTTTTTGCATTAGAGAATAGATTACATTTTCTTTTCATAATAATCGTCCGTTGACTTGGCCAGCATAATATTTATATATTTTTCTATTTTCTTTATTGTCATATAAGTATATTTATGTGTATTTTGAATTTAAATGATTGAATTGGCAAATGCTTTCTCTCCCATCCAGGAAAGAAATAATATGAAAGACTGAAAGAGAAGTACAACTGACAAGCAGCCATTTGCAAAAATATGAAAATTACCTTTAATATGAAATGGCAGACAGAGTCAAACATTTTTTCACATTTCCACGCTGCCATCTAGATAGGCCGTAAAGAGCAAACAGGCAGACAGCCAGACAGCCAAACAGCCAAGTAGACGGACGGACAGGCGTTCTATTTTATTTTGCTTTATGCCTTTATATTCTGTTTTGTGTTTACATAAAAGTGAAGTGAGGCAGATTGCGCTCGAGTGCGTTAATCAGCGCTTCTGGGCAGGGACACGGACCAGGACCAGGGCCAGGAAAAGGGGGGCACGGACATGGACATGGAAGAGGGAGAGGACGCGTTTTAAATCAACTTCAGCTGGGAACTTTACGTTGACTTTTTCTGTGCTGTTGGCGCTGCTGTTGGTCAGGACTCTGACAAAACAGATTATACTGATTTCATGCTGGGAAAATCAAAAAATGAACGTGCGGCAATTTACATACTTAAGTTTTGCTTTCACTCCCTCCCCCCCCCCCTCCCCTCACCCGCTGCACCCTCTTGCCAATTCCCGCTTTACTAAACTCCCGGGGGTTGGCACACGAATTTATTGGCCACATGTTTTGTGCTACCTTCGTGAGTTGTACAATTTGCCTTTTGACAGTATGTATACGCATTATACTTTCTGAGTTTGGGATTACAAGGAATTTCCGGGGATTCCTTTTTAATTGAATTTCTTTCGGCTGCTTGTTGTCATTGTTGTTGTTATTATTATTGTTGTCGTTGTCGTAGCTGCTTTGCATTTTTTGCTTTCTTTTCTTACTTATACCGAATCGCATGCCATGGCACCCACAACAGATAATTAAAATGACCGTAGGGCAAATCAACTTTTGTAGCATACATTTTGGGGCCGTCGAATTTTGCCGAGTGTTTTGATTCTTATGTGTTTATTTTGAGCGAAACGAACGGACTGTTTACACTCGATAATTTCCATAATAAGCACAAGCCCAGAAACATTAATAACCATATTATAAGGAGCTGCTGAGCCATTCCATGACTCACTGCGAAAGAAAATGCAAATAGAAGGCACAGCATAAGAGACAAAGTAACATTAGAACACTTAAACACTTAGCTTCTTCCAATGCATTTAAGCAGAAACAACTCAGAAAATGGTTCCTCGTCTCTAGCCACCAACCTCAGAGAAATCATTACTCTAGTTTCCTCTCTCACTCTCTGCCATTGACAATCCAAAAGTGAATTTCGCCAATCTTCTGACGAATTAATAAATCTTACTTATACATGGAAAATTATTTGTCTTTTAGCTTAAGACCAAATCAATTAGGAAAATAAACGCAAAATTAAATATTATTTAAGGACATTCGTTGAGTTTAAAATTCTAACAGATTCAAAAAATTTAAATATCAACAAAAATTTGGAATTAAACAAAAAGAAAACTTAACATGGAAAATTGTTTTTTCTTTTAGCATAGGACCAAATCAATTAGTATAATAAACGCAAAATTAAATATTATTTAAGTACATTCGTTGAGTTTAAAATTGTAACAGATTCAAAAAATTTAAATATCAACAAAAATTTGGAATTTAACAAAAAGACATAAGAAACATTTTTAACACCATTAATTAAAGTGCTTTGAATATACAATACATTTTTAGGTATTAGATTTTCTAGACACCGTTTAAATGATTGACACAAATGATTGCAAAAGTGTATGTTTATGAAATCTCAAAAAAAAACAAAAAATGTAAACCGTCACACAGCTTAACACTTTCTGGAACACTCCAAGAGCAACATGCATATGAGAGAGAAAGAGTTGCAGCTGTGAGAAAGTGTGTGTGTATTGCAGATTTCTTGTATACTCAGCATGTCTGCTGCCTTTGTGGAAGTGAGTGTGTGTGTGTGTGTGCGTGTGTGTGTGTGTGTGTGTGTGCGTGTGTGTCTGTGTGTGTGTGTGTGTGTGTGTTGCTGTAGCAGCTCTTGTTATTTTTATTGTAGCTCTGATTCGCGCTTTATTGCATTATAATTGAATCTTGAAGCGCACAACTAACGCAGGAAACGTTGGCTGACTGGTTGCCTTTCCCGTTCCCCGTTCCCCGTTCCCTGTTCCCGTTCCCGTTCTCCATTTCCCATTCTGCTTCGTCGTCGATGCCTTGGGGCAGCTGCTACCCTTCCTGCGCTTTGTCCGCCCACAGCTGCTGCACTTAATGCCAAGTGTTTAAAAAAAAAAAGCGAAGTAATATTTACTTACATCCCCTGCCTCACTCTGCCCGCCTGACAACCAGGCATCCATCTATTTCACCTCCCCCTCTGCTTTGCCGAACGTTCAGTGTTCAGTGTTCAGTGTTCACCATTCTCCATTCACCTCGCACTTCTCACCTCACCCCACCACACTCCTTTATCTCACCGCTCATTTTCCTCATTGCCAGCGAAATGCAATAAAAATTGTTTTCCCATAGACGACGGCAACGACGACGGCGACGAGCAGGCTAAGCAAATGTTGTTGGAAATGAGCTATAAAAACGGGAAATTGTATTTTACAGTAAATTTTTGCTACACACAAACTAGCTTAAGTCCTCGATTCACCTTCTCCATCCCCCTTCTCCCTTCCACAACTACCCACTCCATGTTCTGCTCCTGCACTTGCACGTCAACGCCTTTCATGGGGCTGTCGGAGATAATCCGTTGCTGAGTTGGCTTGTCTTGACTTGGCTTGACATTGGCTTTGGGTCGACGCTCTGTTCCGTTAGGTTCAGCATGTTTTGAGTATGGTATGGTATGGTATGGTATTTCTCCGTCCGCTTCCTGGCGTCAGTCTCGGATGCGTCTAACGTGGCTTATAAGCTGCCAATATTAAAATGATGACAAGTTTATGGCAAAAAGGCAACAAAAAAGGCAGCAGCAAAAATGCAATTCATGGCAAGCTGATGTCTCGTGGCTTTATTTTCATTTAGCTGCCTCTGCATCGGCCTCTACCCCCGACATCCATTCCGCAAAACAGAATACATAAAATTTCAGCAATGAGAATTATAAAGTAGTTGCCTCAGTGGCCTTACCCTTAAATGATAAAAATGATGGCTGGTCAGGCACTCAGAAAGTTGTTTTTGTGCCTCTCGATATCAAAAGAGTAAACAATCTTTACATGGCTTTATTAGAAATTAAATCCCAATATATTTCTTGTAGAATATTTATTTAGTTTTTTCATTTTATTTGATTTATGAATGGCTTTAAATATATATAAATAATAAACCATACACACACTAAGTAGTTTGGATATTTTAAACTATCTATGGTTTTTTTATTTCAGTTTAAATTTGTAATACTCCAAAAAAAACGATTGACTGACCTCAGTTTCATAAATAAAAAATACATTAATTTTTTTTTGTTGTTTTATATTATTTAACAAAAAATTTAATACGATTAAGTAAACACTTTTTTTATATGGAAAGTGATACCTTCAAAAATATAGTAGTATAGTAGTGTTTAACAACCTTTCTATTCGTTTTTTTATTCACTCATCTCTTTTTATTTAAAGTGTTTCTAATTAAAATTTGTATTGTACTTAATATTTAGTGATATAATAATAAACATTTTTACACTTAAGCACTGTCAATAGTCAATATATACTTAATACGTTTCATTAGAAAAGCTTCATAAATTAACGATTTCAACTTTATTTTCGTTTCAGACAAAATAAATATGCCAAAAATCGTTCATTCGTGCAAATTGTATTACTTTTATTTAAATTCCGTAACATATTATACTTTTGTTCTATTTTAGTACGGTTTCTAGCCCCATTGCAACCCTGGTTAAGTGGGCAAAGGAAGAGGAAGGAGAGTAAAAAAAAAACATAAATAACTGCGCAGTGTTTGTGCCATTTTGGTTGCCACATTTGAATAAAATATGAATAAAACCCGAAATGCATTTAGTTGGAAACGGGGAGTTGGAAAAGCAGATATAGACAGCGTCGTTGAGGGGGCAGGCCATCAGTCGTTTGTTTCTCCTCTATCCCCTCCCGCTGCGACCAGTTTGTCACCTTTTCGCTTTTGAAAAGGTCTTACTGTAAGGCCGTGCCCGTCATCGTAGTGTGTTCATCCCCTTCCCTTCTGCCTATCCGTAGCTCCCAATGACGCACAGTGATTCAAACGGCTTCAAATATAAAGTCTCGAAAATGCACGAATATAAAATTTTAATCGATTACCAATAATCCCATAATCCTATTACAATTTTTAAATTTTTATGCAGATGTGAGTCCCCAAACACTAAATGCATATGTTTAAGCAGCTGCTCTGCAATCATTTTTCACCTATTTCATTCTTTTATTATTATTGTTATTGGGTTTATCAATCTAAACAAAATAAGTTTGTTGAGTTACGTTGAGTATGCGTGAACGTATATAAAAAGCCTTGTCAAATTTGACTAAAACTGTCACTTGTGGAGTAAATCATCGAAAAAGAGTAGGAATTAAAAATAAAAAAAAAACTTTATTTATTTTAAAAACTGCTATAGCACTAAATAGTTTTTATTCTTATATTAAGATTTTAAATTTTTTAGATTTATAATCTAAGTTTTAGTAAATTGGTCTTAAAATAATCTTACTTCAAGAATAAAATATTTAAGATGAATGTTCTTGATTTTAGAAGTTGATCTTTTTTCTCTGTGTAGTTGTTGTTGTTTCAAAATAAATGTATGTCTAAAATGTACATCATTTTCTATTGAATAATTATTAACTTAAAGTAAGTTTAATTTTTTTTAAGGATATTTATTTAATGCTAGCACAACGCCATTTGGACCACAGTGCGACGTCACCTCCATCGCATACAGATACGATAATATTTGCATTCAGTTGTGCCTTTATCCTTGTTGCAGTAGCTTTTTTATTTTGTCGTCAAAACGTCAGCGGCATCGTCGTCGTTTTCGTCGTCGTCATCCTGGTTGTCCTCGTCTGGAGTTCGTTCCGGCGCAGCGTTCGCTTGGCTTAATTTTGGCTAGGGAAAAGTGCATAAAAAATCTGCGGCGAATTTGCAATTTGAATTCGTCTGTTAGCCAGTTCCTAGTTCCCAGTCGCAGTTCCCTTCCTCCTGCTCGCCTGCTCGCCTGTCTACTGTCTACTGTCTCTCGTCCTGGCTCTACATGTGCCTGTGTCGCTGTCGCCTTTATTGAGCCCAGAACATGAATTGGGCACGGGTCTGGTCTGGTTGTCTTGTCTGCTCTGGTCTATGGTCTATGGTCTTCGTATTCCCGTTTCTCGAGCGTCTTGACAGCCAGTCAGGCGGCTATTTAGGAAGTAATTTTCGCGCTTTCATCGCAACTTCTTTTTACTATGTTTGTGTATGTCTGTCTGTCTGTCTATCTGTCTGTTTGTGGTTGCTTTTGGGCACGTTATTCACGTTAGCCGTTATTTGAGATGCCGTTTCCCCACCTTCCAGCTCAAATGCTGCTCGACAAGCGCCTTTAATGCATTTTTTAAAAAGCCAAATGCGCAAATTGAATGCGCCTCGCTCGACATTTCTGCGGTGTCCTGGCAGATGGGGCACGTGCGCTCCCAAACTCCCCAACGCAGGATAGAAGACATGGACAGTAGTCAGGAGAGGATAGGGAAAAAGACAGGGGAGGAGGATTGAGAAACACAGGCCGCAGAACGACACGCAGGCATAATTTCTGCTGCTGCACTCAAGCTTAATGAATATTTCAACAGTCATACTCTCGTCCATACATAAATACATAATACACATGTTATACTTCTGTATATACGACTATATATGTAGGTAGGTAGGTAGGTAGGTGCATATGTATGAGTGTGTACTGTAGCATCAGTTAAGTGTCATGCTAAATGAGCATCCAAATGTCGTCAGTCTACCTCGGACTTGCTTTTTCTTTGGGTGTGCATCAAAGTGCTCAAATTGGCTTACGAACTTACAATATGTTATATGAATTTCAATAACTCCATGAATTTCAATTGCATTTTAAAGTGCAGCACTGCTCGACTAACTTATCCAAAGATAATAGAATTGATTTAAGAACGAAACCAGGATGAAAATGTATAGTTTAATCAATTTATTTGTACAATATTCGGTTTAATTTTTAAATCAAAAATTAAATAATAGAAACTAATGAATTTTAGATTAGAGGTCGAAATAATCGAGCTTGTGTATATATCATATCAAACTTATTTAAAGACTTGGATTATACTTCATTTTTTAATTACGCATATTAAGAGAAAAGTATTTGCTCGATTTATAGCTGTCAAACATTTCAAGCAGGCATTGAAAAATCGGCCTTTAGAAAATTTAAAAATAAATTTAAGTTTAATTTTGTTGATTTTTGCGATATAGATACTCAGTCAAAATTTGTAAACAGGGTATTGCTGCGGTAAGCTTTGCTTTAAAGCGTGTTTCGATTTGATGTTGCGGCTGTTTAAAAAAGCATAAAATCAAGAAGTCGATTTAAAAAAAAATTATAAAAAGAAAAACAGAATTCACATTGTACAGCCATTATAAGTTGATTGAACTGGTTAATTTTCTTGTAGTACAACAACCGAACTTGTTTATAGGAAAACTATTGCACTTCTTTTTTCTTAAGCGTATTAAATTGTTTACAGCCAAGAGCAAATGTGTTAAATACGAGTATGTTTTCTCTTGGTTTCTATTTAATTTCCTTTGCGTCATCTTATAATTAAAATTGCACCTCTTACCAGATTTTCATAGTCTCTTCTCACAACTGACCCAATCTGAACTCTTTCGACACCAAGTGCACATACACTACATGAAGAACGTGTCTCACCCATTAGCCAGTAGTATCATATGAGCCTCCTTCCCAAAAACTGCCAACCACAATTTAATCTCTGTGGCATTATGTCCCCCAATCCTCAATCCACATTGCCCTGTTAGTCTTAGAGCATACTCAGAGCAGTCGCCCTCATCATCATACTCATTCTAATTCTCATTCTTACCCGCTTCACCTTCTTGCGTTTCCCCATTCTGAAGTTGGTTTTTCTTCTTTGTATTTGTTAATAAACTCCCAGGCAGACTAAATTCAAATTACGCACACATCTTACGAGCAGGCAACTGAGACATAGATGAATACGGGGATGTTGCCAGTCATTTCGCTTATAGGCGGCTCATTATGTCAGGTCTATATTCATATACGTACCCCTCTGCCACCATATTCCCCGGCATCCCCTTTGCCGTGTATGTTATCCGTATGCGTGAGTGCGTTCGAGATGCTTGCCTAGCTGCTCTGCCAGCTGCAGAGGATGACTCCTCCTTTGACTTTGCTTGTCGTAACATTTCATCTTTATTTTGGCATTATTCCCATGGCGCCGCTTATTGTTTTCCGTGAAAATGGCAACGGCAATGGCAACAAATTAGAAGCGTGCCCAACGCCCGAAACGAACGCAAACCAGCTAACATCAGAGCGAACCAGTTGGGTTGCTTCTTTCTCTAATTGAGGACACGAGCTCCTTAAGAATGCCTTGACTAACTTGCAATTCTTTTTTATAACAATCTCCATTAACTGAATTGACTTGTCCTGCAAAGAAGATCAAATTATTGTTGAACTTTAGCCCATACTTAACTGATAAGATAAGCGAAAAAGATTAAATCAATCAATGAATTCACATTTAAATAAATATTGAAAGAAATAATCTTTTTAATAACTGTTATTAAATCTTTCCTTTAAGTTTTTAAAATAATATTCTCTCAAAGTATTATGTGTAATAGCAAAGGCGTAAGTATTTAAGCAATATAAAAGATAGAACTTAACTATATTTGACTATATTTAGATTCTTAAGGCAAGACAGGTCCTTGAACGCCCTCTCCAGCTTTATGTTATAATCAAGTGAGTGTCTAAGATTTTTAACCGCCAATGTCACCAAATTAAGTTTGTCATTTTGCACTGTAGACGTCAGCAAATGAGCCACATCCAATCTATGTATGAAAACGAATAATATAATTACCAGAAAACACACACACACACACAAACACATTTAAGTCGTCTATTATAGAAAATGGCAGTGCAGAAGATACTGCGTATATACATTATTGAACTAGAATTATTTTTACGTTTTAATCAATGTTATTTCTTTGAAATCCACGTTAATATCAACCTTGTTTGAGCGATTTTAATGAATTTAGAAAAATAATTCAGTTTAATATACAAATTTAAAATAAAAATATAAATTAATAAAAAACTAGTCGGCCGGTGCTAGAGTCGGGCATACTCGACAGTCGGAGACCCCGTACTTACTATGGAAAAACTTATAAGGGAAAAAATTTAAAAATGATTTAATTAACTTAAATGCATATTTCATCAGATTGGTTACGATATCTTATAAAACAAAAACGTTTTTCATACTAAGACTTAATTTTCGCCCGATCGGTCCTATGACAGCTATAAGTTATAGTGCTCAGATTTGAACGAACTTTGGACAGGATATATATTTCGCTTGATCGGTCAGATGACAGCTTTATGTTATAGTCCTCCGATTTGAACGAGCCTTGGACAGGATATATAAAAGTAAAAAAATTACCTGGAAAATCGCAGAGTATACTTACATTTGTTTAAAAACATAAACCAAATAATTTTTTTTCTGTTTCATAGCTTTCATTTGACTTTATTCTGTATACGCAACGTAGTCAAAGGATTCAGTTTTACATAAATTCATCATACAACACTTGATTAACAGTTTGCTTTCGCTTTCTCGTTTACGTGTTTGTTTAATTCTTCAATTGCTAATTTACTTCGTTTACTCTACTTCCTTTTGGTATATCCTTTATCATAATTTCAACAATGTCCATCCAATAACTGTTTAAAAGTTTTAGTATTGTTCAGGCTCTTCCTACAATGTTAAAATGAAAAGAAAACCTAAACCCTTGAAAATGGTATTGTGTATTGTCTTGGCGACGTCAACGATAAACATATATGAACAGTTTAGAGTCTGCTACTTCTTGAGACTCCAGGCATTATTATTGGGAACTGGAACGCGACGTTGTCCGGATTCGCGTGCCAAAACCTCCATGATGCTTGTGGCAGGCAACCAACACTGCGATACAGATAAGATTAGTTTAAATTTAAATAAAAATATATAATTTTACTTACGCGCTCCTTGTGTGCCGTAGCAACCACATTGCGGTTGGGCTCCTTGTCATAGGAAACGGACTCAACGCCAAACACTTCGCACAGCTCGTGTACCAATTGACGCTTCTCACGATTCATGGTGGGAAACGAGTGACTTCTTGACTTTTGCTTGCTCTCTTTGGCCAGCTTCACCAAATCGCTTAATGTTTCATAGACGCTCTTGGTTAAGGCCGGATTGCGCTTGGCAAATCCACGTGTGAATTCTGAGTACTTGGTAAGTGACTTTAATTGCGCGTCCGGATTACGCGACTGCAAACCGATGGCCAAACGGCGATTGCGCTCCAGCAGTCGACACTCGTCATTGCAATCCAGTCTGCAGAGAGAAATTTATATATATCAATGTTAAAAAGATTTAAGTTTTATTGGTTCGAGTAAATGTAAATTCAATCTGAAGTTAAAGTTAAATTATTAAAAAATTATGTAAATTTAAGATTCATTAATTTTTTTAATGAGAATGTATGATGATCTGTGCATTCTCGTTGGAAAGAATGCATATTCAACATACAAAAAATGAATAAAAATAAGAAACTCTAGTGGATTGCAAATAGGCCGACTTTATACATATTTGTCTCTTGAACAACTGTCGAGCTTAATGTGCAATCATGATAAAGTTGTATGGCCCCAGGAACTAGGATGCTTTTTAAGCCATAACTTGATCTGCATCCCAAGTTATGTGTCTTTAACTCTTTTAGTCTCTAAGTGTTAATACAGGTGAATGGACATAATTGGTAATATCGACTTTGTTGCATATTAAAAATAAATATATATTTTATGTCGTCTGTCTTGTTTCCTTCTATAGGTGTGTTTTTCTCCTGACCAACTTAACGATCATTTTGTACTTCTGAAGTACAAGATCAAAAATAAAAAATTAAGCTTAAAATCAAGCTAGATTTTAATTTATGATTAAGTGAATTGTGATCATTATTTTCTTCCGAACTAAAGCATTATTTGTAGTTGAGATCTTTCATACTCACGTTTTGTTTGATTTGATGGTTTTGGTGGGCGCCAGAATCTCGCTTAGTTCCATGTAGTTGCCCCGAGACATCTCGGCCATTGAAGAAGCCAACTGGGCGGTGGCAATGCGACTGTGCTCCCTGGCCAGTTCCTGGCAGCTGCGATTCTGCTTGCGATTGCCGCACTCGCACTGCACCTCAACGAGCTCCTTGCACGGCGTTTCCGGGCAATCGCTGTCGTGGCAAGCTGCAGCACACTTGTGTCCACAGAGAAGGCGTGGCTTGGTGCAGCTCTGGCGGCACAGTTCGCCCGCCTGCTGGCAGTCGCCCTCGTGACAGGCTCGGATGCACTTGTGGCGTCCACAGGCTAATGGTTTGCCACAGGCGAGGCCACAGCTGAAGCTGCCCTGGGAGCAGGGAATGGTCTTGCGCTGCTCGTGGTTGCCGTGACACCACTTTGTGGTGAACATCATGCAGGGCGGGCAGGTGGCCGCCGCATGGCAGTTGTGCTGCGGCGGATGCTCGCAGCCGTGGGTGCGGGAGCAGGGACGCTTGCAGATGGGCTTCTTGGTGCCGCAGGGCACAGGTGGATAGATGACCTCCGCACCGCATTCGCAGTAGAGCTCCTCGAAGCTGCTGCGATAGCAAGGCGGGCAATTGCCACGATGACACGGCTGATCGCATTTGTGGCGTCCGCAGCTCAAGGTGCGGTTGCAGGGCAACGGGCAGGCGTGATCGATGTCGATGCAACACTCGGCGTTGCACTTGTGCTTGCCACAGCTGCGCTTTTTGGTGCAACGCCGCTTGCAACGGGCGTCATCTGCTCGCGTCGACAGCTGGCGACACTTAATCATCTGGTCCATGTGGCCACAACGGCACTTGACGGCAGTTTGCTTCGTGCAGGGCGGACACTGCCCCAAGTGGCACTTGCTGGTGCACTGATGCGGATGCGCCGGCTTGCCGCAGCGCAATGTCTTGCCACAGACGCCTTCGCACGTGGGCACAGGATCAAGGCAGCTGCTGCGCTGCTCCGACGCCACGGGCAGTTTGCCACACGGACAGCTTGTGATTTGTGAGGGACTCAGCTTGCAGGGTCGGCAGGCGCCGGCGTGGCATGAGTCCTTGCACTTGTGATTGCCACAGGGCAACGGCTTGCCACAGCACTCCTTGCACGAGTAGTTGCGCTTGTCCTGACTCTCCCGGGTGCACTGTACTTCGCGCTGCTGCTTGCCACAGTGGCAGTTCTGCTGCACTTGCTCCCCGCAAGGCTCACACTTGCCGACATGACAGATCTGCTGGCAACGATGCTCGCTGCAATTGAGCAGCTTGTCGCAGATGGCTTCACACTGCAGCGGCTGCTTCATGGCGCACTGCATCAGCTTGTTGGTGCGTCCACAGCCGCAGCTGCGACTCACATTCGCCTGGCACGGCGGACATGGCCCCGGATGGCAGAGCAAGGTGCAAGCATGGCTGCAACCCTCGACACGGCAACAAAGCTCGCCACAACTGTGCGCGAGCTCGGTGCGCGTCAACGGCGGATTCTTCAGCTTGCCACAGAAACAGAGATACTCGCGTGGCAGCTCCTCTAGCACATTCTGGCAGGCTGGACATCTCCAGCCCTCGGCTGACTTTGAACTGCTCGCCCAGGTGATGGTGCACTTGAGATGCAGCACATGGTAACAATTCTGGCATGACCAGGTGCCATGATGTGCCTTGATCTGTTCCACACACACCAGACACTCCAGGCGACGCTGCTCAATGTCCCTCATCAGTTTCTCCCGCTGCGATAGCTTCTCATTATCTGGAGCGCGTCTGGGCGAGATTTGTTGATGCTGCTGATGTTGTTGCTTCTCGGGCGAGGGATGTGCGCTATCGTTGCTATTGCTGGTGTCCAGCTCTTCGGTGGCACGTGGATAACCATTGATGCGATCCCGATTGCGATTCCAATCATCGCGACGCTTATTGCTGCGATGATTATCGTAGCGCTGTTGCTTTTGCGGCTTCTTTCGATCATAACGATCCTCGTTGCGTTCAGTTCGATCCTCTCGATAATCGTTGCGTCGCTGCTGGCGACTGTTAGTCCCATTTGGTTTAGGCAGCCTTTGATGATGATGATGTTGATGCTGCTGTTGCTGTTGTTGTTGATGATGATGATGACTATTTGTTGATGCCTCGTTGACTGTCTCATTATTTGACTCTCTGGCAGTGCTGTTGTTGTTGGTTCTACTGTTGCTGAACGTGGACGTGGACGAGATTGGAGTCGACTCCTGACCAGCAGCTGCACTCAAACTGAGCTTGGCGAAGTTGGGCACAAATTCAGGTGCCGATGCCTGCAGCTTGGAAGTGCTGAAATCAAAGCCACTGGCTGAGGCAAAGGGATTATTGCCAAAAGGTGAGTACAGATTTGGATAAGCACTTGGTGCATCATAATTATTAGTAGAGGCGCCTCCGTTGGCACCTCCATCGCCATTTACGTAGCCGAGAAGAGACTGTGCATGCACCTGGAAACCGATGGGCATTAATAAACAAAAGACTGACAAATGCTGGATGCACTTACTCCGCCGAAACTGTTGCTGCCGGAGGAGGAAGAGGTGGAGTTGTTGCTGTTGGGCAACAGTCCAAAGGCACCGCCGCCACCTCCAATGTTGTAGGCCACATTGGAGCTAGCCAGATTATGTTGTGTGATAAATTGATTAAAATTTACATAGTTGTTATTATTGTTGCCGCTGGCTGCGGCTGCGACTCCGGCTGCGACTGAGGCAGAAGCAGCGCTGCCGCCATTACAGGCAGAAGCTGACTCATCCCGGTTTAAGCCTGCAGATCCGTTCATCATCTGCTGTAGTTGTTGCTGCTGTTGTTGTTGTTGCTGCTGCCAATACTCGGCCATGTCTCGTGGCTGCTTTCGTTGCTGATTAGCTAAAATCAGTGTGTTTCTCTTTTCGCTCGCACTCTACGCCGCTGCTGCCCACGCTGGCGAAAAGTTGATCCGAATTATCGTGTGAGTTGTGTGTGTCTCTTGTTTCCGCGCCTGTAAGCAAACACGAATGGAATGTTTAGCAATGCTGTGCGTTAGCCTATGCCAACTTAAAGCATTTAATTTCACAACAATTTGTAACAATTTACCCGAATTTTGTTAATTGTCTCCGTTCGAAAAAAAAAACAACTAAAGACACACTGCATGCGCGTGTGTGAGTGTGACGGCTATACTGCGTGTGAGTGTTGCTGACGTGCACTGATACCTTTCACAGATGGTATCACAGAAGTAACGAGTCATCGTCTGTTAACTGAGGAGCGATACTGTTCTGAGGAGGAGCATACTGTTACTTGGGATATTTATCTATTCACTGATGCCTACTTAGCTATTTTTTTTACAAGTTCCGGCTATTTTCAAAATTAGATTTTTAGAAAATTTTTAAATTTGTTATTTGCCGGAAGTCTGATAATTAAAAAAAAAATTGGCTATCTTTTGCTATTAATATTTTTTCTAAAACCATGCAAAACTAATTTAAACTTGGTTTTAACTGTTAAAATTCATGCTAAATGCTGCCTGACCAAAAAGGTGGCAGCGTCAAATATTTATGCTTATCGAAAGATATTGATGATGTCGATAGTATTTTATTTAACAGATGTGCAGCCCTGCTCGTGGTGTGTATAAATTTCAAATAGATGAAATTAAAACTAGTCGAAAGGGATATAGAGGAGTTTTCGACTATAGGATACCCGTTTCTAATTTTGATATAAGGATTACTGCAAGCATTCAGAGTTAACAATTAAATTGATGATAAACATTTAAAGTACTATAAAGTAATAACTAATTTAAAAGTTCTTTAAGGTAATAAGTATCGAATGAGAAACACGACAAAACATTTTTGTTGACTTTTCCTAATTGATAATAATTAAAATTTA